>JAWRVF010000225.1:0-453748 GCA_036785485.1 Physcomitrellopsis africana | reverse complement strand
CTGGATCTTATATTTGATATAAGTGTTGTGAGCCAATACATATTTAAGGCTAGATTTATGTATTAGGAAATAATTAAGAGGATCATGACATACTTAAAAGATACACAAGACTTTAAATTATATTTTAGTAGTAAAAATATTGATTTATAAGATTATTATGATGTAGATTAGATCAAAGATACAAATGATAGAAGATTTACAATGAAATATGTATTCTTTGTTGGAGTAGAAGTCATTTTATAGAATTGCAAAAGACAACCAACTATTATAAGATTATCCATGGAGGATGAGTACATGGTAGTAAGCTATTATACAATGGAAGCAATTTGGATAAGACAACTTTTAAAAGATATTAAACTTGTATAATTGGATACAATTTCATTTATGTGTGACAATCAAGAGTATCTTTCATTTGCCAAGAATCCAAAGTACCATTTAAAGACCAAGCACATTGATATTCAACATCATTTAAAATTAAAAATGGTGTAATATGTATGAAATATTGTGCTATTGAAGAGATGCTTAGTCATGTGCTTATAAAAGGTTTAGTAAAAGATAGACACCACAAATTAATAAAGGCATTAGAATTAAAAGCCTTTTGACAAATAACAAAGTAAGAGTGTTGAGGATCAACAAACCTTTGTTTAGTTACCATCACTTAGAGTTAAATCTTAGTGAGTTACTCTACACTTTTTTTTTGTATGCAACCTTTCTCATGCTAAATGTTGAAATTTTCTATTTCTTTTTCTTTCAATAAATACTACACTATAATATTATTATCATATCATTTCTTTATCCATTTGATACATTTTCCTAATCTTGAGATTCTTTTAAAAACCATGTTATTTAAAAAAATAATTGCATTTGATAATAAATTAGTCACAAGAGATTTCTTTTACAATTCTACATTTGCAATACAAGGCAAAATAATGTGCATTTATAATTAATTTGCAGAATTTGATATTATGCTTTTTCAATCAATCCAATTGCCAAAATAATCTTATTGTACACTATTCTAATAATATTTTGAAGTTAAAATACACCCACTTCATTAATAGTATGGTTTGTAAATACTTTACAGATACAACAGGTATTAAATAGATGTTACACCAATCATTTTCACTTACATTTAACAATTCTATGTGATTAATGTGTGTGAATGTTTTATTTATTTATTTATTTTCTTATTTATTTTCAAACATTAAAATCAAGGACACTAATGATTAGTGATGATTAGTGAGTTACTTTTTGTAGTCTGATCAAGAAATTACTTCTGTCGTTTTGCACCCATGTGAAGTTTATAGATTATGTGTAAATCTTTCATCAGTTCTAAACACTTGATCTGAAACTATTTGTCATTTAACAAGTCGTGCATCATGAAGTGACCAAAATACTGATTGTCCAAGGAAAAATATCGAGAGAGAGAGATATATATATATATATATACACACACAATTTTAAATTTCTTTTTGATCTCAATTTGAATCTATTTTTGCAAACTATTCCCACACAGATAGAAACCCACACAAATCTTTCAAAGAAGCACCATTCATCACATCCCACAAACTCATCGAAGAGTCTGTACCGACACGAATCCAGACGGTGAAATGCTTCCGATACAAACCAAAACGGCAGTTTGGAAGTTAGGGCATTTCCAGATCAGCAAGCAGAGAACCGCAGTTGCGAAGATTTACGGTTGTTTCGACATCTGGAAATGGAACTCACCGCAGTTGCGAAGTAGCAGAGGATGCAAGGCAATCAGTTCGCAACACACAGCGCCCTTGAAACCCCACCGAAACACAGAAAAACAAAACTATAACTAAAACAAAAACTGTGTGTGGGTGTGTATGTGTGTGTTAGTGTGTGCACCCAGTGGGACACTAACTTCCTAACAATGTTGAGACGGCGAAGGAGGCTATGTTGAGTGGAAGGAGGGAGGGAAGGACGGGAGGCAGGGTTCAGTGGACGATGCTGCATGTGCTGGGAAGGGGGGGGGGCGGGGGGGTGTGTGTGTGTGTGTGGCAGAGCAGGGAAGAGACGAACCCACGGAGGAAAACAAGGCAAAGGAAAGGAAAGAAAAGAGAAGAAAGAAAATGGAAGGGAGTGAAAGAAAAGATGAGATCAGTGGGCGACAGCTCGAAGCCAGCGGCGCAACGATGGCTGGCAGCCCGAGGCCGCTGTGCAGCGATGGAGAAGGAGGTGTGAAAGGTGGAGACAATGCCGAGAAGGCAGGGAGGCATACCATGAGTAGGTAGCAGGTCGCCGTACCCCACCAGGGAACTTGTGCGGCAGGGGCTTTTGTGGATGCTCGCTCCCCAGCTAATCCCACACTTGCAGATTTCTCTCAGAGAAGATGTTTTGTAAGGACGTCGCACTCTTTGAATGTGTGAACCCTTTTTCGCGGTGGCGTGTGGAACAAGTAGTAGTTGTTGGGGGTCATTGCACTAACGTGACCGAATTGCTTGGCCTGGTATGGCCTTCGCTCGGTCGTTCGTCCGCCGGCTAGCTGGCTGCTTAACTGCTTGACTTTTCCACTGCCCTGCGGATCTAGTTGTTGTACCCAGGTGATGTCAAGATGTGGGTATTTTTTGCTTATTTATTTATTTTAACATTGTTGAGTGTTTTTTTTCAACTTAGTAGATTGGTAGAGAATAAGGTGGTGTGGGACGAAGCCTAGGAATGGAATCTCTCAGCACATTAATGAGGGTGGGTGTAGGCAGATGAAGCATAAGTGAGTGAGTGATGATAACCCCTCCGTGGCAGCTCTGAAGATTCTAACAAAGTCGTTGGAGCTTCCGCCCTTTTTTACCTGCTAAAGGAAATTGTAATTAGAGCTCACACCAACAACACAAAGAATGAAATGAAAGGAAAAAAGAAAAGAAAGGCAGAAGATAAGCAGAAAAAGACAAGTGGGGAGGAGAAGTGCATTGACTGAGACTAGGTACCGGCTCATGCCACGAATATAAGGGCGTCAGTGGAAAAGAGAGCGAAAAACACACACACACACATTCACACACACGAGCATTTCACTAGTATGTACCAATAGGAGGCCTGTTGTGTGTCTTCTAGGAGAGAGGTAGTGGACGAGCTGCGACGGAAATATTTCTGCCCAATTTGGAGAACGGCGACTTACTGGTGAGTGAAGGAGGAGTTACCGGATGACCGCACCCAGTGCTTGGCTGCGACGTGACAGGACTCGAATGTGACTGGACGCCACCCGACGCGCCGTGGTGGTGCGGCAGCGGGTGTGGCGAGTAAGTTAAAATGAAAGTGACGCTGGAGTGAGAAGGAAACAGACGCGGACTGTTGAGAGGCCGGGTCAGGTCACGCAATGGCAGCCCCCGGCTGCAGCAGCCTCCCCCTGAGACCTCCTTTCTCCCCCGTTTCCCCTGTTTCCCCTGACTCCTCGCTCGCATCGTAGAATGCTCCATTGGTAATGCTACCGCCACTCTCGCAGCAAGCAAGAGTGAGAAGTCGGGTATGTACGCAGTGTATCACCTTCAGTGGGTTGAGTGTGCGTTGTCGCCAAAGCCTGAGGAAACCATCCTTCATTTGCGAAGGAAAACGTTCCAGAAGGAATATGTGAGTAGTACACACTTCCCTCTTTCCTCCCCCACCAGGTTGCTCAAGTACAGTGTGTTACGAAGTACGTCGGAGTATTTAATTTTTGTGGAGCAGGGGAAGGACGCTTTGGATTTAGGCATGGGGGTCTCTTTCCAATTTGCTCGTAATGATACATTCTGTTGATGATTTATGATGGTGGTGCTGATGATGATTGCACATGGGGGATGCTATGCTGGGTGATGGACTGGGAGAGGAGAGAGGAGAGGGGGTTTTTGGTGTGCGGATGAGCGAGGGGAGAGGATGAGCGAGGACAGGGTGCTCTGTTTCGTTTGAAATCATCGCGTTGGTTGGAATGTGGGTTCTGCCCTTGTGCTTGGGTTGAAAATGGTGTGATATTGGGTACATTTTGTAGCGGGGACTGGGCGTTCAGTTTGAGAGCAGAATGCTCGGGGAGGGTGAAAGATGTAGGTCGAGATCGGGAAGCGGTGGTGTTGAGAGTGCTTGTGTAGATCTGGGCCGTGAAGGTAGGCAGCTGGGAAAGAATCGGATCTTCGAGGGAGAGGGTGGGGACAAAGATCACATTTTCTCCTGTACTGCGAGCATTTGCTAACCGCCCTTGGGCGCAGACGGTCGCTGCGAAGCTAGATTGGTTATCGCGCGACTCTCCGTCCCGCATGTGATAACGCACAGGTGTAGAGTCGATGGAGATGATCGCAGGAGCAGGTTTAGTTAGAACAAAATATTCTGGTATTGATGCATGTAAAGGCGGCCCGGCCACTGGCTTTTCTTCTTGTAAGCATTGCGAGTCCCCCTCGTACTCACCGAAAAATCCTGGAGCATGCTATGCTGTGAAATCGAGCTCAGGATACGAATTCTCCAATTTTTTCTCGGTAGCAGACAGCCAATTCCCGCTCAAAGCATCGGCTGGGTTGCATGGCACCACGAGGAATATCAATGCCGCGGCGGCGACAGGCAATGGAGCCTTCACGGGGGGAAATAGGGCTGAAGACGTGAATGATGCTTTCTCTAAAGTATTGCCACACACTGTTCTCGAGAAAGATAGTGCAGCGTTTAGGGCGATCCTTGCTGCCATAGCCAGTGTCGCACTGGCGGCGGAGAATCAAAGTCGACATGACGTTTTTCCTGTAAAATCAGAAGTTCCCGTCGATGTCCTTCGACAAGGGAGGCTTGTGGAGAGCAGGCTAGTGTACCGGCAGACATTCGTGATTCGCTCCTATGAGATAGGAGCTGATCGAACGGCTTCCATCGAGACAATGATGAATCATTTCCAGGTAATTGGGCATTCTGTTTGCTTAACGTCTTGTAAATTCATGGTTGGCAGGTTCATGCGTTGCAGTCTACGTGGATATTCTGGATCCTTTACCCTGTGGGTGTTTTTGGTTTACTTGGCTAGTGCAACTCAACAAAACTTTTGTGCCGGACCTTGTGCAGGAGACGGCTTTGAATCATGTGTGGATGTCGGGGATTGCTGGGGATGGCTTTGGAGCAACGCGTGCAATGTCTTGCAGGAATCTAATCTGGGTCGTCAGCCGGATGCAAGTCCACGTTGAGCAGTATCCTGCGTGGTGCGCACAATATAGATAGGCTTGCTCCTTTGTCTTGTTGCAAAGATTGCTCGATTAATTGATTTCGTGGTCTACTAGTTATGCAAGTGATGTAACACTTCTACAGGATTTAAGTTGCTCTGCTAAACATGTTCTAGGTCTTCAAATAACACTTGTAGAAAAGCCGCTTTAGAAAAATGCCTTTGAATTGTGAGATTCTCAAGTGAAAGCACATTCTGGCTGCCAAGTGTTTGTGACACGTATTGAATTTGTGCATGATCAGGGGCGATGTTGTTGAGATGGACACGTGGGTTGCTGCATCCGGAAAGAATGGGATGCGTCGAGATTGGCTTGTGCGAGATTACAAAACAGGACAGATTCTAGCCCGTGCTACTAGGTGAATATCCCCAGGGACCTGGAACCCTCCTCGTTACAAGGACACACAATGAAATCCAACTCGTGAATTGTTATCCCACCCACCCAAAGCTTCTCAAGAAATCTACCATGGTCCATGTTTTATGTTATCTGGAAGTGCGTGATGGTGATATTGTTTAGGATTGGTTGTGGTGTGCAGTACATGGGTGATGATGCACAGAAAAACAAGAAAGCTCTCTAAGATGCCAGAAGAAGTCAGAGCTGAAATTTCTCCCTATTTTCTGGATAGATCGGCAATTAAAGATGAGAGCATGTTGACGCAGAAGATCATCAGGCTCGATGGGAATGCACAGTTTGTTCGGTCAGGGCTAACAGTAAGTTGCCTTCTGTGTTCGTTGAACTAGTTCTACGTTGAATTGATTTACCACGTGTGATGGGCTATGGTTACAAAATCAATTGGAAGGTACGAATGTTGTTGAGACTTGACTTCCTTGTTCGTGCAGCCAAGACGCAGTGACTTAGACATGAATCAGCATGTGAACAACGTGAAGTACATCGGTTGGATGATGGAGGTAAATGCACATGAATAATCCTCTGGACGTGAGGTTTCATCTCCTCCCGTTTTCATTTTCCAATGCGATTTCCTATGAAACAGCGTCCTTTTTGTGCTTAGTAATTATTGCACTTGAAACTCATTATGCGATATGCTCATGCAGGGTGTTCCGCCCACAATTTTGGACAATTATGAGTTGGCTAGCATGAATCTGGAGTACAGGCGAGAGTGCGGACAGTCTGATATGGTTCAATCAATGGCCAGTCTTGAGTCATCAATCTCGGATTCTCTGGAGTCGAATGGGGTTTCAAATGGGACATCTAATGGCGCATCTAACGGGGCAACGCATACCTTTTCACACTCAGCAGCTTCCCCTATTCGGATGCCTGAGTTGAAAATTACAGATGTCAATGTAGGTTTTTTGCAATTTGTACACTTGTTGCGGATGGAAAGTGATGGAGCAGAGATACTTCGAGGGAGAACTCGTTGGAGACCAAAGAACCTCCCTCTACCTTTATAGTATATAAGTTACTGAATCCTAAATTTAAAGCTTTTGAAGAATATGAAGAATGTACGTGCACGCTGCTTTGTCATGTACATGTCTAACTATTCTAATGTTCACACTCTAAATGTTTGGAAAAATTCCACTCGTGATGCACTGCACTTATAGAGAGTTGATTCGATGGATTAATATTTTTGTGTGAGAGATACTGGTAGTTGGGAGGCTTGTTGATGACTTCAGTTCAGTTCCATCTACCGAACGTGATCACCGCTCATTTCAGCTTCACTGGAAGATGGAAGAATCGCAACAGGTAGTCATGAAACACCAAGCTTCACTTTGTAGTTTATGCAGACCCCAAATTAGAATTGTGCGCTTGCTTTGATGAAGTACACATCGAAGGCATACTTGTACTGAAACAAAAAAAAAAAAAAAATGTGATGGACAATATCGCGTGTGTTCCTTGGAGTGTGAAAACTGAGATCATGAAAAAATCGCACATCACTTGAATTGTTTTTTACAGAAAACTGCATGGTTATGCAGCGGTTGAAAGGAATGACCACAATCAGATTTAGGGCCTCAACATAGGTTTTTAACAGCACTGAATCTACACATATAGTTTGAGATTATTTGACATGCTCAAGTTTTATCCACGGTAGGTACGAATCTATCCACGGTAGGTAAGAATCGCTCCTTCGGTACCACCATCGACCTTTGGACACACACATCACGCACAAACCAAGCTTGTGTTGTTTAACACAAAGTCCTGTTTAACAAATGCCCAACCAAACCCTAATTCACTGCATACCTCATGTGGCATCTCCTCTCAGTCTGGTGTTTACTCTCCAATCTGGGCACAGGTGTGCATGCTACTCTATTATCACTACCATTATGCAGCTTTCATCGCTAATCTTGTGCTTCTCTGATCAATGATTCCATGTAGACACTATATAAATATTGCATTCAATGTGTGTCTTTTTTCCTTTTTTTTTTTTTTTTTTTTTTTCTTTTCTTTTCAAATGAGTGTAATTTTAGACATTAATGTCACAAAGAAAAGAAAAGAAGAAACTTCATTATTAAGATAATTTATCTATATTTTAAGAATCTTTTGAGATTTTTAAATTTTTAAATTTAATATATATTTTTTTAATTGGATGTTTGTTTGTTTGTTTGTTTTTGACACAAATAGGACTTATCCAATGTTTAGAATAGTGGAATGGTTGTACAAATTATATCATTTGAAATTGTTTGAATTTTTTAGAAATATCTTTAGTAAAGATAGTTTGTTTTTATGTGAAAGCTTTACAAGCTCCTCAACATTTAGGACTAGTGGCCATTTTATAAAGAACACATATTCTCCAATTCTAAATTTATCTAGCTTGATAGGAATTTTAAATTTATAAAGTATTATATTTAGGAGGCTTGGTATACATAGTTTACAAATATTTGAGGTTTTTCTATTGAATTGTATCTTCCAAACATTTGCTATAAATCTCATATGATAGATCAATAAGATTTATATAGCCTTATTGCATATTTAAGATTAAAATCAAATATCTTTGTAATTAGTATTATACTTAATATTAATTTGATACTTTTATTTAAATTTAATCAAATTCTATAGAACATAGTGTTTTCATTAAAAAAATTATCAAATTTAGTAGAATAAGTTATAAGATTGATTTCTTTTTTTAATAATATATTTATGGATTAAAGTTCTACCTTATAATAGTACTAAAAAATCATTCTTTCTGAAATATTTTTAGTTTCTTTTATATGTAAAATTACTATTACCGCTTTAATTAAACCTTATACATTTTATATATGGAAGGAATTCATGCCCATTTAAGAGAAATTAAAAGAATCTAATAATACACCATCATAATGTAAAAATCTTAATTGTATTCTAACTTGAAATATTTTTATGTTTATTAGATGAAGCTTAATAAACCATGAATAAACTTGAATTGGTTAGAATGCCTTATTCACCTAAAAGACATAGTTTGGTAGAAATGCTTTGTTTGCACTATTAATTTCAATCTAATTCTTAGTCTTTGGTTGTTATATACATTTATTAAAAATATAATACCAAGGATCTAAATAGTAGTAGGATAAAAAAATCCAAAAGTTATTATTGTTATTTGATAAGTTAAAGTATTTGATAACTTTTGTCAATAATATGAAATATTTTATTTTTTTATTGCAGATATCTTCAATTCTTTGTATTCTTATTATGTGAAGTTTTATTTTTCTTTGATATTTATTATAAATATTAATAAGTAGAAAATATGAATCCTACCATAGAAATCTATTTATGACTTCACAAAATGATGATAGAGAATTATTTATAAATTACGAATAACTTTTAATTACATATAGCCAATACTAAGCTAAAATTTGGAACTTATACTCTATTTATGATTTGATAAGAAAGCCCATTAAAAATCCAATTTCTATATATCAAAAGCTTTGGATTTTACCTACATAAGTATATAATATTAAAAAGTTTGAAGATTAAAAACACTTAGATATAATGCTAAACCATTTAGAAAGTATAATTATTAATGCCTCTTTAGGATCTTTTATTTTTAAAAAGAATTCTTTGATTAGTTTTTAAAAAATATTCTAAGCTACTTTGATTTACAAAAAAAACTTGGATTTAATTCCAAAAGAAATTCCTTACTATTGTTCTTATTTTTTTTTTATTGCTTTTTGAAATCTAATCCAAATGAATATAAAATAATATATTGACTAATGTATTATTGATTATAGTAAGACAATTCTTTCTAATGGTTTTCTAATGCATTTTAAAGTTAGCTTATTCTAAAATAATTCTAAAAAGATCAACAAAAAAGACTAAGTTTAATTAAAGATTAATCATTAATTAAAGATTAATTAATTAATAATTATTGATCCTTTTAGAAGATTACATGAGCTACTTCTATTTCTTCTTTATATTCTAATTTACCTTTGATTTGTTAGAATGCTTAATCTTGACAAAATGCTTTGTATAATTTGATAAATGCTTGAGTCTATATTAAAAAGAATCCCTATCTAATATTGAAGATTACTTTTATCTACTTGTGTTTAAATTCTATTATCATTAAGATAAAAAAAGGTTCAAATTATAAGATGATTTTTTTTGTTTTGGAAATAGATTGAATTGAATAGAGAATTCCACATAAAGATGGTTTAAAAGTATAACATCACCCTTAATGCAATATTATATTGTAACACAATTACTTATAGAAAGCTTAATAAAGATCCAAGATATATAGAAAAAACTCAAATAAAAATTTTATAAGTATTTTTTAAAACCTTAATACTTAATAACTTAAGCTTAGCTATATAATTTATGTTCTATATTATTATTTGTATTAAAAAAAACTTCCACCATGTTAGAAGGGACATAAATTTATCAACATAAGGTATAGTAGATTAAAAAAAATAATATAATTATGTCTAGGAAAAATTTAGGATTAGATTCTTATAAAATTTACCATAAAAATGATAAGATTGATACTTGAAATATGATTGTTTGTGAAACATGATTAAAATCTGATCTTAAGGCACAAAAAAAAGAAGAGCCTACAATAGACAATAGTTTCTTTGAGGATAAAGAGGTGTGATTAAAAAACTAGCTTCAAGAAGGTTCTAGAGTTGTAAAATTGGTACAATTATAATTTAGAAAAGACATTCAAAAAAACAATCAAAGTTAAGATTTTATAGGCAATAAAGATATAAAGACAATAAAAGATATTATAAACTTTAGATTTATTTTTGATACTTTGTGTTTGATCTATAGTTGAGGTTTTGTAATTATATAGATATGCAAGAAGATATATGTTTTTTAAATTTTGTATTATTTTGATAATATAAATTAAAGATATTCAATAGTATATACAAATAAGAACCAAATTTGATAAATCAAGATTAGTTATAATTTCTTAGATATCTAAAGATCCACAAATTGGATAAATTAAATATTTAAGGTATTAATAAAGTTATTATTAATCTTAAATTATATCCTAAAGTTTTTATATAAAAAAATCTTAATTAAAATTCTTAAATTTAATCACCAAAAGTTCATTATTGATTAGTAGATGGATTAAAAGAGTAGCTAGTGTAAATATAGTTTAAAAAAAATAAAAAGATTAGATATAAAAAGAATTAAGAGAAAAGAAATTAGAAGTAATTAGTGTAAATGTGAAGATGGTTAGTTGTGTTAGAGACATACACTTTGAAGGTTCATAGAACCTTCTAGAACTTTCTAGAGATTCTTGAGTTAATGAAAGTCGGTTGACAAGCTTCCTAATTGGTGAAAGTAGCTCAAGAAACTTTGTAGTTAGTGGAAGGAGCTCAAGAAGCTTCCAAGTTAGTAGAAGGAGTTTGAGAAGCTTCCAAGTTCATAGAAGCTATTCAAGAAGCTTTTTAGTTTCATAGAAGCTACTCAAGAAGCATCCTAGATAGAGATATATATGAGAGTCAAGGCTGAAGAGTTCTTCACTCTCAACAATGCATCTCTTGGAGTTCTAATTCACCTTTTTTGGTGTTCTTTGTATACTCATCTAATTAATTCAAATTCTTATTGGTTTCTCATTGAAATCTTTTTTCTAATTCAAATCTTTTATTCTATATTCTTGTATTCTTAATAATTTATTAAGACTGTCTTTATTTTAAATATTAGAGTTAGATCTTTCTTATTAAAGAGTGAATTACTCCTCTTCTTGGAAAAAGCTTTATCCCTCTTTTTTCCAAAAAGCTTTATCCCTCTTGTGAGAGAATGGATCACATTTGTCTTTGAAAGTCTTAAAGTATTTTAGAGGTTGTGGATTACCTTCCTCTAAATTAATATTGTCTTCTTAAAGATTCATTTTTTTTTTATCTTAGAATGGCTGGAAGTCAAGACATTAGTATGACCAAATCTTTTGAATCCAAGTTAGATGCCATTATAAGTACTCTTACTATGTTATCTACTAGGATTGCGGAAATTAAAGGGATTGCAAAACTTTATAACAATACAACATCTGGAATACTACAATCTAGATTGTAGCCACTTCCAACTTTTGCACTTGAGGATGCAGTACTACCTATGGTGTGCTAAGAAAATCTACATGTTCAATAATGTAAGGAATCTCGAGTTAGTCTTTTAGAGAAATATAATGGTATGTTGTGGTAGAAAGAATTTACCTCAAGAAAGTGTGGAGCTTCTGGTTGCCATTAATTATTCAACCAAGATCTAAAATAATAAAAATTCTAAATTTATATAAAAGACTTCTTTATAAGGCTATCACATTCAATATATAAGTCTTATTTCTTCAAAATACTCAAAATATAACAAATATTCTAAAACCTTCATTCACTCATAGAAAGGGAATTTTTCTTGAATTTCAATAATCCATAATTTTTAATCCAATTGTCCAAATCCACTCAAAATTTATAAAAAGTTCTAATGTATTCTTAACAGCTATTAACACAAATTTCAATTATTGATTCATTACCAATCTTTAGATATTGTAAAAATCCTAACAATAGCTTCAAATTCTTATTTACAAGCACCTAAGTATTAAATTCTTCATATCTTATAAGTTAAAAGTCTAAATGGATATCAAACTTTGATATATAGCTTTTTAACATAATAATACACCTTTTTGGAAATTTTTAGATAAAAATTCATGTGGAAGCTCAAGATATGGCAAAAACCATTACTATCAATAAAATGGCCTATTTACTGCTTTGGAATTCAATTTGCTATTTTTGACTACCAATAATTCTTTCTTTAAAATTTTAAATATAAGAATACTTCTATATCAAATGTAGATCTTAAAATCACCTCTCCAATTGCATCTCTTGATTTCTAAAAGCTTTCATATAAGTCCTTGTATCCTCAAAAGAGTGATAGTAGATACAATTTGTACATCTTAATTTTAAGTCCCTATTCTTCTCTCACAAAGACTCCAAATCTCTTGATTCTTATACCAAAATTATAGTACAAAAAACAAGCTTTTTAACTCTAGCCTTTGATTTCCAAATGCCTTCTTTGAAGTTGCTAAAATCCTTATTTTTTTAGTAAATAGCCTCTTCAAAGCCAATTGGACATGACCATTGACCAATAGGAATGAAGAGCTTCATCCCTTGCCTTCATTCATCCATTCTTTATCTTCATCCTTCCAAATAAGCCTCTTAGTAGTTTAATTCTTCATCTTTGGTCCCTAATCTCCTCTCAAGGCTTCATATTAAATATTTAGGTCTTATATAATTTAAACGCCATAACCAAATTAAGTAAAAAAAAACCAAAACAAAGTTTCTTATATCAACTCCTTTAAATATTTTATTAACCATTCTAACACATACTAGAACTTATGAACATATTATATATTTTGACTAATTTTTACATATTGTAAGTAATTATAATATGATAACAGTTCAAAATTTTGAGGATTTTTCAACAAAATTCAATTGATAACGATTCTATAATTTAATACTTATCCAATAAAAGAACTACAAGTTGGATTGATTGGCACCTTACTTATGGAATAAGCATTATTATGGTTTACTCTCTTGTTTGAAAAGAGATTACTAATTTTGAGCAACTTTGAAGTTTTCATGGAAATATTTGAGAAAATATTTGTAAAATATGATAAGACTTGTTGGGCAATAACTAAGATCCAAGCATTATGTCAAAGAATGTGCTCTAGATCAATCTATGCACCTAATTTTAAACAACTAGTATGCAATATCAATTGGAATGAAGAAGTCTTAATGAGTCAATTTTATTAGGGACTAAAAGATGATGTGAAGGATTTATTATAATTACTTTTGGATCCACAATCACTCAATGAAGCCATCAACCAAGCCGTGAAATATGATAATCAATTACTCCAATGTCGTCAAGATTAACGTTCATGGACTTCAATAAGATAACACGCAATCTGACATACTTTTGCTACATCAGCAAATATTCTAAATTCATATTCAAAAGTAGAAGATGTCACAGACATAAGATTTATTCTAGTAATTATCTAATTAATATAGACCAATAGAAGTAGGTAAAATAAGTTGATTTGATAATATCTGATAGAAAAGCTTCCTAAAAGCTTCATAGATGCGGAATCACCTTTATACATGTCTATAGGTGATTGGTAGGTTGAAAACTTGGTCAACAAGCTAGCGATATGGTACATATGTTGGTAGCTTGTGGAACAAGCTAGCCACATGTCGCACATATTGGTAGCTTGTGGAACAAACTAAGTACGTAGCACACATATGAGAAACTTGTCATGCAAGTTTGATATGTGTCTTGTAAATTAGATACATGTAGGAGGTCCTATAGAATATTGCCACGTAGCTCTTACATAAATAGTATAAATAATGACAAGAGTGAAGCCTTCTTTACTCTTGTCAATTCCTTTTTTACTTTTAGTCCAGTTTCAAGAGTCTATGGTTTTCTTGTCTTGTGGCAATAGCAATTCTAATTTCTTTTAATATACATACTTTCTTATTTCTATTTTGTTATACTTCTTAATAGAAGTTTTATATGTTTATTTGCTTTCAATGAATTTTTGTCCTTGACAGAAGATATGTAACTTCATACAATATATTTTGAATTTCTTAGTCCACAAGAAAAGAAGTATTAAATAGAAAAAGGTCTATATTTGTATTATAGTGAGGAAGGCCACAAGATTAGCAATTATCCAAAAAAAATAAAATTGACACATCACTAAAATCAAAAGTATAATTGTTCATGAAAATAAAGATATTTAGCTATAATAGGGATCATATGGTTGGACAATTCAATATTATAAAATTATTCAAGTTCCTCTCTTTCTATTCAATTTCCTTGTTATTTTATAATTCTTTTCTATTTTGGTCTTCAAAAGCTTCAAATGATTGCTTTGTTGGATTTGGATGCATCTGATTATTTCATAGATGAGGCATTTGCTAAGCTTCATAAAATTCTTCCAGTACAAAAATCCAAACCTATTCATATAGAAATAATAGATGGACGATTTTTATCCTCTAATAGTATTATTTATGAAACAATACCTATAGAAGTGTTGTTTAAAGGTCATAGTAGCCAAATTGTATTTAATGTTATTGTCATGGACATAAGATTTATTCCAATAAATTACCTAAGTAATAATAGACTAATAGAAGTAGGTAAAATAAATTGATTTGATAATATCTGATAGAAAAGCTTCCTAGAAGCTCATAGATGTGGAATTACCTTTATACATGTCTATAGGTAATTGGTAGGTTAGAAACTTGGTCAACAAGCTAGCCACATGGCGCACATGTTGGTAGCTTATAGAACAAGCTAGCCATGTGTCACACATGTTGGTAGCTTGCGGAACAAGCCAAGTACGTGGTGCACATGTAAGAAACTTGTCGTGCAAGTTTGACACATGTCTTGCAAATTAGACACGTGTATGAGGTCCTATAGAATATTGCCATGTAGCTCTTAATTAGATAGTATTTATAGAGGCAAGAATAAAGCCCTCTTCACTCTTGTCAACTCCTTTCTTGGTTCTAGTCTAGTTTGAAGAGTCTTCATGTTTCCAGTCTTTGGCAATAGCCATTCCAGTTTTCTTTGAATATACATATGTTTTTATTCCCATTTTGTGACTTTTCTTTAATACAGTTTCCATTAGATTATGTATCTTTTTCTAGTTCATGTCCTTGACAAATTGACAAGAGTACACTTATAATATCATAGCTTTGTCTTGTCTTGATTTAGAGTGGATTACCCCTTTCTCTTGATAAGACACAAGCATATTAGAAGTTGCGGATTACCCTCTTCTAAACTGATATTATTCCTAGTATTTTCTTTGTTCTCCCTACTACTTATCTCCAGTGGTGTTAGATATTTTTTGAAGTGTTATCATGGCCGAGCTTGCCGAAATGAAGAGTGCAATGGCACAAATGCAAGAGCAAATGAGAGAATTGATGCTTGCAATGTATCAATTCACTGTACCTCCACAAGGAGCAACAAGGTTACAAAATAATGAAGATATAGATATGGTTGGAGCTGCTTCAACATCTACACTAAGTCATATAATTCCTCCTACATTGGAACATCATCCAAGCATCAAAGAACCAAAAATTGGTCTACCTGAGAAGTTTGATGGCACAAGATCCAAGTTTTGAGGATTCATCAACCAAGTCCAACTCGTGATTGAATTGCAACCGCAAAGTTTTCCAATTCTAGGATCACAAGTTAGGTTTATTAATACACTACTTTCAAATTCTGTCTTATCTTGGTTTTCATCTTTTCTGAAACGATGTGATCCAATATTGAATAATTTAGAAGTTTTTTTTGCAGAATTTCAATCTATGTATGGAGAACACGATGCAACTCATGTCACAACCAACAAGCTTCGTATCCTACAACAAGGCAATTGATCAGTGACATTATATGCTTCACAATTTCATAAATTAGCAATCGATATCAAGTGGGATGATGCTGCACTCATCAGTCAGTTTCTCTACGGATTACAATATGAAGTGAAGAAATTGATGTTGAACTTACCCGATCCTCAAACATTGAGTCAAGCAATAGACTTTGTGGTGAAGTGTGATAATCGGCTTTTCAAATTTAGATCTAAAAGTCATAGAAGAAAACCTCAGCGACATTATAATTCAGTGGTAGCACCAATGACTTCTCAATATGTACCTTCAGAAGTCGAGGACATACAAAATAATGCTATATGTTTCAAGCCGCTTACTGAACAAGAAAAGACTCGATGTTGTCAAGAAGGATTATGCTTGTATTGTGGAGAACCTAAACACACTGCTCAAAATTGTCCAAAGAAATGACGCAACTACAAGATGAGGAGTACGACTGTCAAAGAAGACAATATGTCAAAAAATGAGTTTGTCCAGCCACAATAAGGACCGTGCGGCTGGGATCTTGTATAATTTCTAATGAAGGTCCTATCCTCTCCTCACAACCATCTCATTATTTTATAATAGATGTGTATTTAGGACCTAATAATTACAAAGCCTCTGCTTTAATAGATTCGGGAGCCTTGGCTTGTTTTTTAGATGAAGAATTTGCTAAAAGCCATAGAATATAGATAGTATAAAAATCTAAACCCGTACACATAGAAGTCATAGATGGTTGTCCTTTATCTTCTGGAGATATTACTCATGAAACACTTTATCTAAATATAGTAATAAATGGCCATAATAGTTATGTAATTTTTAACATAATTAGATCTCCTTTTATTCTAGTTATTCTAGGTCTATCATGGTTAGAAAAATACAACCCTCGAATAGATTGGATTTCTCGTACTCTAAACTTTTTTAAAAGTATAGCTAACAATATAATTAATCAAGTAAAAAATTATAAGTCTTGTAGAATTAAACCTGCGTTTGTAGGTGCAAGAGCTTTCTTGCACGCTGCAGAAAAAGGATCACCTTTTGTCATTTATGCTACACCTATTTCCAACGATGGAAAGACTTCAAGTAGCATTCCAAGTCAGTATCAAGAATATCAAGACGTTTTTGAGAAAAAGAATACAGATATTCTTCCGGAGCATTGTCCATATGATTGTTCAATCGATCTTAAAGAAAGAACTCAGCCACCATTTGGACCAATCTACAGTTTATCACAAGATGAATTGGCTGAATTCAAGGCGTATATTGACGAGAATTTGGCCAAGAATTTCATACACCATTCTAAATGTCCAACAAAAGCTCCAATTCTATTTGTGAAGAAAAAAGATGGATCATTGCGGATGTGTGTTGACTATCGAGGACTAAACCAGATCACAATCAAGAATAGATATCCATTACCTCTGATATTAAGATTCCTTGACTAGTTGAATCAAGCTAGGATCTATACAAAAATTGATCTAAGAGGAGCATACAATCTAGTACGCATCAAAGAAAGAGATGAATGGAAAACTGTATTTTGAACCAAGTACGGACATTTTGAATATAATGTCATGCCTTTTGGACTTACGAATGCACCAATTGCTTTTCAACATCTCATAAATGATGTTTTTTGTGAGTTCTTAGACAATTTTGTCATTTGCTATCTAGACGATATTTTGATCTATTCTAAGAACATAGAAGAACATGAAATACATATTCGTCAAGTATTACAAAAACTTAGAGATGCAGGATTGTATACCAAGATGGAAAAGTGTGTATTTCACACTATTCAAGTTGATTTCTTAGGATATATCATTTCAAATGATGGTCTCATGATGGATCCTAAGAAAGTCCAAACAATCATGAATTGGAAGATTCCAAAGACGGTAAGATATGTCTAATGCTTTTTGAGATTTGCTAATTATTATTGGATCTTCATCAAAGACTTCTCTCGCATTGTTACTCCACTTATACGTTTGACTTGTAAAGACAAATTCCAATGGAATGAAGAAGCAGAAGCAGCATTTGAAGCTTTAAAGACATCGTTTGTTTCTGCACCAATCCTGTATCGTGTAGATTTTTTTAAGGTATTTTTTATGGAAACAGATGCATCAGATTTTGCCTTGGGTGTGGTTTTGTTACAAATGGGAACAGATGACAAACTTCATCCAGTAGCTTTTTATTCAAGAAAATTCTCAGCAGTCAAGATCAATTATGAGATCCATGACAAAGAACTTCTTGCAATTGTGGATTCTTTTCAAGAATGGCATCATTATCTAGAAGGTACTTTGAGTCTAGTCACCGTGTATACGGTTCATAAGAACCTCGAGTATTTCATGTCGACACACATGTTGAATCGTCGTCAAGCTCGTTGGAGTATGTCTTTGTGAAGATTCAAATTCATTATCACTTATCAGCCATGAAAACAACAAGGTTTGTCCGATGCCCTTTCTAGACGTTCTTATTTTGCACCAAAAGAAGGAGATGCAGCTTTTGAGCAACAAAGAACGGTTTTCTTGAAACCAGAGCAGTTTTATCTTTGAGCAATAAAATCAACATTGACTATTGATTCAACTTTTCTCAAGCAAATTCAGTCAAGTATATCCTCAAATCTTCTTGTTCATGATATCAAGAATAATTCTTCCAAGTCTCATAATTCTTCTAAATTCAAGTTCAAGAACAATCTACTATATTTCGAAGGATATCTATATGTTCTAAAAAGAAAAGCACGTTTACGTGTTCTTCAAGCACGTCATGATTTTCCAGCGGCAAGACATTTTGGATACAACAAGACTTTGGAACTTATATCAAGAGATTTTTGGTGGCCTCAAATGTGGAAGGCAGTCAAAGACTTTGTACAATCATGTGATATCTGTTCAAGATCAAAGATTCCTCGTCATCGACTTTTTTGGGCTTCTTCAGCCATTACCTATTCCAAAAACAACCATGGTCTTCTGTTTCTATGGATTTTATCACAGATCTTCCAAGCTCAAGATCTTATGACTCTATATTTGTGATAGTAGATCGGTTCACCAAGATGGCATATTTTGTGCCATGCACAAAATGTATCACAAGTGAAGAAACAGCTAAGCTTTTCATTGATAATATCTATCGCTATCATGGATTACCAAAGGATATTATATTGGATAGGGGAATTCAATTTGCGTCAAGATTTTGGAGAATCCTTTTGAAGATCTTAAAACTGGATATAAAGTTATCTTCAGCTTTTCATCCTCAAATTGATGGACAAACAGAGCGCGTGAACCAAGTCTTGGAGCAATATTTAAGGTGTACCATCAACTACTAACAAGATGATTGGATAGCTTTTCTGCCATTGGCAGAATTTGCTTATAATAATACAATACATTCTTCTATGCAACAAACACCTTTCTTCACCAATTATGGTTATTATCCACAACTTGATGCTTTTGACTTTTCAAAAGTTGATAATCCAGCAGCAAAAGATTTGGCAAATTGTTTGTTGAAGCTATATGCAATAATGAAGGTGCAATTAAAAGAAGCTCAAGAATGACAAAAAACAAATGCAGATGCATATCGCAAGGAACAACCACAATTCAACGTGGAGGACAAGGTATGATTACTTTGTCACAATATCAAGACTATTTGTCCTTGTGATAAGTTGAACTATCGTAGGCTTGGACCTTTTCCTATTTCTGAAGAAATCAATCTAGTTGCATATCGATTACACCTACCAAAGTCCATGAAGATCCATCTTATATTCTAGGTGTCACTACTCGAGTCATACAAGACAATGGATATATAAAGAAGAAGACAAATGCCACCGCCTCCTGTAGAAATGGACAACAATGAAGAATTTGAGGTTGAAGAGATTTTAGATTCAAGGCGATGCCAAAATCGACTGGAATATCTTATGCATTAGCACGGATATGATATTAGTGAACGCACATAGAAGCCATCAAAGAATCTAATAAATGCATCAATAAAAGTTAATGCATTTCATTGATGACAACCATCAAAACTAAGATAAATACTCAAAAAAATCTTTGCTATAAAGCAAGGCAGGCTCTATAGAGGATTCATCCTACCTTGTATCATTATTTGTCATTAGATTTGTTTGTGCTAAAGAGATGGAGGATCAACAACCAGCGAATTCAGCTCAAGAGCCATCAGTTGCTGATTTACCGGATGAGACATTACGACTATGACAACCTTCAAGACAACGGAATAGAGATGAAGACCCTCAAGAACAACATATCCTTCTTTGGATTGATGGCGAAATACAACGTGTTTTGTATCACGACCTTGGAAGAGACTCTCGATGTTTGGTGATACTTTTAGAGGTAGGAACTACTTCTGATGGTGTTTCTAATATTTTCTTTGAAGAAAGTTATGAAGGCCTCAAAAATGATCAAATAACAGGGTCATCCTCTCACCCTGGTATGGGACATTATCGATGGTTGAAAGGACCTATCAACTACCTTCTAAGGGAATAAAGATCAGAATATGTGGCAAGCACAATTTGACGTATCATGGACTTCTTCAACATATAATCACCGCTCCTAGTGGAACTCGTCCCTAGAAGGGGGGGTAATGTCATGGACATAAGATTTATTCCAATAAATTACCTAAGTAATAAGAGACCAATAAAAATAGATAAAATAAGTTGATTTGATAATATTTGATAGAAAAGCTTCATAGAAGCTTCATAGATGTGGAATCACTTTTATACATATCTATAGGTAATTGGTAGATTAGAAACTTGGTCAACAAGCTAGCCACATGGCCCACATGTTGGTAGCTTGTAGAACAAGCTAGCCATGTGTCACACATGTTGGTAGCTTGTGGAACAAGTTAAATATGTGGCGCACATGTAAAAAACTTATTGTGCAAGTTTGACATGTGTCTTGTAAATTAGACACATGTATGAGGTCCTATAGAATACCGCCATGTAGCTCTTAGTTAGATAGTATTTATAGAGGCAAGAATGAAGCCCTCTTCACTCTTGTCAACTCCTTTCTTGATTCTAGTCTAGTTTGAAGAGTCTTCATGTTTCCAGTCTTTGGCAATAGCCATTCCACTTTTCTTTGAATATACATACTTTCTTATTCCCATTCTGTGACTTTTCTTTGATACAGTTTCCATTAGATTATGTATCTTTTTCTAATTCATGTCCTTGACAGTTATTAGGACTTCTTCAAATCATATTATTTTAGGACTTTCTTGGTTGAAAAATTATAATCCATCTATAGATTAGAAGTCACAAATAATAATATTTCTAATCAAAATCCCTACAAGAAAGCTTCATAAAAAATCAAAAGTTGGTAAGCCTTTATTTGTTGGAATAAAGGCTTTTATAAAATCAGCCAAAGAAAGTACATTATTTATTATTTATATGATTCCAACTAAAGAAGATATGATTCTATTGACAAGTATTATAAAGTAGTATAACAAAGTTCAAGATGTTTTTTAAAAGAAGAATGTTGATATATTATTGGAGTATCAATCATACAATTGTATTATAGATCTTTAGAAATAAATGTAACTATCTTTTAGTCAAATTTATAATCTTTTTCAAAATGAACTTTTGGCATTGAACAATTATATTGATCAAAATCTTGTAAACAACTTCATCCGGCATTCAAAGTCTCTAATAGGTGCATCTATATTCTTTATGAAGAAAAAAGATGGTTCCTTATATACATACACTGATTATTGGAGATTAAATAAGATAATAGTAAAAAATCATTATCCATTACTGTTAATTTCAAGAATTTTGGAACAACTCAACTAAGCCAAGATCTATACTAAGATAAATCTTTCTAGAACACATAATTTGGTATAGATCAAGGAAGGAGATAAATAGAAGATTATATTTTGAATAAAATATGGACATTTTAAATATAGTATCATGTCTTTTGGATTAAAAAATATACCTGCTATCTTTCAATATTTAATAAATGGCATCTTTTGAGAGTACCTAAATAAGTTTGTGGTGATGTATCTTAATGATATTTTGATTTATTCAACAAATTTAGAAGAACAGGAAGGGCATGTTAAGTTGATATTACAAAAGCTATGAGTTGCAGGTTTGTATGTCAAGCTAGACAAATGTATATTTCTTAAATCAAAGATGGAATTTTTGGAATATATTGTATCTATTAAGGATTTGATGATGGATGCCAAGAAGATAGAGGCAATTATACAATGGGCCATTTTGAAGACTGTGAGAGATGTATAATATTTTCTTGGATTTACTAACTTCTATCTGACCTTCATCAAAAATTATTCTCAAGTTGCCGCCTCTTTTATTCAATTGATATGCAAAGATAAGTTGGAATAGAGGCCTTAAGTAGAGAGGGCATTCCAAGATCTTAAGATGGCATTTACCACAACTTTAATCTTGGTACATCTAAATTTTATAAAAATATTTTATATAGAAATCAATGCTTTTGATTTTGTACTAGAGATTGTACTTTTATAAATGGATATAGATAATAAACTCTATCTTATTGTATTTTATTCTTAAAAATATTTTACTATCAAATTTAATTATAAAATCTACAATAATAAACTACTTATTATTATAGATTTTTTTTAAGAATGGCATCATTTTTTTGAAAGAATAATACATCTTATGACTATATACACAAATCACAAGAATTTAGAATGTTTTATGTTAGCTCAAATTCTTAATTGCTACCAAATCTAATATATATAATTATTTCAATTTAATTTTGTCATCATTTATTGATTTAAAAAATAACAAAGATTGTATAATGCTTTATCAAGGAAAACATATCTTATACCAAGGATGCAAGAGACAGCATTTGATCAACAATATACAACTTTATTGAAGCTGGAGAAATTTTACTTTTGTACCACTATTACATCGGTACCTACTGATTATAGTTTCCTGAATGAGGTGCATACTATAATTACTAATGATGCTTTGGCCCTTGATATCAAGCATTGTCTTAATAAAAATATTAATAAATTTAAGCTTAAAGAAGACCTTCTATATTTTGAAGAATATTTATATATCTCAAAAAGACCTATACGATTGCGTGTTCTTCAATCTTGCTATGACTTCTTAGTTGTAAGTCACTTTGAATTTAATAAGACCTTAGACTTATTTCTTGAGATTTTTGGTGGCTTTAAATGTGAAAGGCTGTGAAGGACTTTGTATTCTCTTGTGATATATGTTCAAGGTCCATGAATCCTTGGCATTGCCTTTATGAATTGTTACAGCCCTTGCTTGTTCCAAGATGGCCATGATCTTTTATTTTGATAGATTTCATTAGAAAATCTACTACCATCCAATTCATTGGATAACATCCTGATAGTAGTTGATCAATTCACAAAGATGGCTCATTTCATTTCTTATAAGAAGACTACATCTAGTGAAGAAACAATAAGACTCTTTTTTGGTAATGTATATCAATATCATGGCCTATTGAATGATATTGTATCTGATCAAGGATCCCAATTCATATCTAAGTTTTAGAGATGTCTTTTTGAAATATTAATGGTGGACATTAAACTTTCTTTGGCTTTCCATCTTCAAATTGACAACCAAACAGAAAGAGTTAACCAAGTTTTGAAGTAGTATTTATAATGCAGCATCAACTATCAATAAGACAATTGGATTTCATATCTACTATTAATAGAATTTATATATAATAATACTATTCATATCTCAACTCATCAAATACCATTTTATTCCAACTATAGATATCACCTAAAGCTTGATTTATAGAATATATTAAAGAACAACAATCCAAGACTTGGAAGATTTGTAAAGCATCTATTGCATTATCAAACAATCTTAAAGCTTCAATTGCAAGTAGCTTAAGAAGTTTACAAGATATTTGTAGATAAATTCAAGAATCAATTGCTTACTTTTTATATTAGATATAAAATATGGCTTCTTTGATAGAACATCAAAACTAAGCGGCCATATAATAAGTTGGACTATTGGAGACTAGGACTATTTTCCATCCAAAAGCAAATTAATTTAGTGGCATATTGTTTAGAAATACCATCTTCTATACAGATACATTTAGTTTTGAAGGCCGCAATATAGATCACATCTTTGAATGAGATGTTTCAATAATGGAGGTACTCGCTTTAGGCTATAGGCAATTTCTTCAAGAACCAATAGAATCTATTGCCCAAGAACAGAGAACAAAATACATAACTTCATTAGTGCAGCATATTCTTGATTTTTTACATATGTAAAAAGATTTTTGAAGATATGAGCTCCTCTTAGAACTCGTCACTAGAGAAAAGGGTGATATTAGGATCATACACTTTGGAAGTTTATAGAACCTTTTAAAACATTCTAGAGATTTTTGAGTTAATGAAAGTAAATTAAGAAGCTTCCTAATTGATAAAAGTAGCTTGAAAAGCTTAGTAGTTAGTGGAAAGAGCTCAAGAAGCTTCCAAGTTGGTAGAAGCTGCTTAAGAAGCTTCTTAGTTTGATGGAAGCTGCTCAAGAAGCATCTTAGATAGGGATATATATAGGAGTCGAGGCTGAAGAATTCTTTTGTCTCAACAACGCATATTTTAGAGTTCTAACTCACTTTTTTTGGTATTGTTCATGTACTCATCTAGTTCATTCAAGTTCTTGTTAGTTTCTCCTTGAAACTTTTTTTTTTTAATTCAAGTCTCTTGCTCTATATTCTTATGTCCTTAACAAGCTATCTATGTATTAAATACACATGGCAATTAAAACTACTTTTAGGTAGTTAAAAAATTAAATTAATTTAATAAAAATAATAAAAAATAATCTCATTGAGTAGATAGCTATAAATAGTTAAAATTTTATTATATAATTATTATAATTATCTTTTATAAAATATATATATATATAAATTTTATATCATTCTATTATATTAATTTTAATAGAAGAATTAATTACATACTAATATTATTAAGAAATATATTATATAATTATTAATAGAAGAAATTTGTTTCTATCTTTCCCAAGTTGAGAGAAGTGGAATATTTAGCCATCACAACTAAAATCAAAATCAAATTTAAAAAAATATTAATAATTAAAAAAAGAGAATTAACAATTAAAATTCTTCATAAAATTTAAAGTAAGAAGCCAAATAATATTTTTGAGGATTTTATTGTAATATCTTTTTTTTTTTTTTTTTTTTTTTTTAATGTCTCAAATTTTGCACCTACATATATGATTGTAAAAAACTTGAAGCTGATTAAATAGCCTAATTAAAAGTTGTATCTTGTTATAATTTACTAATTAAAATTTAAGATTTGATAGAGTTTTTTTTTATTTAAGATTTGATAAAGTATAAAATTTTAGATTTTTAAGATTTAGGATTGTTAAAAATATTAAAATAGTAGAAGAAAAAAAAAGAATTATTAAGCATTTTATTTTTTTTGATTTTAGGATAATCATAAGCTATAAAAAAATTTCTTCTACAACTAAATGCTTGATGTATTCTTAAAATAAACTTTATATAATACAAAAATAATAATTTATGTTATTATATTAATTAGATTATAAATTATTAATATAAAATTTATTGTCTTGGTAATATATAAATTTAATTTTTTTTATTATTACATAAAAATATTACATATTTTGTTTACTGGATCTTATCTTCAAGTTGTAACATTAACTTATGAAATTCCAAGAATATGTTTCTTTTCTATTTAAAATTGTTTTATAATTGGAAGACTTATCTTCACTTCTTTCTTCTTTTTTTTTCTTTTTTTTTTGTCATATTCTAGTCATCACCAAAAATTCATGCCATATTCTTTGGTAGTATATTTTCTAGCTCAAACCAAAGTTTGTTACTTTTTGTATACTTGTTTGATGCTTGAATATTAGCCACTTCCAATTATTCTTGAAAAATATTTTTTCATAATTATTTTATAGTGTCCCATTGTCTATACAAGAGTTTATATTGACTATTAAATGTTTAATATGAAGGGCAATAAAAATACATATCACACTTGTTTCTATTCCATTAGCGTTTTAAAAATATCTAAGAATTATTTTTAAAATGAAAAATCTAGCTCAAGGCTATAACAAATTGTTAAGTTCTTGAGCTCTTTTATAATTAAAACAAATTAAAATAAAAAAAATTTGAACATACAAAACAAATACAATGACAATTACAATGGTTTTTAGTAGCATAACAAAAAGACAATAGCAATAATTTTGATCCTTGTTAACATGAAACAAATACATTGATAATAGTAATAATCTTAAATAACACAATTTAAAAATGATGACAACTACAATGATCCTTAATAAAATAACTTGAAGACAATTGTAATCTTTGGTAATGCAAAATGAAGACAATAATAATTACAACAACTTCAACAAGAAATTTTAGAACCAACTACAAGACTTATATTTCTTCTTTTGCCCTTTTTGCTGTCTTAGTGTAAAGATTTGTCATTGGTAGATATTTTATTAATACATACTATTATTTCATATAACTAATATCTTATATGGATAATATCTATCTATTTAAATTATATCTATCTAATACAAATTAAAATTTTCTAACATACAAGATATTTTTATTACAAATAAAAGTATTTCAATTTTAGTTAATTTTTTTTTCTTTATATTTTATTAATTATTCATAATCCTTCACAAAAAGAGCTAAAAAATTGTTAAATATTTCTAAAGATTTTTCTTTTATTATCAATTTTTTAAAATATTATAAATATATAATATAAAAGATATAATATATCACATAGCCTAATTTTAATCTTGTGTTATTTTTAAATTTCTTAATAATTCTTAATATATTTTTTAGATATTTTTTATTAAAATTAATTAATATTAATATTTATATTTCAGTTATAAAGATGTCATATAATATATATAAATTACACACAAAAAATTTGGAATGTATTAAAAAACCATTTTACACAAATTGAAGCAAAAAAGCACCACAATCTATTGCCATTGCTTTGATTGATATAAATACACTTTCCTAAAAATTACTTCTAGTCTAGGTTATTAAATTTTATTAAATTTTATGAGGAACTTTGACACTTTTGTTTATTTATTTATAAATTGAAATTTTATATTAAATAACCAAAAATTATTAAAAATAAACATACCATAATATAAAATTTTCAAAATGTTATTCTTTCTTTGTTTTATGCAATTGTATTCCAATTTAGATTTTAAGAAAAGACAAAGTATTTAAAATAAATTAACTACTTATTACATAGTTTTATATTTTTATTGTTTATCTTTTTGTACTTTTGTCTCTTAACAACCTCTTCTTTTATATTAAAATTCTTCAAAAAAAATCCCTACTTTAGTCCACTTTAAGATCTCTAATTTAAACTTAAATAAATACTGGAAATATTTCACAACACAATTTAGTCTAATGAAAAAGTCATCTATATCACATTGTTCATTTGCATAAAATATAATAAAATGTGATAGTTGAAAACCTAATAAGATAGTGTCAAGCACCCCATAAAATTTGACACCCTTCTTTGTAACATATACAAAAATGTAACCACATTTGGATCTTAAAAGAACGTGATATGCACTGCAGGAGTTCTAACGTCAAATAGAACCCCAATACAAACCCAGTTCTTCGGTCTGTAGATGATCCACAACACACAGCACAAGTTACGTTAGTATGTATTTTTTGACAAAAATCAGTAGCAAAAGACAAACATCATCTGTAAAAGGAAAAAAAAAAAAAAAAAAAAAAAACACACACACACACACACAAAGATGTAGAAAAATCCACTGAAAGATCCTCTTGCGGCACAATTTATTTTGCTATTTGCATGCAGTTTTAAGCATGGCACAAGGATCGCCGCTGGTAGCATCCTTGACTGAAGGCTCTTGTTCGCCGCATTCAAAACTAAAAAATTACAGACGCTTGGCAATTTGAGTTACAGCGGGACATACAAATAGCTAAGCATTGCTAATTAAGTTGTTTTTTTTTTTCTTTTTTTTTTTTTTTTCCAGTAATTCTTCAGGCCAGGAAGTCATAATCTTGTACTGCTGTCTCCACCTAAACAGAGTGTGTTGTTATGCTCATGTTTAGACCGAAAAGTATTGCCTACCGAATTTCTCTGGGGCTAACTGGAGCTTCTGGATCATGGCTATCTTCACGGATTGCCGGAGACATGGTGGACGTACGCGCCCATGCACTTGTGTCAGATCCTTTCATTGACTATTTAATGACTGTGGAGTACTTTACGTGGGGATGGCACATCCGGACTGAGAGCAACTGCTTCGATTTGAGCTTTTTTTCCAGGCATTCGAGTTACCCCTGCTATTATTTTTCTTTGTTACTTCGTATACTGATCAGAAACTCGGTGATCAGCTCTCGCGTCTGGACAAGTGACCTTATCATGACCACACTGTTGATATGTTGAGTTCATGCCATTGTGCAGTCCGCACTTTTCGTGTTGGCTCTTGATACATCAACTTACTGCTCACATCTGTATTTGTGTGCAAAGTGGATGAGGGTGGGGATAGAACATACATAGTGCCAAAAAATGCTGCTGTTAGAGAAAAAGGAGCTGTACGAAATTGTTGAATCCGAGCTTTCTGCAGCTGAAGCTTGGTGAGCGAAGGGTGCTTTTCAAGAGACCATGCTTGTGCTGGTGACGTTGATTGTTGATATCGGCATCACCGCTTATTATTCTCTGTCTCAATGCAAAGTTCCATTCACATTAACAATCTTTGAAGGTGAGAGTTGTCTGCGTCACTTTGGGCTGCATGCTGCGTTGCAGTTGATCACAAACCTATAATCGCTTATACTTCATATGCGGCCTCATGACCTTGACCTAAGCAGCTCACTCGTGTACATCTAAACAGTCAGTTTCTGAACTTCCTTAACAACTAGTCTTGGAGTTCAGATTATGTGTCGCCGTTGAAGAGATGAGGTGCTGTGCCTGGCATCTCGTTGGTTCCATTAAGGATCATTCTTGCAGGCGTTTACGCCAGTTACTCCTTCCTGGAATTTTTCTTGGGAATTCTAGACGCCTCCATGCGGTCGCTGAGTAAGCTAGCATGAGCAAGTCGTGAAGCTCCACGAAAGTCTTCACATCGAAGTAGGAGTCCACTCTATGTACTGTTCATCCCTGCTGGTAAATTAATATTACAACCTTCCCTTCTGAACTCAAGTGTTTTACGCTGCCTTGACCTTTTGTGGATAGGATCCACTTTCGTTAGCCTCACCCATCACTGACGAAGCGAGACGATGATTTCTGATCTACATCTACGATGTGAGGCCCCACAATGTGAACTGGCGTGGTATAAGCGATGCAGTATGTATCGAGCAAGAATCAGGTCTAAGCGGAGATGATTTCCAGAAATATTCAGTCACAATGGTCGTTTCAAGTTATTGATACTGGGTTGTAAGATTATACTTAACAAGAAAATTGTTGCCTGAAGGACTATTAAAGTGATTTGTGAGGTGCATCACTCACATCTTTTGAGGTATAGACAATAATTAAACTTCTACAAAAAATGATTCATATTCTGCAGGTTTGGTGGAACAAGCCCAGATTGATTGACAAGAAGATTAAACTAGACTTGTCAACGAACATTTTAGACTAAATGTCAATTAATTTTGTGATTGGCTGGTATGCCATTTCCTCGTCGCATAAGTTATGCTCTGAGATTGTCAGTTCCCTCTGTCTCCCCTGATTCATTGTCACATGTTCTTAACGACGCCGATCTCCCTGTCGCTTGGAGTTGATGTCCTTGAATCTCCAAAATTTCAGGCATTGTATTACTCAACAGTCTCATGCGCCTACAATTGGTTGCTCATCGAAAGTGTGGTGCAGTGATTCCATGTGAGTCATACTTTGCATCTGGTTTCATAACTTGACTTCAAATTGAAGAATACTGCAACGTAACTAACATGTATTACGAGCTCAGGCTCAATTTTCTGAAGCTTCTAAATTACAAATGTATCGATGAGGTTTACCGTGTCAAGGAAACAATTCCCAATTGCAAGGTCAGGGTGCAGCGTCACCAACTGCAAGGGTAAAACTCAATTAGATAAGCTCAACCTTTGGAGCACTCCAGGGAGGTTTCCTATTCTGGGTCATCAGAGGAATCCGTGGTACAAGAAGTTGGATTCCACTATCAAGAAGATTCTTCACCACTTGTAAGCAAATTCTCAAATAAAGCAGGTCTCGTATCGTGGCCAATGGGCCCAACACAAAGCCTAGAAACGGGTAGCCGTTGCAAGTGTGCAATCAGGGCTCCAGCGGCACTTTTCCACATCTTATCATTAACTCTATCATATCACCGTCAATTCCAAAAGCTTCATGTGCTGCAAAATGTTTAAAAACTGAAGATATTTTGCACCGCTTGGAAAAACAAAAAACTGCCTCGCCATGGTACTGAAAGATTCCCTTTTGCCATGACGAAAAGCTTCGAGGGACCATCACACTCCTTCCTCAAAATATCAGAACCAAAACTACTTTTTGTTCTGCATGAAAGTGGCACAGAAATGAAAGTTACGAATTTCTAGCCACAACTTCGATCTCCCCAAGCCAGCTTCCTCACAACCTCCACACCAGCTTCCTACTCGGCAGAGCTTGCCATTGCTTTGGATCCACAGCCTACAAAAGGTCTTCAACACAATGTGCGCGTTTTCACCACACAAGCTCTGCGACAGGTGGATCAAAAAGGCCTTTCTTGGTGCATCATGTTGAATATATGATTAACGACATGAAGAAGTTGAGTTGTTTTGGGGAATGGAATAAGTAAATAAGAACCAAGACTTTGATGATGCATGTGATGAACACTAAGTATTATGATATCACATATAGAGTAATATTTGCACCGACATGTTCGTATTTTCATACGATGGTAGCATCAGAATTGGAATTAGAAAAATACTTTCGCAGTTATCCTTTCAAACCAAACCAAACAATTTAAGTAAAAAAACTTTTTAAAAAAATAAAAAAGAATAAAAAAACTTACAAGGTTGTATATATGCTACTGTTCTTTTCAGAAAGTATAAAATAAAATAAAATACAACGTACTTCTAAATTGTTGCGATGATAGCAATAGTTGCTCCACAGTGTGTTTCATGAAACAAGGAACAATCTTAAAAAAACTTTTTACCGAAGAGAAAACTTCCGATTCCTGAACAACCGCATTCTTTCACTTTCAGAATACGGTTTAAAAAATCACCTTCTTCTTTTGAGCTTCGTTGTAAGACAATCCTTTGAGGTGGCCCCTGACAACACCGCTGTCATACTCATTCTGTGCTCATCTTGCAACATTCTGGAAACTACATGGGGTATTTTTACACAGGTTTCAATCCTTGCTGACTTGACTCTTCTATATGGTGAATTGTTGCTTAGATACTGGCATCAACTTGGCAGCAGCGATGTAGGAGTCCACCAGCAATCCCCAAATCTGGTAGACCATCTCTCTCCAGGTGCGCTACGTCGAGCTTTCTTCAGAGCAATCCACGTTCGGTACAAACCCAGATCCACCCTTGTAGCCACGATCTCCACTTTCCGAAGAACACCACACCTGGCCCAGACTTGTCCTTCATTGCTATCCATCCTCATGCCAGCGGTTGGCAGCGATCCACCTGACCACTGCCGTCCGAAACACACACACCCAGTGTTGTTGTTTTGCCCTATTAGTATTATTGTCTTTTCTTCTTTTTTTATCCTTTCTCTCGCAGTCTTTCCTGATGCTCTCCGGTCTAACAATCGATGTTCTTCATCTTCCGCGGCTCGCCGGCTCACTTGTCTGAATCCACCATAGGATGCGTGTGAACCTAGAAGAACTTTCCATTCTCACCTTTGCAGAGGCGCACTAGCCATTTGGATCCCTACCATGCGGAATCATACAACAGTAAGAAAATCGATGGTGAAGGCGATTGGATCTCGAAGCCTGCAGCAAGTCGACGACGATGCCGCAGCATCGGCGAAGGAAGTCGAACTGTTTCTGTACAGGTCCATATTTATCATCCTCATTGACTCCATGGTTGGATGAAACTATGTTTGGATGGGGAGTCTCATCCTTAAATGATTTTCAAGGTTCATGTTTTTTATAATTGCCTGGACGCAATCTTGCATAATTGTCTACTTTTTGTGTTATGAAAGTTGCTGGATAATTTCCACTATTTTTACTTTTTTTTTACTTTTTTTCGACAGGAATTCATTTGTAATTTAATACTTTAAAATAAAATAAAGAGATGTTCTTGAAAAGATAAAAGATCTTGTTTGAAAAACAAGATTGATGTCAATGATAATGAGGGTTTTCTATTCAATGACCCAAAAAGTAAAATAGATATATATATATATATATATATAGTATATGCAATATATTTATGCAATAATTCAATCTTTCAAAGTATGCTCTTGGAGATACTAAAATGATGCACTTAGATTGTGATATATTTCAAATATATTTATTGTTTTTTCTTGGTTCATTAACCGACTCTATATTCTTATTTTTTTTTAAAATCTGTGGCATGTCAAAGCTACAAGAATAACTCCCAAAGAATATATGAAACAAGTTTTTTTAAGTTTTCATTCAGAAAACCTTCCATGAATACAAGGTGCATGTAATCTTTAAAATATTTTATTGATTATATTTTCATTGTGAGTTTTCAGTTTTTTCGGGAACATGAAAAACTATTTTTAATATATATATATATTAATAAAATCTAAATAATGAGTATATATATATATATATATATATATATATTATTTTTCCAAGAAAGCTCTCCTTTGATTAAAAAAGCACATGAGGAATTCCTCATACAGTGAAGCCCCACTAGAGAGATGCCTGATTGACACCTGTCCATGACACAGTCCACCAGTCCGATACGCTCCTGGCTTGGACTTGTCAAAGTACCCAAATCCACCAAAGCCCGAGGCTGGTAATGTGGAGGTCGTCCTCCAAGGAGGGCCGAGCCCATCATTCTCCCAATCGCAGAGTTACAAGTGTCGACACAACCCCAGTCCTTTCCCACTCATGAGATGAACGAATGTTTGACTCGATGTAGGTTCACGCGGTAAAACATCCATCCAACAATTGAAAGTGAAGCTTCTTCAGCTTCTCATGTTCTTCTATCACAGTACTTGCCTGTTTCAAGTAGGCTAATCCTCCTCCTCCTCTTCCACTATTACTGATATTAGATTTTTAGGACGTATGTAAGATTTTCACACATTTTTAGGGTTTCTGAAGTTTGAATGATTTTTTATATTTTATACTTTATTTCATTATTTCTTTTCTAAATAATTCCCTTTGGAGATGACAAAGTGGACATACACAACCTTTCAAGATGAGTGATGCACCAACCTCAAGGAAAGACATTGTCCCTGCAAATAAATCATGGGTGGACGATGGATACCCCAGTTGTTGTCCCCTCCCTTCTACACTCTGTGATGCCCAAGGCCCCTTTTGATATATTCAAAATGGTAGATTATTTATGGTGTTAAATGATACTAAGTTTCAGGGTTTAAAGGTCTCCCTACTGCATTCAAAGTTACCTGATGCTATGTTTCTTTCTTTGAAAACAGATCATAAATGATTATATTTTCTATTTCAAAAAAATTACAACATCTCAATTTATCTAAAAATTTATTTAAAATTTTGAATAGAAACACCTTCCAAAGAAACAAAGAAAAAGAAAATTTTAATAATTGTTATTTATACAGTTATTTTTTCTCTATTTTATTGGTTTCTGTTGGTGTGCTTTGTTTGTTTGTTTGTTTTTTGATCCATGATATGAAAATAAAAAAATATCAAGAAGTGTCACATGTTTTTGATTCACCCTCCCTGTCAAGACTTACTTGCTTACTTTATTTGTATTTTTTATTATTTTGTGTGCTAGAAAGAAATTACACTTTTTTTTAATAACAGAGTGAATGAATTAAACCTCAGTGCTGCGGATGAAACCATTCATTAGTGCTGGCTGATCACATTGGCTTTAAAACCTCTTTGGAAAATAAATATCACCACGTACATCTGTAACAATAAACTTTGAGTTCTGACAAACAATCCGATGGGCCCAGTCTTCCATTACCCCACATGTGGATTTTATTTAATTATTTATTATCCAATATAAAATACTGATATAATTTCATTTAACGAATAAATCCAGAATGTCCAACACTGACCACAAACGTATTTTACATTTTTTTTTGATAAATCTTTTGACCAGACTTAATCCCTGTCCACACACTTGTCAAAAGTCTGGAACATTGATGATGTTAGTCGCATGTATTGAAAGAGGGAGCAATGTCAAATATTTTATGCAGAAAACTGTTGATGTGTTCTCTTAGAAAAACTAGCAAAGAAACTATCTGAAGGAATTTAATAATTTACTCATTTAATATTCCAAAGCACTGTTACACTTTTGTTTTTTGAGAATCATTTCAATTGGAAGAACTTCCACATTTCTTTTACATCAATGCAAAAGCCTTTCACAGTATCCCTCTGGAAAGGACGAGCAAATATAAAAAATTATGTAATTGACATTGAGCTATTTTTGAAATGTGAAATTGTGGGCATGATTGAAATCAACAAGGATAGGTTTTTCTTATTTTTTGATGTTGATATGGAACAAAAGAAATTGAGAAAGCTCATAAAGTAAAAGGAAATAAAATTAAGTAAAGTTAAACCTTAGATTAAATAAAGTTAAAAAATGAAAAATAAATAAAAAAATAAAAAACATAAATTAAATACTTTTTCTTGTGGTGTAGAAGAAGACCCAAGTGTGTGTCAAATATCAAACACAAAAAGCTGCAACATTGAAGGTCCACAGAATGGATGGAGTGGATGGGAGGTAAGGGCTCCACATACCTCACCACTATCATACCAGATTGTGTTTTATGGGGACTCATTGCCCACAGTCAATATCAACCTCCAAAAGTTGTTTATTTCCTCCTCAGTACTCCCCACATTGGCCTCCTTCCAGCAAAAATGTGGGTGAAAAAGTCTTCACATGTTCTCAAACTCAATTTCCATTCAACAGTGGAGAGCCTTCATCAAAACCAAAATACAATGCTGTCACAGGAGGGGTTCCAAAGAGCAGCCCATATGGAATCCGTACATTTATTGAAAAAACTGCACTGTTTGACATCCATTCTTTCATCCAGATACTGAGAGAAATCATCCGTCATAAATAGCAAAAAAAAAAAAAAAACAAAAACAAAAAACAAAAAAGCCCACCCACATTGTGGCACTACAACTAGTGCATTCACAGAGCATGATGCCCAATGTCTTCTTCCACAGGTAGGGAGCATCTTCACTACTGTTACGTCTCATTTATATTAAAAAAATTACAAAAGAAGTAAGATGAGCAAGCCGAAAGATGAGCTGCACCACAGTGGCTGTATTTTCTTCACCCATTTATGCGGATGTGTTTCATCTTGCACGCAGTGATGAAGGTTGGTGGGCACTCTCTCATCACATGGACTCATGGAGTGTATGTTCATACGGATCTATACACACCAGTTCTACGTACATATATGTACCAAATGAGATACGAATGGTCATCATATACGATTCCCGTATACCAACACATAATGCCCAATAATGCTGACAGAGAAGGCCCATGGAGTTTGATGGTGCTGTGGGTAGAGTTGTCCTCATCGTTTCATTTACCGTCAGTCACACTAATGACAACTGCTTGCACTGATTTCGGAATCAATGTCGTTTGCACGGTAGATGATTCTAAGCGTATTCATAAAAGTCGGTGTACTTTCGTTCCTTTGCGCTTCCAAAGCAGAAAGACGGTAAACGGAGATTCGGAGATTCTCGCAGCCTTGGAAGTGGGCAGCGTAATTCTCTCCGTTTGTCATCAAGGAAGTGCCTGGATCCGCTGGTATCAGAAGGAAAAAAGCAAAGGCTTAGGAGATTGGGCACCAGCTTCGGAGTCCAGTCTGACGCGGTCGCAGCTTGGATACGTGTGCCGGATTGATTTGCCCGATATAGCAGTGAGAAGCTTCCGGTCAAGTTTAGCCGCCTTCGTTGTCCATTTCGGTGGCGATGAGCAAGTGACCCTGGGAGGAGATAAGCAGCTGGAGTGTTGGCATCGTCAACAAGAGAAACAGCGTGGGCCAAAGCCGCGAGGGAACTTATAACGGCAGGATCGTCAGGATTGACCCACCAGCCGGGGACCAGACGACAACTCAGCGCATCAAATTCGTCAAACCCGATTACTTTCTTAATGGCAATAGTTCCGGCAGGCTTCAGATGATTAAGGTACGACCGGCGTGGCAAATCCGGTGTGCGCAGAACGCAGGCTGACGATAGCGTAGCATCTAGAATGGTTGATGCCTTCTCAGAGCCGTGACGAGCGGGGGCGTTTTCTGTGTGCCATCCTCGTCAACTTCATTGAAGTATTGCCGTGCACGCGCTTGAAGGGCAGCTCCTTCTGGCTTAAGATGGATTCCCTGCGGGCGCCCGCCATCGTTTCGTGTTTAAATATTCGGCCTTATCTATCTTAGCTGAGCTGACATCGCATGTTCATAACACCAGTAGATGAACGAGCAGTTCTCTTCCGTGACATAGGAGTCCATGCTTCGGTGTCTGATGCTCGAGGAGCGTTCATAGTCGACGCTGTCTTTCTCTTGTCTGATTGCGATAGAATTAGGTGCGGTGAGCACCTTTTTTGCCGATTTAGCGCCTTTGTGATCAAGCCCTGCGACTGGAGGGTTTCTCGATCAAGAAGTCGGTCCAATAGGGTTCCCGCTACGTTTGGTTGTGTGTGGGAGCTTCAGACATAGCTAAGCTCCATGACGATGCCTATACGAGAGGTGCGTCACTGAGATCCTTGCTCTGTTCTTGTGAATTCTGTTGAGATGTATGTATTGACTTAATGCCGACGTTTCAGATATTGCTCGGTTTTCCGTGAAACCGGAAACTACTGAGAGCAGAGTGTGAGCTTTGACAACATGAGAGAGTTTTCGAGTGTTATGTTTAAGTTGAGGATCAATTGGCAGTGCAGTACGCATGAAGGAAGCATTTAAGTAGCTATTTCTCAACGAAATGCTTTCGTTGAAAATTACTGTTAGGTAGCTGATTGATTTGAGGGGCGTGATTTGTCACTTCAGGAGGCATCAACCCAACTCATTCGTTTTGCTTACAAGAGGAGAATAGTTTACATCGTCTTAGGTCTGAAATCCTTGACGCCGTGCGGAATCGGCTCTGTTTCTATGTAAGATTTTCGTTGACTAATAATTTGTTTTGCTGTGGATGGTGCAGCATTTCTATGGACTTCACGAGTCTGCATGGATGCTTCCGATAAGGGAGCGATCATCATATTTTGTTGAATCGCCTTACTCAGGGTTTCGGGAGTCGCATCAATATCCTCTTCACGATGATCCTTATTATACCTCCTTCCCTCCTCCATCTCAATTTCCTGAGCCGTTGTCGCGGATACCACGATCCTCTAGTTCTATTCCTGCTTTCGGCCATTACGACGAATCTCCTTTTCTAGAGCTACCTCGAGCCCCCCCCCTTCGATCTTCCAGTGCTATTCCCGCATATGCTTATCCTGGAATAGCCTATCGTGATGTGCACCCTCACGGTCCGCCTCCAAATCGCCCATTCCGCTCGACAAGTTCTATTCCGGCCTACGAGTTGCACTCTCACGGTCCATCTTCAAATCGTCCAACTCGGTCGTCAAGTTCGATACCTGCCTACAATCTTGAGCAACCACGCTCCAAAAAAGTTGCGCCGGTGAGGATGAAACTCTTTGCAGCTGCTCGTTACGTTCAAGCACTTCATGCATCTGGATCCAATCTTTTGTTGCCGACGCGCAGTTCTGATGTGATTTTGGCTAACTTCCGTTGATCGTTGCATTGGACGATTCAGGAAATCGAGTTGAGGGTACCGATGTGTTGTAGCAAATGTGAAGCTAAGACGAAGGACGTGTTACGAAAATTGCCGGGTAAGACTTTTGCATCCTGAGCAGCTTTCATCGTACATTTGTTTTAACCGGCGTCGAGTTTGCCGAGGCTGCTTCATTTTATGAATTACAGATCTAACTCTTCTCCCTCTCCCTGATATTGCAGGCGTTACTGAAGTCGTAACCGATAGGCGCAATTCGAAGGTTACTGTAAGCGGCAAAGTAGACCCCCAAGTAGTGTTGAAACAGATTCAGAAGACTAAGAAGAAAGCTGATTTTTGGACCAAGCAAATTTACAGCCAAGCGTTTATTGACTTCATACAATCCAAGACTAGCACAGCTCAGTCTGAAGAGGAGATTACATCGTCTTTTCATCAGCAGGTATCCACGGACGAAGCGGAAATCTATCACGCATATGAGAAAAGCGAGAATTTATCATCTTACGAAGAGCACCCTGGTTACTCCGAGAGGGAATGCCTGGACTCCTGTGAGGGAATTGAGAGAGGACCGTCCCATACTTCATTCAAAGATGAGGATTACGTCGAGAGAGAGCGAGGATATAATAACTATTACACCTATGGTTCAAGAGCCGACGTTTTGTCGAATGGAAGGTCTTCTATGTACGGCCATTTGGAGGATCTTCACGGAAACAGAGACGATAGAGCACCCCACTATGAGAGCCATGGTGCCGCCGCTTACTTCAACCATTTTGAACCTTCTTACAGGGCTCCGCATCCTGAACGAGCTAGCAGATCATTGTACGAGGACGTCGGCTCGTTATACAGGCCAAGCCAAGGGTATGGTCCATCCGGAGTATCGAATCCAAGTTACATGAAACGCGTCATCAGCGACTACTAAACGGAGATCAATTATGCACTTTCGGCACCTCCACGACGGAAATGTAGCGACAGAAGTGGACAAATTACTCGAAGAGCAGTTTGCTGCTACAACCTCTTAGAACAATGTACAAAGACCTACTTGCTTACCCTTAGCAAAATCACTTGCGTATGCTCCGAAGTTTTGAGAGTTTGTTGGAGATTCATCGACTTGATAGTTGGAGCATTATTATGAAATCCAATTTTGATACTTGACCGGACTCACCCTTTAGTATGACCTTTTGGTGATGAGTGTAGCTCGTCGTTCAGGCGAAACTGAATCAGAGACAGGCTAGTGGATGCTTCCAATTGTTGCAGCTGCAGCAGGGTGGTGGAGCATCACCTTCATACCAATGCTAGAAATCACCACTTTCCAGACAATTTGTAAACTAGTAGAATTTTCAACACTTAACTTCTCTGTTTTGAATCATCTCCGCTTCCGCAGTGGATACTTTCCTTATTTGGGTGGGTTGGGTATGGCACGATGTCTAACTGTCTTGATTACCATGGGTCATGTCCTCGGTCGATCTCAGTTGTCTAAGATTACGTGCAGGATCTGAGCGACGCAAATTTGCGCTTCATTCCCCTAGCTCCAGCAGCGATAACTATGAACTTCTACCTCATTATGGTGCGTGCTGAACTGATTTCTGTTGGTGATCCTCACCGAGGAAAAATTCAGTAAATTCTTTAGTTTCCTATTCAAATTTCTTCATGACAATGTTGTTTCCCACCTTGCCGAAACTTCTCACAACTCCTGGCAGTTTCCATATCGGCGTGTTTACCAATGCAACAATGGTTCGCATCGCAAACGGAACAATTCGTACCAATTTTGTCCTTTTTTTCCCCCTCTTAGGACCTTTCGGTTTGTTAGCGCCACATCACATATCTCATGATATCTTCCTCTACACCGCTTCGGCGTGGCGCTGATCGAAGAAACCATGCAAAGCTAACTCTTGAAGCATTGGGGCAATGTACGCCAAGAGAGGAGCTTCGAAATGAGTGAGTACACGTGTCGCCAGTTGAAGGTGCGGCGGCGTCTTAGCCCTGATGCACCGATGGGCCTCTGCGCACGTGGAGATGACGTGGAAAAGAGGGAAATGAGCTGGCGTTGCTGACGTTTCTCAGCTGTTATTGGATGGCGGCACGCGGATGGCACACTCGCTTTCCTGTAAGATTTTCTCGGCCTCTGCCCGGGGTTTCCGTGACATTATTAAATTTGTTGTTTCTTCGTTTTCAATTTTAATTTTATTCAGTCTGGGCACCAATTGGTCAGCTTGCGAAACATGTTGCATCGTGTGCATTGCGTGCTGCTTTCACTAAGTACAGGTGGCGACCTGGCATTGGAGGATTCTCATTTTTTGCCTTCTCTTGCATTGCTGACCGTGAAGCCACAACTTTGTACAATATTTTACACTTTAGTTTCAGTTAAATTCACATATTTACTTTGGCCATGCACAAAGCATGTAGGCTGAAAAGTAGAATTCATGTTGACTGAGACCTGGTTACATTGGACCCATGCTTTCATAATGTATCTTCCCATGAATTTGTTTAATTCTATTTAGTTCTAATTTTACTCACAGTTACGATAAAAGTTAAATATTAGCAAACAACTTGAAGTATATTTAAAAAAATTAGGAAAAAGAATTGAATGTATGTCTTTTTTGCAATTCAACATTATGTTAATTATATTAAGTTGTATATTTCAAAATATTTTACTCATACAACCCTTTAAATTTTCAAAGTGTCTAGTTAATATTTGATATGGAATTCAAGGTTTAAAATGGTATGATATAAGATCCTCTTCTTCCATCAACAAAAGTCAAACTAATAAGCTTGTGCCTTTTAAAATTTGAATTTAAAATGAGATCCTGCATACTTGTGAAATTTAAACCTAGCTTGTGCCTTTTAAAATTTGAAATTTAAAATGAGATCCTGCATACTTGTAAAATTTGAATTATTTATTTTTTGATTTACTCTATACATTGTGTACACATACATACAAACAAACAATTAGAATATGAAAGCATGAATTTTTAAAATCATAAATAGTCTTCAAAATTCAAAGAAAAATTGAGACAACCTATTATTGCCAACCTAATCACATGAACTTCAATCTATTTGTATTGTATTTTCTTTCATCCCATCCATGAGTCTTAACAATTTTGTAGACGTATGTTTATTCTCATCAAAAGACCCAAACCTGACCTAAAACTTTGATAACTTTTGTACATTTACACAAGCACTTAAGAAAAAGAGTACTAACCTTGTTTATGTTTCATAATTTCTAGCTCTCACAAATCACAGCAAAATCTAAAATAAAAATTTGCATAACAATACAAATGAGCAAAGAAACTTTTTGAACATGGATTTCAACTTTACCTACAAAGAAACATTCAAAAATGAATTGAGGTAAGTGTGATTTAAGATTTAAAATAGAACGGTGACTTGATGAGTTGGGTACTTTACAAGCCATGGAGCTGACAATATACAAACTGATGGTTTGATTTTAGAAGCTCTTAAATATTTATGGTTTTCATGAGCTTTGTTTACATTCTTTTACTTTAAGAAATATAGTCAAGTCACACAGAAGCTCCGAAGCTGTGTAGATTGATGAATTAGGGCTAGACGTTGCTCTTTGCGTAGCATCCAGTCTGCTAGAACATCAATGAATCCATCCACCTCGTCTTGGATGTAGCATGTTGAGGGTTTCAACTCAACATATGGGTCATGAACACAAAGGATGTGTGTGTGGGTGAGTATCAAGAGTAAAGATCCTTTGAATCCTCTTTTCTGTTCTCGTGTTCTTTTCAGACTTGCAACACTATATTCTGCCTTTCAAAGATTGGAAAGGAGGTGATACACTGGAGCTTCTTGTCACTCCATTGACGAGATTGTTTGAAAACCCATTTGCAAGAGAAGGTTCTGATGCGTTCTTGGAGGTGAGTTTAACTTGACGGGGGAGAGGGAAAATGCAAGTACTCATCTCTGATGGTGTAGCCAGCCTTGATGAGCATTCGTGGAGGTCAGTGATTTAAACTTTTGTTGCACTTCAAATGATCACTTGCTGCAGCTGACCTCAACAAAGGAACAGCATCATGTCTCGTGATTTTTCTGGATTTGAGCCTGCTGTAGGGAGAGAGCTGTCCCAAGGATACTGTTGAGCTCAAGTCGTATTTTCTCAACTTCCTTACTCTTAGTGTCAAATGCTTGATGCCATTTGTGCTCTGTGTATTCCTGGTCCTTGCTGCTCGCCTGCTTCAATTCCTGAAGAATGTTCTGCCATTCAATCTCTCTCTGCTGTTGGCGAGCCTCCATCTCTGTCACCTTCTTTTTCATCTTCATGATCTGCAATTACAGCTTATTACGCTTCTCGAAGGATCTTATGTTGTGAATAATTACTATTGATTCTTGGACTCTCACATCTTGATTGAATTCACCACATCGCAGTTCAACTCGTTGGCATGAGAATTGGTATCAGAACATGTTTCAACTGCCGGGTTTCAGCACCAGCAACTTTGCTGTCCAACCTTTTCAGTGTACTAATGAAGATATAAGTTTATGGGACCTGTCGGTAGCACCTGTGTCATACGTGGGGATTGCTGAAACATACTCTGAGCTTCTTCCAGCTCCTCGGCCATAACCTTCAGCCTGCACTAGTACTTTGCCAGAGTAAGATTCCTTCTCGCCTTTTCATTAAAGCCATGTATCACCACATAATTCTTAGGATAAATTTGTGAAAGTATGTGTGTGCTGTTGAAAATTGAACGCATACATAACATCCGTGTGCTGACATGAATGGTATGAAGCTCTTCAATGGATCCAGTTACGGTACCTTGCCTCTAGCGCGCGGTTTGTCATCTCTAGCGAGCTTCGTTCTGAACACCAGATCATACCTTCTGCATCGCTACTGTGGTCAGTCCATCCTACAGACGTTGGTATCTTTGATCAATTCAATTCGGCGTTTCAGAACTTTTGGAAAGAAACAGTGAGCATCATGCACTTGTGAAGCGCCGAGGAATAGTCAAGTTGGTTGAAACCACTAGGGTTATTCATGCTTTACAGCAAACGAAAAAAGAAAAACGTATTTATTCAGGGTTCAGGATAATACGTTTACTACCCCGAACCCTGAATAAATAGTTAGAGATCATTTGACAATGATTAATCGTACTATCGAGTCCAAGCAATACCTGCCAAGGATGTTTGGCATTCTGAATTGCAGTCCATTTGGGCTTGGCGAATTTGCTGAAGTTGACGGGCTTGCTGATGCTGCAGGGTAAGGAACACTGCTTTTTCCACAGACTCGTCACATGCTTTCTGTAGCACCTCCCGGGTGAGCTCTGATTTTTCGAGCTCCATTCGCAGTGCCATCATCTCGTCAGCTGTGTCTACTGCAGCGCTGGTGCTGCTGTGCAGCCGTGTCCGGCTGTTATTTGATTCCTGCGATGGCAGCTGCTCAGGTTCACTGCAATATACCTCTCGAGTTGGAGACCCCTGTTTCTCTCCAGTACGAGGTATTATAGCCGAAGCACCAGTAGCAGAAAATTTGTTGCAAAGACCTTCATCCAACAACGCAGTCAGATATTTTCCACGGATTCAAAAAAAATGAATGAGAGCCGGACAAATGTCCTATATTCGTACCTGCCCGAGCGGCTTCCATCGTTTTAATTTTGTTTTGAAGACTCTTTATTGTTCGATCCTTCTCAATTAAAACGTTTTCTGTAAGGAGGATGCGCTCCTTCGCCTCCCTCAGCACTTTTTCTTGTGCCTGTGTGAAGCATGTGAGAAGACGTCGTGTAGCCATTAACTTCTGATAGAGTTGCATAGTTATCTTACTTTTCTCAATTACAGAAGAGCGATATGAAGAACTATCGAAATCTCCACAATATCTTAGAATCTAGACAATGTCCTTGAGCATCGCAAATGTGCTGACAAGGCTGGAGTGCATAACAGGAAATATTAGACCTTCGTTATATATGTTCCACATCTGAGGATTTCATGAGGAAAAGATTCACCAGTCTAACGTTTTCCCTACCTCGTAGCTGAACGGTTCACGTAAAAAATAAGAATACTTACAGGCTGCAGGCGTGAATTTGCAACTTTTGACTTGAATGCCGTATTGTCAGGAATCATCTTGCTTCGTATGAAAGCCTTGGATTTAGGCTCTTGTTTAACCTCGCCAAGTTTTTCAGTAAGATCCTTCAACTTTCTCGAATAATGTATACGAAGGTTGGCCAACTGATAATGACCATCGAACACATGTCCAGGACATTATTAAAGTTTGAGGTGAAAATGATACACAAGCATTTAAAAAGTTAGAATATTAGGTTCTCTTAAATTTTTTTAACGAGGCCAGATACGTGACTGCACTTGCAAACATGGATATGAAAAAGGGGCGTAGTCTACATGTCTTAACACAGTAGAACTTGATAGCAATCGGCTACTCTTTTCAATGTACCTGTTTCTCAAGGTCCTTCACCCGATTCAGAGCAGCTCGCTCATTTTCTGATACTGAGTGCCCGTTTTGAGCCTGAGCTTGTGTTTGTTGCTTTAAATTCCGAATGCGTGTTGCAGACTCGGATTTTATTTTTTCATTCTCAACTTTCAGGCGATGAAGGATCTTGTTTGTTTCCTCGTCTTTTTGAAGGGCCTGACGCTGGACAGAAACCAACTCCATCTGCAGTCGTCGAAACTTATCATTTTCTTCCACACACGATTTTGACACCTGCTAGAGTTATTATGACGTCATTATTGATTGGTCCATTTGGGTCAACGATTCTTCGCAGGTAAGCGCATTTCACGGGTGTAAAGGAAAGAAAATCACAGTAAGTGTGTGATGTTAAGCTTTTTCAACTAGAAGCTAAACAAAAATTAACTTCGAAAAGTCAAATTTGAGGGATACACACCTTCAGTGCATGAAGACTTGTTTCCTTTTTAGCTGCACGGAGGGATTCCTCTAATCGCTTGACCTAGACGATGACCACAAGTATTACAGTGAGTTAGAGAGGATACAGGAGCTCTCTGTTGATGACGTTCAAGCAACCTCGTTTACACGGATTTCTGAACACTTCCAATCACCAGGATAGAATTGTTCAACCTGGTTTCGAAGAGTTTCTATTTGATTCTGGGTCATATCATTGTTTGCATTTTGTTTGTGGTCTAGTTGATCCAATTCGGAAACCATCGTTCCTTGTGCTTCTCCACCACTTTCCAACTTGATGGTAAGCAAATGAATTCTCGAGGCCTGCGACATTCAGGCATTGAGGTATTACTAGAAACACTAAAAAACAAGAGTATTTGACGCATTTAAGGAAACTCCCATTCAATGCTGCACTATGAACAAATTGGGATCTAGTGGAAATAAAGGGAATACGAAATCACCTTACGCGTTAAACGCAAGACAAACTATAATCGAACATTGACGCTAGGTTCCATTGATGCTCATGAATTAGCACTACATATCTAGTCAGAAAGCATGTGCCTTTTACAAAAATTACTTAGTTCAAAATAGCATCTATGGATATCGTTCTCAGAAAGATGCGAGGAAAAATTTGCATAAAATGGTTCCTCCAGTCTTGCGCAGGAACGAGTTTGACGCATCGTAAAATCATATCACTTAGGTTTGTACCTGATTAGAAATGGTGTCCTGCAGTGATGATATGAGCTCCTCCTGCTGCCTTGTGGCTTGTTTTATCCCCTCCATCTGAGCATGACCCTGCTTCTCCATTTCCAGCATTTCTTGTAACGCTGTTAATTTCGACTCCAGGTCTCTAACTCTACCCGATTCTTCTTTCTTCTCACGCATCTTCAGCTCCATATACGACTCTTGCATCTAGTCAAGAGAAATTTCAAATTACATGCTTCACTTTGAATTTCCACCAACTTCAACTTTTGAACCTCACCAGCTGGGTATAAACAGAATAATTCATGTAAATTGATATTAAGAAATAAGCACTGACCTTGTCAAGGTCGATCCTTAGAGCAGATTCGCGGGACAAAGTTCTCCGTAATACCTCATTCAAGGAAACTGACTCTGTACTGTAAACCCAGCTTTGATGCCCACTCTGCATATGTCTGTTGGATAGTTGAGAAGCAAGAAGTGCTTTTTCCTCGGCCATTTCTTGGAGTTTTTGCTTAGCATCCAATTGGACCTCTTTGAGCTTCGCGACAGCTTTTTCATTCTCAACCTTGTATATCACATATATGTTGACATTGAGAAAATTCTACAGCTTTCCGCATGTTGATGTGAACATCTAATTTCGTATGGGTGAATTACATTCATGCATTTTCTCAGTTTCAAGATAATTGTGAATAAAATCCAGACCCATACCCTGGCGACCAACAATGACAAATCTCACTCCAATGCATCATTACCTGATACCCTCTAATAAGAGCTTCCTGTTCCAAAATCTCTTGACGCAGTTTCCTAGCGTCTTCCTCCGTAAGCTGAGCGTTTGTACTCGACATGGCTTTCAGTCTATTGCAGGGGTGATGTGCGTTCAACTCCTGCAAGAACCTCCCTTCCAGCATGAGAGACCTGAGAGATGGATTGAGAATTTTCTACCTTGGTTAAGCTTCTGACAAGGTTGATGGATGGTTACAGCTAATCTTTTGAAGTAATCATCGAACCTCAAAATCTTACTCCTCTTACGACAGTCATGCAGACACTAAAGAATTTGTGCACGTAGCTAAGCTGACAATCAATGTGTAACTAAATTTCGTAAAGATAGTGGCTTTTATACTTTGATACTTAATGTCATTTCATTCTGGATTCAGTATTTATTACTTTTGAAGAAAACTTTCGTCAGGAATTCCAAACAGCTGACCACTGGACTGCGGCTGCTGAGATATCAGAAGAGAGTACAATCTGCTTAAGGTGACCACTTCAAGGTCCTGCCAGGAATAGGCAAAAATGCATTCATTGTTGAGATTCATTGCAAAGCTTTTGGATGCTGAGCGATCACATGAAGTTGGATGTAATCTAAACTCAATGCAAGTTTCTGTTTAGTTTATTAGCAAGCCTGTTCATAGTCTTCACTCTCGTTGCTCCCTCGGCTAGCAAGACCGAAGTGATTCCTTACACACATCAAAAAAAAAAACAGAAAGAAGAGAGAAGTAAAAAAGTTTAAAAACGAGGACAACGACGAAAGATAAAAAGGAAGAGAAAAGTAAAAAAGAGAAGAAAATATAGGAGGGTTGACCCAGAAAAGGTGGAGTTAGTCGAAGTAGACCTGAAGATGCTTCAACAAAATTTGCTGCTCTTTCTGGGGATTTTGCCCGACGTTCGAGAGCCCTGGCCCATGCTGGCTGAGTGTTTCGGTTCCCAATCGCTGCTCTACCACTTGTTGTAGTATCCTTTTTCGCTGCTTTTCATTGTGTACATGTTTCGTTTCCTCCACCTGCATCAAACATGAAGCAGATATCATTCTTCTCTACTCCAGAGGCACTTACAAACTTTTCCATACATCGACTGGTGTAAACGGAAGAGCCTCCTCAGGCTATTTTTCCTCAAAAAACCTTCCGAAGATAGTTCAGACACTTACTTAGCTCAGAAATTTTTTCAAACACATACTAGTAATTATAATGTTAGTTGAAGTGTATTTGTCGACTCAAAACCTACGTTTAGTAGTTGCGTGAGTGCAGTTGTATGTTGGATAAACACTTAGTAAAGTTTAACAGTCGAAGATGACAGAATAAATCACCTCATTTCGTAGCTCCAAGAATGTGAGAGAGGCAGGTTGAAGAGCTAGGTAAACATTCGCCAGGGATTGATCATCATCACAGGACTGAAACGGGACAACTGCAGTCACCTGCCAAGGTCACGTGAGGTTTTGATCGAAAGAGATGCAAATCATGGTGGGAAATGCAACTGTTATAATTCTTCTCAAAATGAAGGCTACAACTGCAACACTTTAATGGATAGCTTCGAGGAGGACAGAGCCACTGATCTACATTAGCAAGCAGCAACAATTTGGGGTTGCAGGATCAAGGAGCACGTTTAGGTACGACTTTTAAAACCTACCTCATCAACAAAGAAATTGCGAACTTCGCCAAAACTATTTCTCGATTCTTCTGCCGATCCTTTGCAGTAGTTTGTTTGTGTCACTTCAGCTCGATGGGTGCCTTCGCCATCACCACAATCCAGATTAAGCATTTCAACTGCAGCTTCATCTTTAGAACCTGACTTACGATCCAAAACTGAAGAACCGAGTCTTTGATATTGTTCCATATCACGTCCTTCACATTGGTATTCTGGTGCAACCAATGCCTCTTCCACTGCACCGCTACGTTGAACCCCGTCTGCTTTACTTGTAGTCAGCTCTATAGGATGAGAAAGGCCGTCGCATGAAACAGCAGAAGCAGCGACTCCTTCCTTAGGCGAGGTGGCTTTCTGAGACTCGTTATTCTTCAGTGGTGAGTCTGTGGTATTTGGCGAGAAATCCAGTGCACAAATGCAGGAATTTCTAAACCTGCTATGTCTCTCTGATACTGTCGGTGGGCATACTTCCTCTTGATTCTTAACAAAAATTCCGTTGATCGCAAAGCAACTCTCATTCGAAGCTTCTCTGTCAGCAATCTTTGAATTCTTCCCAAAACATCTCTCGAAGTCGACTGTATGTCTCTCATGTTCAGTCAACATTTCAGACAGACACGTCCCCCTTCGTGATTGGGACGCAGCAACTTTGAGAGCACAAATGTCAACCGAATGTCCAAATTGCTGTAACTCGTCTCTGGGCCAATGCGGTAGTTTATCTTCTGTCATGGCTTCTCGTGTTTCTGTGGATTCCATCGCACGAATATTGGATTGGTCCTCCGGAAGGGATTCAGTTAGTTGAGGAGAAATTTGTCGAGTATCTGGAGGTTCCAGTGGGTATGGATTCTTTACTGGATCATCCTGAAAAGTTGAGTTAATGCTTCTGCTGACGAGCCTTCTCTCTTTCACCACCCCTGTTTGAGTCTGATCTGTTGCCGTAGCTTTGAATTGGCCTGCAAAAACTTGAATTTTTGACCACCTTTTCTTTACTGTTTTTCCATGCAATTTCAGATGTTTTTGCAACGCCATCTGTCTGAAGCTCTCATCTATATCCTCCTCCTCATTGTCTGCTCCACCACTGGAATATTCCATGTCGTTGCAATCTGAATCAGCACTAGTGGTGCTTTCGGCCAGTTCCTTAAAAGAATCTACGTCGTTTACAGCTACTCTCTGAGTTTTAGACCTGATATCTGCCAGGATGAGCATCCCGCTTTCCTCTTTTTGTTTCCGACTCGAACGAATACTTTTTTTCCCACTGTCACCACCTTCAGCTGCGACTCGACGTGGCATGCTTCTTCTTCGGCTCGAGTTGGACGATCCGCTTGAGTAATATCGTCCCGACATTTTGATGCTGGCTTTTTCATCAATTGCCTTGGAAAGTGATGCTTGGGTTGAAACTCTCGTAAGGACATATTCGAGACCTCCCTCAAGCTTCTCACCTGCGTCATCGACTTTATGCTCCCTTGAGGAATTCTTCTCCTGATATTCTAGAGGGGAAGCTTTTGAGAATTTGCATAATGTTGCGACACATGTAAGAAGCTTTGCGGTCCCATCACGCTTATCCTCAGTATCTGGTAGATGTGACTCCTGTTGTGATGCAGCACCGTCTAATTCACCTATCTCTTCTCGAGGCCGATCCCGGCTCTCTTCTGACGCCAAGGACCAGATCTTGACTTCCGATCTGGTCATTCTGCCCTCCAGGTTTCCAAACATTTCTTGAATGACCATTTAATAGATGCAAAATCACTTCAAGCTACTGCTAAAGAAGGAACACAACGGATGTAGAACATAAGCGAAGCAGTGAATGCAAGATTGACCCGGAACGGTGTGTGAATCGAGCTCAGAGATATGATAAGTCTAACTCGGTACCTGTGAACTGTTCTGATGTCAGCTTTAGAGGAAACTAATTTAGGGGAAAATTTGCCACCGTGATCATCATTCCTGCGCAGATTAGGGTTCATGCATTCAATCAACAATGGGGGAATTTTTCCAGTTTTTCATCTCAAACTCATCAGACACAGTGCAGCAAGTTCAAACGTTGGCAGTAAATTACAGCTTACCCATCTGAGGAAGCCGTGGCGTTATCATCTAATTCATCATCCGTGTCTGTTGGCAAGTCCGACCATGCATGCGGATCCATCCTACTGCTTAAACCTTTGCCTAAGGAATGACAGAAAACATATGCACATCTTAAAGGAAGTTGACAAAAGTGACGCAGAATACAGATCACACAACCTCTCTTCAGCATTCTCATCTGGGAAAGGGTTATGGAGTACAGTGGGAGCGCAAACAAATGAACAAACACTACTGCACACAAACTTGAGGTCGCTACCATCCGTTAACAGATGGGCTAAAAATGAGGTGTTTTGTACACAAGCACAAACAGTAGGTTTTTCTATTCAAATCCATTAATCTCCAACAGTCGGGCTGAATTGATAGCCACTTACTGCCTCTTGTATCCTTGTACCGAACAAGAACATCTTCCGATTTCCTATCATCAGCCCCAGGCCAGTCATCTATCTGGTGGGCATCTTCCCTGGACGCACAGACTACTCGATGTCGTTTCCTGCCCATGGGTCATTTGCGACATCCGTTCAGAATGAGCGATCTGACCGGCAAGAATACTTTGCTAAAGCTTAAGCAAAGAAGACCCCGCCGGTCAGTAGCTACTTTACGATTTGATTGCATTCCACTCGAACCAAAATTCTTTCATGGATAAAGTTCCAGTTTCTTTCTTTCCTTGCATAAGAAGATTAAATCTCAATATTCGTTGCTTTAGATTCCCCCATTCGCTTCTTCATGAGTAATATTTGCTATAACAACACAGAAATGAGATAAAAGGCAAACCTATCTAAGAGATCCTGGAATGCTATATTACCGTTGCGAAGGTCTCGATTCAAGGTCTGGACTTCCTGAGCGCTCTGGAGACATCAATCCATAAGGTTTCTGTATTAAGCTTCCCAACTGCAACAGATGCACAGATGTCGCATTATTTTACTGTGAATTTTCGTAGGACGTATTAACAAGGCTATCCCACGTCGTAGTCGTCGATTTTGTGGAATTGAATACTCGTCAGTGTCGTACAATTTAAAATTGCATTAGTGGCAATATGATGCATGGAGATTGGGGTGGACGAATACTATCACCCGAAAACTCTGATCTTTCTTTCTCAATTCTCTGGTCTAGTTCAGAGCACCAACCTCTTGCGCTGTTCTTTCAGCCATAGAATCGTTCATAGTATGGGGAAGAGTAACCCTCCAGAGCCAACTCGTTCCATGCGTTCCTCCTGTTTGACTTATAAAGATGCGTGCATGAAGTTCCGAATAATGGTCATGAAGAGCTTGTTGACGTTCCTTTCACCAGCTCACAAAAAGGCAAATAATTCTTACAGTCTGTCTTCCGACGGATCCTGTGACCTAATAAAATGGAAAATGCATAGAAAGAAGCTTATAAAATGGACAGCTTAGAGCATTTAAGGACATTCATGTGCCGCATGCGGTTGCTCACAACTCTCAACCCCAGGGTTTCACTGCCTACTAATCGTTTTAATTTAGAAAAGTTGGGCGAAGACTAATGCCTGCAACAATTTCGAGAGTCCTATATAGAATGCAAGAATGGACTAAGAATCTCAAATGTAAGGCGATACAACCTCCACTTCAACTCCTGCCCTAGCTCCAAATCTCGTGCACCCCGCCGTTGGTCAACTAAGAATAAGTTTGCGTCAATTTTAGAAATTCAGCCATGTCTGCCGCGAACGCAACAAACAATTCAAACGGAGGGAAAATTGGAAGCATGAGTGGAGGAGGAAACCAACTACCTCCTACCGCTCCCCGTCTACGTGCAACTCTTGTGTCCTGTTCTTCTAAAACCACAAATTATATAGTAAACCGTTGGCAATACATTCTCAGAAACTCCTCGCCATTGCAATCACTGATCCAAAGTAGCGCTCTGCAAGCCACAAAATAGTAACAAGAGCATGAAGGTCACCCAAATGCCAGAGCAAGGTTGATGCGCATAGCCAGTGATGATATGAGCTAAGCAAGTTCTTGGAGTGGAAGGCATCCGTAAGACGTGGAGTGAGAGGGCAAGAAAGGGGAACTTGGTAATTAGAAGCAGGTCGTCACAGGGTTGGTTGGCAGTTGCCTTTCACGATCTGCTGAACATTCTTCCCTCCCAGTTCCTCTAGATCTCTCTACTACCTGGTGCAATCTTGTATCCAGGGCATTGAACGTTCAAGATCTTTCTTATGCTCTGGACCACAAGACGCCGACCGCGCTGACGATGACACGCTCACGTCTCCTACAGGTACAGTAATTGATATGACGGACGCCAGAAGCTGGATGTCAGAGACACTCCATGGTTCAGCCGTTGAACTTTCCTAGGAAAGCTAGAAGCCTTTCGAGGTCCTTGTTGTCATCGTGCTCGTGGTCGTAAAATTCAGTTAGTGTTAATCAATCTGCGGCAGTCTGACAATCGTCGATATCATCGGGGTTTTAGTAGTCAGCCTGCCACCCGCCTCGGAGAAATGTCCCCGATGGTGCACGGCGAGAGGATATCAAAGTCCATGGAAGACTCCACACTGAGGCGTTCAATGTGACAAACTAGTCTTATACAGTGTGCGCTCATGTGTTCTGCATGTAGCCTGGTTAAGATTTTTCTTTGAGGCATTTGGTTTACCAAGTAAGCCGTCTGTTCGAAGACAAAGGGTGATACTAGAATGGAAAACTACAGCTCATTTCGTAATCTCACGTACGATAGGGATACATGTCACGAGAATTTGATTTTCAAACTAGGTCATCGGTGTTCTTCTCTGCGCAGCTGATTTTTCCCAAGACTAAAGTCTAATGGTGTTGTTACTTACGAGCTGAGGTCTCAGCTCGAACTTTTTGGAAGAATACCCAGGTTCGCATAGATCTTAGAACTTTTTCCTTTCGTTTTTGCAGGCAGGAAAGTCCCGGAGACAGACTTTGAGTATCACAAGATTTTGGTTAACTTCGAGTGCTTGATGTGTGTGAATATGTCGAAGAAAGGTTGATAACATTTCTGGGGTCGGATTTACACTCATTTATGTGTTGGCCCCTACAGAACAGCAAGCGTGGACACCACAACCTGGTTCGAGATGGGATCTTCATGTCATAGAGTGACCTTGCCCTGTTCATGTTGAAGCCTGAGCTTGCCTTGTCTTCTCAAGTTTGGTAACACGATTTTCAAAAGGATGGTCTAACGATCTAATAGAAAGAATGGAGCTTCGCACTGCACATTCGACACAGTCTCAACTGCTAATCGGCGTTTTCGTTGGTGTAGTCTTGTTTAGCCATGCCTCAGTACAGAGTGCATTCGTTCACACAGAGATTTCTGCGGAGTTTCACGCAGCACAATCTAGCCCAGAAACTATGGCGGTATCTCGGGTGTCCGTCTCACCACCCGTAACTGATGAAAGTGGCTCAAATCAAGAAATCAAGGCATTGGCAGCGAACGCGACTCAGTTGCTACAGGATCAGTACGGATTTTGTATATCGAAAAGGTTCACCATCTGTATTCTATTCGCCTCACGGCTCCTCCGTTGATACTTTAGTGCGTCGTATAGATCTCTCACCTTTGAGGCTTGATTGAAAAACTGTGAGCATGTTGCAGTCACTCTCCTCCTTTTAATAAAAAGCTAGTACTCCTGGTGCCGTAAATAAGCATCTTGCTAATTTAGCCAACCATTACTGCGATGTGCAGGGAGAGAGATGGCCTCGACGAAATTTTCGGTTTCCGCAATTCGGATATAAATCTCTTGATAGATTGTGATACGCTGACTGGTTAGACTGAGTCTTGATACCTGTACTCATTGACGTGTCATTTAAGACCCTTACAACGCACATGACGTTGTTCAAGTTTGAGACTCTGAACATTTTCTGCATGTAACTGACCTGAAGGTGGAACCACAACGGAACGCTTCTGTGTCATGGGCGAGCTGAGGCTTTACTTCGAAAACCTTGCAGCTGTTGACACGCCACCCCCAAACCTCAATTGCAATGCAACGGGTTGGGATCAAGCCTGCGAAGCTGGTTGGGCTGGACGAGTCTCCCAAGTCGTGGAGCTGGATAGTGAGATCGTACCCAGCAGACTTTTGGACCCTCTACCCTGTTGCGCTGGATTCTTCTGCCCTCGTGGGCTTTCCTGCATGATTCGTGAGTATCTCACCTCTCTCAGCTGTTTGTAATTAGCCAACTAGGGGGCTATATTAGGTATGCCTCCTCATTGGTTTCCGTTCGTATAAATTACTTATCAGACCTCAAACTGGTTGCAGCTTGCCCTTTAGGCGCTTATTGTCCACTCGCGACCTTGAACCACACCACCAACATGTGTGAGCCGTGAGTTCACCACTAACCTTTTGAGAGCCTGAATCGTTAGTGAAGCTATTTGAGGATGCAGTTAGGACATGATTATCTGCGATCAATGATAAACAGTAAGAACAAATGCTATATATTTCTGATTATGTGTCTCAATTTTTCAATCGTCTGTGAGCGGGTGGGATTATCAGGTACGGCTACCAAGTGATGCAAAATAGTAATTTGTACGCTGGACAGTGTGGAGGAGCAGATAAATGGGCTGATGTCACCTCTGCAATCAACATATTGTGTCCAGCAGGTCATTTTTGCCCGACGCCCATTGAGAATAGAATATGTTCTGTTGGGTAAGCCCATTGCATCATTACCTACGCATCGTTTATGGTTATCATTCAATGGGTGATATATTTGCTTATAAATGCATAGAGCAATCAGTAACCAAATATGAGTTGACAGTACTGTAACTCAGTTGTGGATATGCAGCGCAATGTGGCAAATTCTTCAAAATTTAACTGTGGAGGGTTTTGGGGGCTTTGCAGACATTTTTGCAGGCTGGGATCCACAGATCAAGAAAGTGCGTCCTGGTGCTTTTCTTTTGAAAAAATGAAAACGATAAATCCATATCTGCCTAAATCTCTCATGGATTGAAATTGGCTCCTAACCATCTCTTGTCTGTTTGGATGCAGAATGTTCTCATCTTACAACTTGCCATAGTGAAAATCTTCAAAGCCAGAACTTACAAGGTGTTGGAGGACTAATCCTTGTAAGTTAAAGGCATCTCTCTTCTCTCCATATTTCATTTCACTTGAAGTACTAGAACGTGTCGTAAAGGGATATGTGACACAATTTCTTACCAGTTGATAGTAGATTTTCACAGGAACACGGACCAGAATACGCTCGTGTTGCCCAGCTCTGATAAAAGGTTCATATGGTGCAGGCTGGGTTATTGATTTTGTTGGTGGTGATCTACACTTGCTCTGACTGGTTGATGGACCTGCGACATAGACGTAAGGCATACGCACGAGATGTGGCAGCTAGGCAGGTTCTTGAGCACATTTCCAAATATAAGCTTTTCAAAGACACCGCAAAACGGCAGGCTACGAAACTTACACGAAAGTTAACTCGAACAATCAGTCGAGGTCAAAGAGATCTTTCCACCAATGAAGAATTGCAGGTGAAAAACTCTTCAAGTATGCCCATTGGTTGTAATCAAGGTCACCGTTTTCCCAATACGTTATATGAATTCCAGCAACTGAAAACTTATGTGATTAATGAAGTCTGTGCAGCAAAATATCTTGTTTATTTAAAACGAGGTGTCACACTTTGTCAAACTCGATTAAATATTCTGTAAAGAGTCCATTGCCTTACATTAGAGATTCTTTGCGTACAAAATTTGGATTCATTCAGCAATCTGGAATCGTATCTCCAACGACACAGGAGAATCAACCTACCTCGTCAACACCATCCTCCTCGCGGAGCCTTTCTGCAAATTTATCTCCGAAATTCCAGGACGTTGTGAAGCGAATGGCGGGATATTCTAAGAAAGGAATGACTCTTACTACGAGTCCGAGAGTTTCCCTTCAACTACCAACTTTGGTCATTCCGACCAAGGATACATACAGCCAAAGGTTTGCTTTTGCTTATGGCCAAATTGAGAAAGAGAGAGCCTTGGGACACAGAGGAACTTCTCCAGATAGCGATCAGGAAGACCAACCTGATGATGGAGTGATTCGTAAGAGATTTGGGATTGAATTGGCTTTTGCAGAGCTCTCCATGGTGCTCAAGAGCAGTGGGAAGAAAATCCTGTGTAACGTCACTGGGAAGCTCTCGCCAGGCAGGATTACAGCCATAATGGGCCCGTCTGGCGCTGGGAAGACGACATTCCTGAACGGTTTAGCGGGGAAATCGACAAACACTCGAACAACAGGACAGGTTTTCGTAAATGGCAAGCCTGGGTCAATGCACTCATACAAGCGTCTCATTGGATTCGTGCCTCAGGATGACATTGTTCATGGCAGTTTGACTGTTGAGGAAAACTTGTGGTTCAGCGCAAATTACAGGTATTTCTACATGGCTGTGCTTTCTGGTGATGTCACAGGATAAATTCGCCTGGCACCACTCATTGTCCCAGAAATTTTGTCTATCCTCTCTAAGATATCGAGATCTGGTTTATAAAATGTAGATAAGGCATTTGTTCATGAATTCATGATTCTGGTGCAGGCTTCCAGTCAACATGCCAATGTATGAGCGTGTTTTGGTGGTGGAACGTATCATTCAAGAATTGGGATTAGGAGGTATAAGAGATTCCCTTGTTGGTACTGTAGAAAATCGTGGAGTATCAGGAGGGCAGCGTAAAAGAGTGAATGTAGGATTGGAGTTAGTGATCGAACCTTCTCTGTTAATCTTGGACGAGCCCACATCCGGCCTTGATAGTACATCCTCTAGACTTGTGCTCCAGGCCTTGCGTCGGGAAGCTATGGAAGGTGTTAACGTAGTTCTGGTGGTTCATCAGCCCAGGTGCGACCCCTCTCATCCTCATACTCAATCTCCCGAATTCTCTCTTGATGGTTTCAGATCTCCATCAATTTTCTGAACATGTTACTTATTCAGTAGCTCGCTCAAAAGTATTATGCAACGGGCATAGATGCGCATCTAGTCGCCACATCCTGCAGTAAAGGCTTCGGTGACAATGTGTCTCACGAGTTGTGTGCATTGGCGCAGCTATGGGCTCTTCAAAATGTTTGACGATGTTGTGTTTCTCGCTAAGGGAGGTTACACGGTGTATTTGGGACCCGTAGATGAGGTTGAAGCTTACTTTTCAGGCCTTGGCTTGGTAGTACCTGAAAGAATCAATCCACCAGACTACTATATGGATGCGTTAGAAGGAATCGCTGTGTCTAATTCTCCTCAATTAGACCTGAGAACTATGCCCATTATGTGGATGAGGCACAAGGGTTATCCGATTCCCAATGATATGGTCGACCTTGCGGGGGATGTGGAGTCCACTCCTGCTGAGAATCCATCGCTTGTCCATCCTGAATCTTCTAGATTTAGCGCCACATTCTTTCAACAGGCATGTCAGGAACTCTATCAAAAGATTCTAATGACGTGGGACGAAATGAAAACTGCACTATCAAGAGTGTATAACTTGTCTGGGCGCCAAACACCTGGATTCTTCAGGCAATTACGAACCATTCTACACCGGTAAGCTTTACCACCTACGTATTCAGACCTTTAAAATACCATACAAAACTGCACTGGTACAGATTGCTCTAGAATCTAGGAACTTCGCATTTGAATTTATTTTTAAATTTTGTTGGCTTCATTCTCGAACATGTTCCATGTCATATCGACCAGCGAAACCTACTCCTCCTGTGCTTATTTTGCAAGAAAGAATTGTTGGCAAGAGATGGATCAGATGTCTTGAAAAGAATGTGTGGGGCTGTGGAAACTAGAGTGGCGAAGCAGCGGTTTCGTGAAGTAAAGCTCCATGTTCAAGACTACGTCATCTTGCTTATTGCTGGGGCTTGCTTGGGCGTGCTTTCAAACATGGATGATACCAATCTGGGATCCCAGGGTTACCATTTCACAATCATTGCCTTAGGTACAAGAGCTTGACTTGTGAATGTGATGAACTTAGTGTTTTCTATGCTATTAAAGCGATCCTTGATTTTCATCAGAAGCGCTTTTTGTTTTTTCGGAGTCTCTGAAAACCTCATGTCTAAATAAAATTTGATGAATAGTAATTATTTGCTCCTTTGGTGTGTTTCTACAGCTTTACTGATCATGATAGCATCCCTCAGAACTTTCTCGGCCGACAAGATTCAATTTTGGCGTGAAAGTGCTTCAGGAGTGAATCGCATAGCCTTTTACCTTGCCAAGGACATGGCAGATCTCTTCAATGTTGTTATGAAGCCTCTCATTTATTTATCAATGTTCTATTTCCTTAGCAATCCGCGGTCATCGTTTCTGTCTAACTATGTGGTGACTCTAGTGCTCGTTTACTGTGTGACTGGTTTGGCATACATTTTTGCCATTCTCCTTGAGCCAGCTCCAGCACAATTGGTATAATATCTACACTACTGTGGATCAATTTAAAGCGACTCTAGTAATGATTTTCCTTTGTTCCATGAAGAATTAGTCGGGCACATTCTTATCTTGTACATGATTTTAGCAGAGATAGATCCTTTCGAAATTTATGCCTTGTGATGCAGTGTGCAGTTTTTGTGCCCGTGATCGCAACACTCATCGTGTCCTCGAAAAAAACTAGATTCCTTCCCACTTTGTCCCATTTCAGCTATGCAAGATATGCTCTCGAGGCTTATGTCCTTGCCAATGCAGAACGGTCAGTATTTTCATCTACTATTCCTCCAGCTTGTCGAACTGAGAAAGCATTACTTCTATTGCACCTGCTCACAAATGAGCATGTACATATATCTTGCTAGTCAAGTTATTTCAATTAGCTATAGTTGAGAGGAGATGGGAACATGAGACCAAATTAGTTTGTCAAGAGGTTTAGAGTCGCATGCTCATGCAGTCCTTGCTCGCAGGTACGAAGGTGTTTGGGTAATTACACGTTGCGGTCTTCTTGCTGGTGAAGGCTACCGACTGGAAAATTGGAGCAAGTGCCTGTTGATTCTCTTCGGCTATGGAGTGGTTGCACGCATTGTGGCGATACTTAGTCTGCTTTTCAGCCACAGAAACAGGCAAAAATGACGGACGATATCTGCATCGGCTTCATATTCACAAAATCCTTCGACTGGAGTGTAAAGGAGGTAGAGCACTGGAGTTCAGCATCCTCCTGACAAGTTCTCAAATTTCTTTGTACTGATCTTCGTGGCAGCTCTTTCCATCTAAAGTTGAATGTCTTCAAACCAACATCCTGTACAGCAGTCATTACTGCCTTCGTGTTGCTAACTAGCATACCTTGATTATAATCCAATTACATGTAAATGTTACGTTTACATCCGTTTAATTCGATCTGCACAGCGTTGCAATCATACCACAACAATCACACATGAAGTTGAAAGATACCATCGCCATTGTATCACGTTTCAACTCAGTATGTAAGCTTCGCAGAATTCAAGTACAATTACTGATGGAGATTCCTGTGGCCGAGAAGTGGGGAGTGCCTTTCATTTACAAGGCAATTGTTCATAATTTCTTAACAGGTAAGATCCAGAGTAGTAGTCCATATGTGAAATTGTATGAAATCGGTCACGTTTTTTTTGTCGCTCTGCGTACTATGTTGATAAAGACGAATAAAATTTCGGACCTGATAGTGTTGGATGCTTCATATGTGACACTGTTGGCAGGCGATTACCTGTTTTTCTAGGGGAACCGACCTAGATGCAGTGCGCAGTTCCACTTCTTAAGTATCCCCAACGCTTCTTACTCTCAAAGATTTTTAGTAAAACTTTGCCCACCCAGATTTAAGCGTCAAGCCTTGATTTCTTTCTACCCCTCACTGGTACTTGTTGAACGACCCCATTTGCCAAGATACTTGGAAAAGGAAACTAAAGACAGAAAGACCATTTGCCACTCTAACGTCTATAGCGTCTGCAAAGTGCAAGTTCCAGTACTGAACCAGGAGTCATTCATCTCCAGATAAAATATTAAATTGTTGCAAGTATAAACAGAGGATAACCTAAAAAAATTTGAGTACAATATTATTTTGGTGCAATTCAGTTCAGATTTCCATAAACATCGCGGATGACATGTCTATATACTCATGTCCTATGTAGATCATCTTATAGCTATTATAGGCAACTGCAGTGCACATACTCCTTGAGCTGGAACCTAAGTAATCACAAGGATTAACATCCACCAGTCATTATTCAATTTGCCGTTCACAAACAGTGAAGGTCATTGCTATTGAGCTGCTAAAACTATGTACAATGCTACAAGCAGCAATGTGTTAAGTGGTTTACATTTCAATTAGTGTACAAAATATACGATCTCAGATCCTTCTCCTTTATAAAGCATATACTATAAAATTTGCTAATTGTTGAAATGGTACTATCAGACATGGGATGTCTATAAATCGTGTGCTCAGGCCATAATAATATGTGTTGTTATGATACAAAATGGTGAAAGATCTTTCATGTGACAGGTCGGTAAGCATGATAGACCTCTCCCCGCAGAGACTCGATTGGGTTATGCTCTAGTGTGTACCGCTCTGGACCAGTGTAAGTCCCAGTCCTCTCTAAGAGAGAGAGCGCTTCATTTCGCCCATACATAGAGGAATAGAGTTGTAGATACTCATAATCCTGCAATATCCATACAAGACGTAGATATTCAAGCAGGCAAGGCATTGCCACATCACAAGAAAGGTACTACAGTCGCCAATAATGCTGCAATAAACACAGTGAGCCCATCATTTCAAGATACCAAAAGAAAAACACAATAAACTACAGCTTGTGATTTATGTACCTGCATTCCACTGAGAAGACGCTCCAGGCGCACAGATGCAACAGGCAAGGTAGCACCAACATTAAAGACCTCTCCAGGATAGAAGAGGACTCCATCTCCTGGAGGCAATCCTCGCCGAAAGCGAATCTACAGTGGCAAAACGATGAAATCGCTAAAACGATGAAGCAGTTCAATTTCAATTCAATCAAATCCAATCTAATTTTTCATATTGAAACAAAATACACCAATTTGAGCCACTTCATAGTGAGAAGCGTTGAAGTACGTAGATGAAGCCTCCAAGGGTTAACACAAGTACCTCAGCAGATGGAGAAGACGCCTTCTCGTAACAATTTACACCCCAATACAAAAACCCGGTGCCGCCCTCTTTCCATACACGCCACATAACTGCTCGGTGTTGTGTTCCTCGCATACCTAAATGCCAATTTGGGTGGAGCTCTCCTGGACCCATGCACACATATGTCCACCACTCCTAAAAGCGAACGAGCACGCACGGATTCAAAACTAAATAAGTACTAGGTCCATTGTCTTCAGAAGCAAGTTTTGATCAAACGTTATTTTCCTGAATCACAATGACCACCAAAGGTCCCCGCAGAGCTTAGATTTCGAAATACTAAACACTAGCGAATGTGAATATCATGGACTTCGGTTCTGGTACCTCACTACGGTCGAACTGAATTTCATCTGTTATTTGCTTCACGAGATCCTCCCTGCCTCCCAGAACCCACTCGCTGCAAAAAAGCATAGCTGTTAGCCTTTCTGAAAAGACAATACACGGGGCAAAAGAAAGAGGCGGGTTAAGTCATACTAAACTTAGTTACGGTAAATTAACGAGCAAACAATCTAATAATCTCAAAGGAGGTAGGGAACAGGGAAGATAATCATATTCCCATCTCTCGATCTCTCCAGTCAACCACTACGCCTTCCAAAACTAGAGTCAGGAATTTAATGACTAGATTTCAAACGCAAGGTGACTTAAAAATAAGGACAAATCCAATGTCAAATGTTGATATTCGTGTTACTCACCTAGTACAAAAAATTTGTGTGTGTGGACGTAGAAATGTAGGCACCTTGACAAAGGATTCAAACCCACCCAGCTTCATGAAGGGATCACTTGGGCCTGGATCAAAGACAATACAATAGAACCCTGAGTTACACTCGAGCCCACAGATTAAAGATCGTAAAAAAGCATCTCAACCAGATAAAGTGAGCTAGATATAGAAGTGTACAATGGTAATGACATATTTATGTTTTCTTTATTCACCACAATAGTAAGTCGTCAAAATTCGTGCATCAGGTGCTGTACTTCGAATCTCTTCAGCCATGCTGCGTATCACCTCGTACTGCTCAAATCCAACAGGCTGCAAAGAACAGCATGTAAGGTTGCAAGTCAAGTGAATACCAACAAAACACCAATGTGCCTCAAAAATAAATCAGCTTATTCCCTCCCCCAACCCACACCCCCAAAAAAGAACACACACACACACAAATAAGTAAATAAATAAAACCAAAAAAATTATATATATACATATATATAATGAAAAATAAACTCAGTCTCTTTGATGATAAATTGAGTGTTGCTCGAAAATCTTTTGACAAATGTCTTAAGCCGGAAGTTTAGAAAGTAGTAGCGCTGTTCTACAAGAATCTGAGGGTATTGATCTGAAGAATGTAGAAATCTTGAAAACTACAGATGGAATCATTGGACATGATCAGTTTGGATTACAGCGGTATGACTACCTACAACTTCTGAATCACTTCAAAGCAGATCCTAACATACTGACATTGATTAATACACCATGTTGAGAGCGAGTTGAGATACGTGCCTCGTCCCACAAATAGAAATATGCCTTCTTCCAATGAGGTTTGGTCTTCAAAATCTCCAGTTCACTTTTCACGACATCCTTTGCAGTATCTGAGCTGCATTGATCCACTCGCACCCGTCACATGTTTGTCATAATCAGAATATCAAATTGTGCCATATGTACGGCTCTTAAAAAGAAGGCATAGAGAATGCCAACACTTACGAAGATAATACTGGAATATAGGGGACTGCATATGCTGCTAATCTTGGATCTGAATAATAATCCTCCGATTTCGGATGTGTTGCTGCATACACGAGAAACTTTCATCAGTAACGCAGGCTGCCCATAAATTCTGCGGCCAGCCAGATATAGACATGATGAATTAATCACGTTGTCAAGTATCTCTACCAGCAGATACTACCAGCAAGCTCGTGATAGAGATTAACGAGTGAAGAGAGGTTTACCAGGATAGGGACAGGTATAGGTCAGGACACGCATATTATCACCCCAACGGCAAAAATAGGGGCTGAGCCGATATTGTAATAACCAATCAAAATGCATGTTAAGCGACTTGAACCACTCCTTGCTTCCATGCTTCAAATTATATCTGTCCTCTATCACTGTTTCAGATATCTTATTACGCTGTCAAGAACTGACACGAACACATCAACCTACTCCCAGCATTTAAAAAGTAAGCACATCTTTAGAAAAACCTATGTGTGCAATTCTGTCCACCCGATTTTAGAACTGCACTTTAAAATAAGCTTGAAAGTCCTTGTAACGTGAAATATCAAAAAAGAAAATGAGGGATACACCAAAGACGGCTGGTAGAGATGGAGTAACAGGCAAAATAAAGTCCCATACAGTAATGCTGAACTGCACTTGGACACAAGGGGATGCTTGAAATTCTTCGTCTATCTCCATTTTTCCAAAATCTTCGCAGCCAGCAGATAATAAAGGTGATTGAAGAACCTGGTGCAATCCTTCACAGATTGAGCGTAGAGCTTCTGTCTGCAGACAACATACCATTGCTCCGTCAGCACATAAAGGATCAAATACCAGTATGGAATCATTAAACACGGGGAGCTCGCACATTAGAATGATTCCTACTGAACAGAAAACAATAACGAGCAAGCAAGTAAAATAGAACCCGACAAGACGTGTGAATACATAGAGATGAAGAGAGCTACATTATTAACCCATCAAACTCAACACTTTTTCTCTTCCCAAAAACATCACATTGACCGTCTGTCTAGAATATTTGAAGAAAAGTTCAAAACTGCAGCACCATGACCTCAGAAACTACATCAAATAGACAGACATCGCATGTCACAAATTTTGGCTATTTGTAAACTTCCAGAATAAATACTAAGGTTTCGAGCCTTTCTGCGTAACAGCGGCTTAAGTCACAAACCAACACGAAAGGCAACTACAATTAGTCAAATAGAGACCTGTACCAAACTATGCTAGACCTTGTCTGGACCTTAGACAGGGTAAAATTCCCGAGAATTCCAAGCAGTCCTTTAGAACGTCACTCGCTGTTATGCGTTAACCCAAAGCTTTTAGCGAAACCCGCTTAAACAGTTGATTGATGTGACTGCACACTCGTAGGCTATGAATCATAATTTATCGCTGCATGAAAATGCTCACATGCAACCATGAACTCAAATGGCTTACACAAAAGGAAGAGCCCAACGGTGGGGCGTCTTATCTCTCACCTCTGAGCAGTGCAACCACCCCTCACCGTTGGGTTCATCTAGAACTCCACTCAACAAACAGCATTTCATGTCAATGCCAAGTGATGTAGAAGGCGCACCAACACTTCAGTTGATTCATTACTAGCAGCTTCTGCTTGGGCTAAGAAGCCCTGCAAATCCTTCTTCATTTGCAACTTCTCAGATTCAACCTTCTCCGCTGCAAACCTGTACAAGAGAACCAGATGTACATGATATTGAGATTGGAAGATGCGAAGTTAATATTTAATATCGTTGACTTAATTTCATGCATTCACAGGTTAATCTGCAGACTCGGCCAGATATATCCAAGCATGAGTGCCTTCAAATTACAAATACAATTGAATGTAACATTAGATAACAGGAACAAGAAGCTTACTCGGTCTCTCCTCTAACAGCTGTAATCCAGATTTCTCCTATGTACACACCAGGCGGCTGTGTGACTGGAACATCAAACGACACCCAAAGAGCACAAGTCTCTCTGCATTGTGTGAAATTGTGAGGTAACAACATAAGTCTTGTGACCATGACATCATCCATAGTTTGGATAAGTTCGAAATTTCCATAATCGTATAACCAAGATGTGATGAACAAATTATAAAGTTGATTCGGAATCTGACCCTGGAAGCAATCCGATCCGTGATGGCAAGTCGATAGGTACAAGCGCATCCGGCACTCCCAGTATTGGCATCACTCGCCGGATTGTCACCTCCTTCCCTGCATTCAATCTGGTTGAACACATAACCTCTGCAAATGCTTAGGTCTCTGGTACCCCATAACAACTAGAGTGCTTATACATATCATCAGCTCAGAATTGTTCTTTGGCGTAGTTGCGCTTCTCCATGCAAACTTGACTCCTTAATGAGATCATCCCACATAATGAACTTCATTCATGTACAGTTCATGAGCTCATTAGCGCTTTTGTTGAATTCAAGATTTGAGGAAGTACATTGTTACTCACCTATCACCAGACGGACTGCAAAAGTCTGAGCACTGTATCTGGAGATAGCCAACCATTTCACCACTAGTCCAAGACATTTTGGGCCGCAATGCAATTTGTGCACTCTCTCTTTCATTTCTGGCCGCCAACAGCGACACCTGCACCAGGCCACAGCAAAGTTCAGCCCAGAACAAGAATCCATTGAACACTATACCTTTAAGGCGACAACAGAACACGTAGAATCCGCCCCTACCCGTTCAAGCGGCCGTGGAGGCTCTTGATGTCCAATAATGGCCGTGCTGGGCATACACCAGACATGGACAAGATCAGAAGTAGGCTGTCTGGATACATCAATCTCACTTGTGAGAATCGTAGTGCCAGTCTGAGAACCGTCGTTCCAGCCATATCCAGTGCCTCCCCCTCCCACACCTTCTACCGGAGGAGGGGCCATGAAATCCACATTGTTCTGCATTAGGCACCTAACCTGTCCAACCCCACACAAATTTAGAAAATGAGATTACTCAATCCATACTACAGAATTAAGAATCGCAATTGAACTCAGATACTCGATAAATTTCTACGCATTCCATCGATCAACTCTCGTCGTATAGAAATCCGACCACAACAAACACCAATGAAGCTAAGGACCGCGCTGTTCACAGAATTTAAAGCAGCGAATCACCTTTTTCTGACTGGAGAATTAGGCTATCGGATCCTGAGACTGCTAACAAAGCTCACAAACGACGATGATGGCCACTGGCTCCCCGCGCAGAAGCTCACAGGTGGGGTTGCAAGCCCCTTGCAGGCCACGCTCGGTGTCCCCCCCCCCTCTGGCTTGCCTGTGCTCCACCGCCGCTTGGGCTTCGACGGCGAGTATACGAATTCCGTCGACGACTTTCGGTTCATTCAGCTGGCATGGCCCAGTTCATCCATTCCACCATTCTCGATCTTTCTCACCGAAAACTGCACCGGAGCATCTCCTGCGCTCCCTCTGTGCGGCCTGTATATGCACTTTGTATGGTGGAGATGCTCCCAATGACACATCCCCACCGTCGATACGCTTGCTTACAGGCCTTGACTGAGGGAGCCCGGGAAATGGTCTCAGCCGTACAACACGTCCCTTCAAAACTAAAGCCAAGTGCGAGTCCTTCGTGCATATGAATTTTTCAATGTTTTTTTTTATTTTTATTTATGTTCTCTCTCTGTTATGTTAAATTCCTTGATACATTCATATCTAGTGTTTATATCAAAAATTTAAAAGTATGGTCGTGCCTTTATCTATTAAAAATATGAAACAATTTTTTTTGTATATTTGATTCAAGAAGTTTTTCATTCCTTCACTTGATGCTATCGTTCCTGGATGATACCTACCATCCATTGACAGACATCTAATCTGATTGACCTTGGAAAAGTATTCATCCAGAGCATCATTCATCTATTCCCTGTAATCCTGGGTGCTATTCACAGGGAGGGAAACATCCACAGTGTCAAGAGCATTGATTCATTCTCACCACGGAGTATTAGTTTCCGGAAGACGCGACCAGTGGTGCGGATCAGGAAAGAGTGAATGATTCGCAGGGAGAAGCTTCAAGGTGATCAAGGATCAGTTTCTACTTCCCGTTTCTAAATCTAAGAGAACCTCCAACTGCACGCCACGGGAATTCGGTTGCCTGAGTCCAACACCAGCATCAGTACTTCATTTGGTTCAGGGTTACATCGATGATGCAGGTGTGCAGGCGAGACGCTCACCGGCCGCCTTCGAGGGAGCGGTGGTCTCCTATCCTCGGAAATTGTTGATGGCCATGGTTAGATTGACGCAGTTGGCGCTGGTCACCGGTGCTGCTTCGCTTCGAAATTTGCTGTTGGACACAGTTGCCGAGACTATGTAACCATTTCCGCTACGACTCTTACCTGACACTGCCAACCCCTTTGCATGCTTCACAGTAAACAACGGATCAGCATGAACCGATCAATTATCCACTCAATCTGCATTTACAAAACTTGTGCAAATCAATGTTCATGCTTTCAAAGCATAAATTGCGCTTCAATTACATACAACATGATGCTCTTAATGGTGAAATTAGTTCCACTAGTTGCATGATCACAAATCTATTTAATAAGAATTTTAGGGTATATTTATATGGAACACTATGCATATCACTTCAATTTTTAAGTGTTTTAGTATCAATTTCTTTTGGTAATAAAATAAAAGTACTAATAGGTGTGCATTTGGCAATATTGAAGCATTTAATCATATCTTTAATGTATTTGTGGTGATACTAAGTTATGTACAATTTTTATTAATTCAACTCTATGATAAAAACAAAATTATCTAAAGATGTTGACTTTTTATTTTTATTTAAGTTTGCCCTAAAGCCATTCTATCCACTTTGAATTGTTAGCTTTGATCATCAATTCATGTATATAAAGAATTACAAACAACAAAAATTTGTGCATTTGTATAGTATATTAAAAATAGTTCAAATTATTTCTATTAAACTACTGATTAAAAGAGTAAGTACTAATAGAAGTGCATTAAATTTATGATGATTTTTTAAGCTCATGCAACGTCTTTTTTAATTTGTATACTAAATATTTAGTTGTCTTCTTGAACAAAAACCTTAAATTGTTCAATATAGATATTTTTCAACTCTATATTAAAGAAGGTTGTATAAATTTTATTTTAAAATATTTAAAAATTTATCTTTCTTTTAATCATAAAAATAATTTTTGTAATAAAAAATTTAGTAGTATAAAATAAAAATAAAATTTCTATTTATTAATCAAATAATTATTTAGTAAGTATAAAATATACCTTATAATCTTACTTAATATGTTATTTTTAATATTAAAGTCTATTTGTAATTTATAATAATTTAATCTTATAAAAGAATTATCAACTTCCATATTTATTTTTTTATAATTAACTAAAACAATTAGGAATAATTCTTATACTCACTTATATTTCTTAAATTGTATACTTGTACAAAATATCAATAGATCATTAAAAAAATTAAATTAAATTAAATTTTAAATTATTATTTTTAAATAAAAAAAATAAAAAAAATACATATATATATATATATATATATATATGTTTATATGCATGTGCATATATCTATCTCTTAAAAGAATGTAGTTTTGTAAAATTATTATATTGCCAATCTTTTACAAAACATTAACATTTATTTAAAAATTGATCTTTTACTTACAAAATTTGAATCTACATTGATTTCTTATATTATATTTTTTTAACCAAAAGTGGTAAAGCTTTTTTTCTAAGATACTTTATTTTTAATCATTATTTTATTTTCATTAAACATTTCACCTTAATTAAACCTTAAAAAAAATTAAAAGAATTTTAGAATATCAAATTAAATTAATATAATTCTTTTACTACAATATCATCTAAATTATTTCTAAAACAAATAATTCCTAAAATTTTAGAGACTTTCTTTTTAATATTTTATTAGTTTTAAACATGGATATATATATATATATATATATATATAATTATGGTATCTAAAAAGAATACAATTAATTTTTTTAATTTTAATTATATTATCCTTTAATCATGCAATTAGTTATGTATAAATAAGTATTTAAATATTCTCATGAATGTATTTAAAGCTTATTACCACCACATATTTTTTTAGACATTATCAATACAAGAACATCTATAAAGCATAAATTTTGTGTGTATATTATCTTAACTACTACTTCTATAAAAACTTATAGTTCAGATATTATACATATAATATGCTTATGATTAATATATAATATTATAATTTGTACAAGTTGACATTCTATTTTATTTTAGAATATAAAATATCAACATTTTTTTTGTAATGTTATTTCTAAAAAAACTTATGAATTGCAATAGTTTGTATTTTTAACAATTATAACTTGATCTTATGACTCAATTATATTTTTATAAATACTTTAAATTTGTGAAACCTCTTGGGAATAATTACAACAATTAGTATTTCTTCAAAATATTGTCAACATATTTCACAAAATACTTAATTCTAATCATATAAGTAGCCTTTATTGATAAATACAAATTTTAATATAAAACTTATAATATGATAGGTGTGTGTTTTATTATAACATTTAAAAATTCTATCTTTTATTTTATATTCTTTATGCACCTCTTCACATATCATAATTAAAAATTTAATATTTTATTTGCAAAGACATATGTAATTTTCAATGTTTTGAATTTTTTTAGTTTTTTTATATCAAAATGTCCATGATAAAATTGCCAAACTTCTAACATGTTTTGGACCAATCCCTAAGATTAGTGCAAAATTTCTAGATTCTTGTGATTGTTCTTTTTAAAAGTCATTATATATCTCAATCATTGTCCACAACCATGGTGTAGACATATTGATATATTTTGTTGTTAAAAATGGTTTTGAAAGGAACCATGTGAATTACTCATTGTGTTTGAATTAATTATGTAAATTCTTTTTTATTATAATTATCTCCAAAATAACATAGTTATATTAGCAAGTGATATAAAGATAATATATATATATATATATATATATATATATATTTAAAAATCCAAATAAAATATTTTATATAAGTGATGTTGAAATATTATACTATTATTTTTGTATAAACTATTTAAAAATATAGATTATTATATAGATTATTACTATGAGTTAAAACAAGTAAATTAAGAAAGAATTTGAGTGTTTTAATATAAAAAATTGTAAACCTATAGATACACCTTCAAATACTAATACCAAGTTATTTGAGTTTATAAACAAAATTAAAATTAAAAATATTTTACATAAGATAATTGTAAGTCCATTGATTTATATTTATATTTTTAATTACATAAATTTATAAATTTTTTTTATTTTTTTTATTTTATTTTATTTTTAAAATTCATGAAAATCTAATATTTAATTTTATTATTAATATTTCATCAAAACAAGCTAAATTACCACATTTATTTGGATTTTATATTAATAATAAAGTATTTCAAGTTTTGAAGTATAAAATTTGCAAATTTTATTATATTTTTTAATTTTAAGGAATGCAATTCAGATGTGGACAACTACTAAAATATATTCTTTAAATATATTTAGTAGGAGGTTATATATGTGTCTTTTACAAATACTTATAAAAATATATTAGAATTGAGAATCTTGTGACTAATATTCTCAAAAAAACTCCAAAGTTTCAGATACATTTATTAAATAAACTCCAATTTAAACAACTTAAAAAGAATATGTATAACATTATTTTAATTTTAATTCTTTTATTTTTAATATGGCTTGAAGCATAAAATTTGCTTATGCAATGCAACCAAATGTGTTCCATTTACAAACAAACAAACAAACAAACAAAAAACAAAACAAAACAAAATAAAATAAACAACATAGTAAAAAAATATACAATTATTCTAAAAAAAAATTTATATACAAAATTATGTAAATAAGAAACGAGGACAATATTATTACTGTAGGTAAATTTTATTTTTTTACTTCAATCATTAAATTTGAAAGGCAAATCTATAAAGACTAAAAAAATAAAATAAGATTAATAAAGATATATGGAATTTTAATTTATTAATTCTTGAATATTAACTCATAACATAATAATAGCTTTTGATGAACAACACTATTTTTAGCAAAAAGAAGTGCTAATTAAGTTAAACTTGAGCTTGTTTTAATGTATATGAATTTATGATGAGGTAGAAATTGTTTTGTGGTGGAATTCTACATGCCATAATATATCATGATTATAGTTAATTGTCTACACCTTTAATATTATTGAATGTTTTTTATATTATATTAAAAAAAAGAAAAAACAGCAAGAACAAGGGAGCTGAAAGATTTTCCAAACTACAGTTTGGTGTGGGGTTGGAATGTCCACGTGAAATAATTTTAAGAATTGAAGCCAAACCTTAAACTGACATACTTGTGAAGAATCACAATTGCTAACCCATGCAAGAGCAATGCAGCTATGAAGAGGTACAAAGACGAAAAAAAAAAAAAAAACAAACAAAACAAAACAAAACATTATAGTTGGGTTTTAATGTACCTGAGTTTTGTATAGACAAGAGGTTTATGTAATTCAGGTTTTTGCTTCATTTTCTTAAATGCCTTTTCTAACATTCTGGTGGCATTCCTGCCGTAAGGTCTAATACTTGGAATCTGTGCAGGTTTTCCACGCCTAGTATTTACTAATCCCACTCAAATGACCGTCCACTTCATGGAGGGACGTGATAGCTGCAGTAGCACGCTTGTTAAATAGGCAGAAAATTTAAAAAACGTCTTTACAAATATGTTATTTGTAAGTAGTTGGAAGCCAGACGTCACCTGAGTCTTCGGGATGGTATACGTGTATTTGAAGAGTATTAGCTATGATAAAGAAAAACAGTTCATTGATGCAGTACTTGGAATCAAGTAAACATTCATTTGCTAACGGGAAGTCTCATTTAAGTGAAGAAGAACTAGCTCGGTCTTTAAAAAGTCCTGCAGCAGCTCCATGCAAGGTCTTTTCCACCTCGATGATAGTTGGTCTTGAGCCATCAGTAGCACTTCTCACCTGCATGTGCAGAAGAAACGGTAGAACGTGAAGGATAAGAAGACAAACACCAAATAAAACAATTGTTCGACAAGAACCAATAGGAAAAAATCTGTCGGAAAATTGAAGTACCTTAGCTTCCAAGACAGTAGAAAGAATGTCATCTGAAGTGGAAGACCTCACACCACATACGTCAAACTGATGATCATTGAGTGATTGCAGCACGTCGACAAGCAGCGTTTGTCGGTAAGGGCAATGGAGCTTGACAATAGCTACATCGTTATTCATAGAAACCCGCACATTGATGTGCCCAGGTTTGAAGTTTTCTTCAGTAACCGTGCATTCGGACGTTGCTGCCTTGTCCTCATCTTTTACGTGCACAACATTAGCACACTCCAAGTGCTCTCTGGTGGTATTAGTGATCGTTGCATCCTCACTTGCTGTTTCAAATTGTCTCGATGTTCCATCCTGCGTGTTGTTACACTCCAAAGCTCTGAGTTGGCTCTGAAGCTCCTTCACGTATTCAATAGCATCTCCAAGAATGGATGCTTTATCCATCTGCACGATACCCGCACCCATTCAAGCTGTCAACTACTTTCATGTTCAAAAGCTTTTCAGAACAACGTAGTACAATCGAATCTGTACTGAAAATGTAATAGAACTAGAACACACCTTGGAAACATTAGGGATGAGTTCACGCAATGCCACGAATCTATCGTTCAGTTTCTCTCGCCTTCGACGCTCAGCTAGTACATGACTAGCAAATGTTTCTTCGGAGCTTGGTACTGGTTTTTGAGATCCCAAGTTGGAGGTCCTATCCTCAACAGCGCAGTCAGTAGATATAAAGCTGCTGTCTACTTTGTTCTTCCAAGCACCATCGTAGAGGCGAGTGACACGAAACAAAGCCTCTTTCAGAATCCGTTGCCGATTTTCAGCCTTCTGAAATTTCTGAGAAGGCGTTGAGTTTTTCTTCCACGTACTAAATACTCTCCTAGGTGAAACACCCGATGTATTTTTCCCCGGAATTTCTCCTTTGTTCAGCCTTGAATCACTGCCCTGTAAAGTAAACTTCGACTGTCAAAAACAATCGTCGGAGTTAATTCGAAATTAATGTACATCGACTAATACAAACTTGTGGTGACATATATGGAGATTATCCAATAATTTCTCATCTCTCAAGTTTGTTGAGTTTTCTCTAGCTTTAAACTGCTAAAAGGATACATTTCGGGTTACTGTGATAATTATTCCTCAAACTCTGAGGAACAATAAACTAAAACAGTTCAATATAAAGAATTACAAGTTTTAAATCTCTACTAGTAAGGCCAACTTGTGAGCTTGGAGGTAAGCGCTGCCAATAATTGCACTATTACACATTGATTAAAAGACAACGGCAAACTACATAATATTCAAAAAGTAGAAGAGATCAAGCTCGTGAGGCTTGGTGCACAAAGTGCCTGGTTTTGCTGAAAGAGGTGTGTATATGTCCTTTGTTCCTGACTGGTCAGATCCAATAGACTATTTCCTTTGTTCATAGACGTTTCATTATCAACCTCTGCCATTTGAGAGCTGGAAAGCTTGGCCTTCTTCGAACTTGCGCCTACATACCGTATCAGTCCAGCAGTTCAATCTCAAGAAGCTTCTGTCCAATTACAAGGTAGTTGCAAAATAATCTGCACCGACTTAAATGGAGACAGGAGACAGTCGACCAAACATCCATATTCACTGGAGCTCACATCTGTGCATAGTCCTTTAGCGTTGTGTCTTCAATAACGAACTGAAAGGTTTATGAGTTGTCTAACGCAAAGGCAACAGATATTTACAAGATGTTTGCCTACCATATTCTGCAAGTTGGTTACGGTGAACCACATTTTCCGATTGCTGAGGACTGATCTTCGAAAGCTCGTACTTTTGCTCAGTGGTCTCGGGATTCTGTGGGTGGCTATGCCTTTGTAGTTCCATGAAAAAAGACGAAACATGTTGCACTATCTTCAGGTCCTCTGGTACCTGCTTAAGGTGAACGTCAGGGCCGCCATCGTCTTCACGAAACCCAAAACAATTTGCAATTGGAATTGTGGAAGGTCCAGGTAGCTTACATTTTCTGTTGTTCCAAACTCTAAAACGCCATCCATCAAAGGAAAGCAGAAAATCGTCTGTTTACCATCACATTACAATGATTTGTGAGTATCTTTGCACATAATCACTACATACAAACAGGAAAAGAATAATTTCACGTGTCGATTTGGCCGCAACAGAAATATGGCGATCGTCAACGAAGAATTTACCTGAATGGACGCACTCTTCTTGCATAAAAACGATCATGCCACATATCCCCAGACATCCAGACAATCACAAACAGAGACGTTAGCTACGAAGAGCAAAGATTCACCACCCTTGTAACGACAACAATATCTTCACCTCGCATCGAAAGGTACGTCGTTCATCATTATAAACACATTGTAAGTTAATCCTGATCACAATTCTGAATTTATAGTTAAGGTTAAAAATTAATTGTGCACAAACAGATGGGATTAGCAGAAAGCTTTTGGTCATGTGACAACCGTAAACAAGGAAACTAGGAAACCACTTAAAGATAAACAAAAGGCCGTTTTTGTGGTCTTATTCTCTCGAGTACAGACTGCATTTTATCTGCCCCAGGGTCGATGGGATGCTTCAGGACATGCTAATACTTTTTAATTGGCCACACTCGTTTTTAAGTAGACCAATTGTTTTTACTATCGTCCCCTCCTCAATTAGTCGTCGATTAATCTAGGGAACTAAGAGTGGACACCTTGGCAAGAAGAGCCCGTGTAAAAAGTTTGGTGGTTATTTCATTGGTTTTGCATTGCCATATGTATCGTCCATTTGCTGCTGCTCTTCCTACCAACCTGGACAGAACGTCAAACAACTTAAAGTTACGACAAGATCACGTCGATACTCCATTTGCACACCAAACCTTAAAAAACATTCCCGTGCATGAATGCTTGCTAATATTTGAGAAGGATGTCTGAAAAAGGCTTGTACCCTACACCCTCAGCGAAATTGCAGGACATGCAAAGGAGGAAGAACCACTCTTGTTCTGCAAGATCCTCGGGCTTCAACGCGAATGGCTTACTAGCTTGCTGGTGCCCAGTTTTACTGTCAGACAATGAGTTGTAGAGGTCACGGAGCTGCTGCGAACGCTGCAAGCCGAACTCCTCAGGCGTCAACTCCTTGGCACCAATGGTTTTTCGAGTTTTGATGGTTCCGTTATAGTAGCCATCACCCCAGACCAAAGTTCTGCCATAGCAGGTTCCAGAATATAGCTTGATGTCTTATTATTATTGCAGACATTAAGTCGAGTGCGAATTAAAAACTTCACAATGTGATGAGAAGCAATTGGCACGGACAGCGATAACTCACTTCTGATTACTGGACGCTGGCTTCCAGAAGACGGAGTACGTCCATTTAACAGCACGAGTGGCGGCTTGCAATTCAAACCGCAACTCTGGTGGAACACATGGCGTCATTTCCTTTATCGCTTCTAATTTGGAACCTGACATTACCTTCTCATGCTGAAAACGCCACATATTTACATCAGATCAAAATCAGAATCAATCAACATGACACTAAAGCCAGCTGTGATTGGTTTAACAGTAGATATGACAAGCGAGGGTAATTCGTGCGACATAGCCACAGAATCTGCAGGAAAGGTACTTCCTTTCTTTGAAGAACGACATTCAGAAACCAGCAGTTCTTTTGTTTCATAGCCTGATACTACATTATGTCATAGTAACCTTCACTCATCAGCCAGAAAGCGCTGAACAGCCAGGTTAAGATTTTCCAGGTTCTTCACCGGCGAATACACACGCTCAGTACTCACAGCATTTGTGTTTCGCCACTATTAGTCTTAAAGTGTGGAAACAAGGAAGCTCTCCAGCAAACATAAGGGACGAAAGCTTCAGAGTGGTACTCATGCGTTTAAACAGGCTACTGTCATAGCAACTACCCAGCTTCAAGAAATTTCGCTGTGATGGAGAGCACTGTGTGCATTTGATTTGAGATATAAATTTTTCTTCTTCAAGTGCTTCAAACGATTAAACACGATGCATTAAGTTATGTCAAGGAAGTACCTGTACAGTTCTTGTTCCTAGTATTCACTTCATATTCGGCAGTCTCCCAGGTGTTGGGGTTGTCACGCCGAACTCCTCAGAGGTGGTTTTTCAACAACGCATCTGGAGTCAATAGGTCAGCAACTGCTGAGAAATGGACCGCAAAGAAGGATCTCGAGTATTCCATAATTCCATATTCAAGAGTTTTGGGCCTGGTGGTGTGAGTATTCCCACGCCCTAAAATGTGATTCTTGAAACGAAACAACTTTCAGAAATGCCCTCGGGATATCAACTCCGCCAATCTCAGAGAAATATCAACTTCTACAACGGAAAATTTGTTGTGATTGAACACCAACACGCAGACACTGAAACTGTTTCAGCCACGTTAAGTACTAAGCAGAAAATGATAAGATTAGCTTCTTGCAAGAGACCGGAAACCTGCAAATCCGTTCCAAAAGCTCCGAAGTGAACAGCCCTAGAGCAACCTCAAAGAAGCCTGTCCTCCTACGTGTTCTCACGTCACTTTCTTCCAGCTCAATGATCACAAAAACCCACAGACGGACTACTCGAAATCTTCCAAAAAGCAAAACAACACAAATCTACCCCACCCGGAACACAAATTCGAAACCCCACTTCCGCGCGTCGGAGTCAACTGCACCGAAAGTCTGCAGAAAACCTGCTACAGTGAAAGGCCAGTGCGCTCTTCCTTGTCGCGTCTCATACGCGCAAAATTCATCAACAGCATGACACCGTCATTCATTACTAAAGCGGCATATGATTAACCAACAAACATGAGCAATCACAGTCGGACCAAAATCTGGCACTTTGGCCAGTCTGCCCAATTGGCCATGCGTGGAACGTTTCTTCTATACATTCCCTACTTTCAATTGGCGCAATCTCCTACATAGCTTTAAACAATTCAAAAGAAAGGAAAAAATCAAAATAAAAAATAAAAAAAGAAAGGGGAATTGGGGGGGGGGGGGGGGGGGGGAGCTTACCAACGCGGTGGATTAGTGCCATATCCAGACCTCCGAATCTCCACCACACCGCCATCGCCATTCCACTACTTCGACGACAGGCACTCCTCCTCCTCCGTCACCCCACCCCGCTTCTAGCCTGCCCGCAGATAGCACCTCCCTGGCAATTGACATTCGCCAGCTCCATTCCCAAAGCGACACTGTTGTGCAGCCCAGTCGTGACTCAGGCCCTGACACCCTCCGGATGTGCGCGCAGGATTGCACAGACAATTGCAGAAGAAGAGGAGGAAGACGAAGAAGTAGAACTCCATCCCGCCACCTTCACCGGATCATCCTCGCGCCCGCTCTCTCTCTCTTTCTCTCCCCCAGGCCCGCACCGCAGCGACGTCCCAGCATTGGTGATCGAGCATCAGTGCTTGAACCGAATCCAACCACCAGCGTCGCCTTGGGTCGATGCATGGATCGAAGGCGTCGTGCATTGGAGATGGATCCGACTGATTTTCACTCCGATGTATTCGCATTTGCGTTGAAGGCTGCGCCCATTTATGCCGACTTCTCTCTTTGTGTCTCCCTAGGTCGACGACCACGACGCCAAATTGGTTTATTTATATATAGGCACACACACACATACACACACACTTACACACAGAGAAGTACATGCCAAAACTAATATTGCTTTGAAGATTATCCTTGCAAACTTCACAGTATTTTTGATGGGTGAGAGTGATACTCCCATTGTCCGTTATAATTGAGAAGCCAGCAGTAAGTGCATCCTTTCTCCTGACCAACAGAATCATGCCGCAAATGCAGTTGATGTCTTTGTCTTCATATTCCATGTTGAGTGTTGGTGATAGGGGGTGATCTGTATCTAAATCTAAGCTTCCATGTTGTTTCTTCGATCGTGAGTTGGCTGACGTGGTTACAACAAATTCTTTTCTGTGCCGATGGTGAATAGCTTTGATGGAGTAGACGTCTACCACATTAACCTCAGTATATATTCACATTAACTGAATATATACTATCGAAGAAAGATTTCATGATTTTTTTTTAGGAATCACCTCACGTTTTCAGACTTGCATCCAAAGTTTTTATTTAGAACTTGTCAAATTTCATTAAAACTTGCGATAAATTTAGTGTAAAAGTGATGCAAGGTTTTAGAATTATGAGCAAATTGGAAGTGGATTGAAGAAAATACCAAATATAGTAATTTAATATTGACACTTGAGGTTCTTATTAGTAAAAGTCACATCTTATTTTTTAAATATCAATTTGCAATAGAATTTTTTTATAATTATAAAACAAAACTCATGCTTAAACATGTTGAATTTGTATAATGGAGTGTGCATTTTCAATACTAACAAATAGAGAGGAGACTATGAACACTAAGTAAATAAAAATGAAGTAAGTTAGTCTTTAGTATCATGTATTACTTCAAGTGAGTTTAATGGAAGATTAATCAATCAAACTCCACATTGCTAATATCTTAATATTAAATAAAAAAACAAAAAAATAAAAATAGTTATTATATTCAATAATAATATTATAATTAACAATTCAAGCTACCAAATATGGTTAAATTAGTTTAAAATTCATATAACCATTAAATTTTTATTTATTACTTTTAACATTAATACTATTAGTAGTACATCTTCATCTAAATAAGAGTTGGTGTTGGTTCCTCTTAGAAGCCTTATAATTGAAGGTTTTTAAAATTTTGTCAATAAAATTTAGTAGATTGATAAAAGATGGAAGAGTCATACTATGATATCTAGAAAAGAAAAAAGAAATGTCAATAGCAATATTAATGTCAATTTTTTAATTAAAAAATGATTATTTTAATATTGACTAATGTAGACAATGTCTAGTTAAATGAGACATTATGCCACACCATTATAAAAGGTTGATTAAATATCAAATATTAAATTTTTAAATTTTATAATAATCAAAATTAGACTAAATATATTTTAATTAGAATTACAATCTATACTCCATTATTATTTTTATTCTATGATAATAATCTATTATTATAATTTTTTCTATTTTTTTATAGAAATAAAGTCCTATTATACTAAACAACAAAATCAATCATTTAATTTATCTTAAGATAATAGTATTATTTTTGTAGTCAAATTCAATATTATTATATACATAATACAATTGCCTACTTTGGATATAGTAAAGAAAGGTTGTAAAGATAAAATCTCTTATTTTGAAGCAAGTATTTGATTACTAATATTTTGAATAGTAATTTTATAGATGAGATAGAATAATTTAAAGAATTTTTATTAGTTATAAAAATAAATTTCTAAATGTGTTCAATAACTTTGATAAACTTGTAGTTTAGATCATTAAAAAATTATATGTATTAAATTATAGACTTTACTTAAAATAGAATAATTTAAGAATGATTTTATATTTTATTATTTTAAATAAAAATAGATTTATATAATTTATAAGATAATTTTTTTTTATAATTTATTTATATATGTATTATTAAAAATATTTTTTTATCTATAATATTTATATTTATAATTTTATTTATTTATTTATTTATATATTTATATAAAATATACTAACAAAAATTAAATATTTTAATAAAAAAGCTTTTCTAACCATCCCCATATTAAATTCTATCAACTTTATTGATTTATATTGTATAACCTTTGTTCATGCATACAAAAAATTGATAGTCTATAATTTAATGTGCAATTAAGACTTTCATATCTACTTCTATATTAGAATCCCGATAAATAATATAATCATTAATAGATTTTTATTAAATTTTTTATTTTAGAAACATCTTTAAAAGATATCATTTTTTATATATGCACACTCTATATAAAGTGCATAAAATCTCAAATTTAATGCCATAAGAATGCCACTTAAAGTGCATGCAACTCCTTAGCCAATGAAAAAAGCTTATTAATTTCCTAATTTATATCATTGCATATTCTTTTTGATTAATTTCTCCAAGTTTCTTTCTATCTTTGTTTAATATGTAAATATATAAAAATCATATTCAAAATTAAAGCTAATTATTTTAAAATCTTTGAATGATTATAATAAATTTGTATTATTTTATTCATAGAATAATTTTAAAAACATATGAACATTATAAAATAATCTTGTAAAAGATGTATATAAGTTTGAGTAGATCTTAAATATTAATACCAAGTTGAAGCACTAATTAAATTATCTTTAAGATTTTGCTATATAATTGATATTAAAAATTAAACTAAATTATATATATATATATATATATATATATGTGTGTGTGTGTGTGTGTATGTGTGTGTGAGTGTATGAGTTTCTTAAAAGAAAGTTTGTCTATGGGAGTAAACTTACTTGATTGATCCAATTGAATTAATTTAATTTTGATAATTTTTTTTTAAATAAAAAAAGAAAAAAAGAAATAATAAAAATAAAGAATTTTTTGATCCATTGGATAATACTTAGGTTGCTCAAGTTAACTTTGAAATAAGTTCCAATTTAAATTCTAATATTTAGATCCTAGATACTATTATTAAAAAAAATTAAAATTAAAATATTGGTTGTTAGAATTTATTTATAGTAAATTAGAAGCTAGAAAATGATAGCCATAAAATGATGATTTGAATTGATATACAAGATCATGTGATTAATATTCAAAAAATTATCCTTATTATTTTCATATTAATACTATTAAATAATACTTAAATTATATAATAAATAACAATTGAGATGCTATGACCCAAAAAAAAAATGAAATAAGATGTTATTTTCTGCAATATAAATATAATTTTAGTAAATATAAATATCTATATAACAATAATTTTAATACAAGATAATTCTAGAAAAGAAGATCAAGCAATGACAATCTTATGTAATATACTAAATGAAAACTATATTGATACTTGGAAGATGAATATAATATGTTTAATTCCTTCACAACTTAATATTTGGCAACCATGTTTGATTTTGAATTGTAAGGTAAAAAAAAATAGATTTTCAAAACAATGATTGCAATTTATTAAAATCATTTAGATGCGCATTACACAAATGTAGTTTAATATCATTAAAGATAGTTTGCATGTACAAAAAGGAGATAATAGTACTAAGAGTTGATTTAAAATTATTGGGTCTAACTATCTAAAAATAATAAATTTAAAATTTTATTATTTAGTAAAAAATAGAAGAAATAAGCTAAAAAACTAAAAATCACTATAAACTAAATTATATAACATGCTCTGTATAGTCAAGGACACTAAATAAGGATCACATAAGACAATACATTTCTCTAACATACAAATAAAACAACTTTAATCTTTAGTCTAAATTAATTCAGTTGGACCACATAGTGCATGTTGTTAAAGTTGTACAAGCAGTTTGATGCAAACTGTAAGCAATACAAGCAAAAAAACACATGTAAAATTAAACAACAAGTCTAAAAAACAATTGCAATGCAATCTGCATATACAAGAAAATCATCCAATTAAAAAGTATTGGAATATCAAACTTGAATGATTGAATATGTTATTGAAAAAAGAAGTATATATTATTAAAGCATTAAAAAATTAAAATTAAAAATTAATTGATTAATAGAAGAAAATAGTTTAAACAAAAGTAAAACAAAATTGATTCCAAATGAATTTAAGTTATAAAAAATAAAAAATAAAGAAATGACTATTGCTAAAATATCACTTTATTTTTTACTTTAGAAAAATATAATTTATTAATGTACATAAACCACTTAAATTACTAGAAATAAATCTAAAAAATATCTAAATATGAGACTCAATTTAACAAACTTAGACTAATAAATTTTATTTGGAAGATGTATTTGAACAACAAAATAATCTTAAAAGGTATTTTATTTAATAAAAGACCTAATATTAAAATAATCACAAAAGAAAATAAGATTGAATTTAGATTCTTAATTTTATACTTTATTTTTTAGCTTTATAAATAATTAATTATATTTTAATTTATTTAATTAAATTTATATAAAAAATATGAATTGAAATACTTGATAAGATATATGTAATTACATTGATAGAGATTTCAAAAAAGATGTATTAATATATATAGATTGTTTAAAACTATAGTGATATATAATTAGAAAAAATAGTATTTAATCATATAAAAATTAAAGTTTTTAAACCAATTATTTTAATTATTACAAAATATTTTAAATTCAAATTCTAAATACTTTACTATATCATAATTTTTAAAAAAACTGACCAACCAATATAAATTTAATTTTTTTCTAATTAAAATTTTATTGATTTTAACTGGCACAGTCAATATGCTTTTAGAAAGAAAAGAAATCCAATGTAGATCATCATTACCTTTCTTTTAACAATTTTTATACATTTAAAGAAGGTATTATTTGAGTGGCTGAAGTACCCACTCTATTTACAGTTTTAAAAAATAATTTTTAAGTTTGATAGTGCCAAAATAAGTTTTCTTTTTTCTTTTTTTTTTCTTTTTTTTTTTTCAAGAAATTAACATTGCATTAAAACCAATTCAAATTTTGTTTAAAAAAATCGAATAAAATCTCAATTTTTTCCTTGCAGTCAAAAAAGTCTAAAAACAGTATTGCAATATATTTACATTGTTATACAAAAAATATCAAGGTTATCATGCTTGAAATAAAAATTTCCAACTCAAAATTTTTATTGACTATTACAAGTTCAATAGTCCAAATAAAAAAAATTCTATTTTTCTTATTTTAAATAGCTTTTGTCATTAATAAGATGACATCTCACCTCTTATATTATTTTATATGGGATTGCAATGGCTAAAACTTAATTAGAATATATACTTTTAATTTTTATAAAAAAATCTTTATAATAAAATTTGAAAAATTATATATAGGTTATTATGTTCTTTGAATTAAAAAAACTTTATACGAATTTTCTTTGACAAATTTTAAAATTTTAATAACTTAAATGTTTACTTGGAAAAATTGAAATTAACTTCTAAAAAGTATAATAAATATAATATTAGTTGTAATTTTTTATACATATATATTTTTGATTTATTTAGATATCATCTTTAATTATATTATATTAAAGATTGACTAATTTTATTATCTTAAGAAGATTAAGGAAATCAAATTAATATTCTAATATTAAACTTTAAATAATTTCTAAGCTTTAATAGGATAATTAAATATAACAAAATCTTCATTCTAAATTGTGTTAAAAGTATATGATTTATTAGATAACTCATTAAAATCTAAAATAAGTTTATTTAAAATAAATATTGCAAGAATATTGTTGTAATATGTCAAATTTAGTTTGAAAATACACAAGGCATTTTATATAGAAGAAAATTTTCTATAGTCTATAATTATTTTATATTAAAAAAAAAAAAAAATTAAAAAAAAATTAAAAACATCCTTCTTAAATAACCTCCATCTTTTTAATAATCTTATATTCAAGCAATATTAAAACCTATATTCTACTAATTCTATAACCTATATCCATCCAAATTTTAAATTTTAAAATATAAATTCTAAAAATCCTATTGCCACAAATATAAGATCTATTTTAATAGTTATTTAAGTAAAATAGATATGTACAAGTAGGTAAAAATAGATTAATCTAATAATATCTTATAGAAAAGCTTCTTAGAAGCTTTGTAGACGTGATTTCATTTTTATATATGTTTATAAGTGATTGATAGATTAGAAACTTGGTCAACAAGTTAGCAACATGTTGCACATATTGGTAACTTATGGAACAAGCTAATTACATGGTACACATGTAAAAAACTTTTTTTAAAAGTTTAACATGTATCTTGCAAATTAGACTGATGCTGCAGGTCCTATAGAGCATTGTTACATAGCTTTTAGATAGATAGTATATATAGAGACAAGAATGAAGCCTTCTTTATTCTTATCAATTCCTTTCTTGCTTCTAATCTATTTCAAGAGTTTTTATATTTTCTAGTCTTTGCCAATAGCCATTCCAATTTTTTCTTGAATATATATACTTTCTTATTTTTATTTTGTCATTTTTTTTTCATATAAATTTCATTAGTTTATTCATCTTCTTTCAGCTCATGTCCTTGACAAATTGATAAGAATTTATATATAATATTAGAGCTTTATCTTTTTTTAATTAAAAATAGATTACCCTCTTCTTTTGATAAGACATTAGCATATTAGAAGTTGTGAATTATCCACTTCTAAACTGATATTGTTCCTAGAATTTATTTATTTATTCTTGAGTGTTTTATTTTGCATTTCTTAAGTAAGAGTAGACACCTTCTTTTTTATTGTATTATCATGGGAGATCTTGTTGAAATGAAGAACATAATGGCACAAATGTAAAATGAAAGATTTAATGCTTGTAATGCATCAACTCAATTTATCACTACAAAGAGCAACAAGATCAGTAGGAAGTATACATATAAAGATGTTTGGAGCTCTTTCAAAATCTACACCAAGTCATATTACTTCATCTACTATAGAACATTATTCAAGTATCAAGAAACCAAAAATTAGTTTGTTTGAGAAGTTTGATGGCACAAGATCTAAGTTTCAAAGATTCATCAATCACATACAACTGGTGATTGAACTTCAACCTCAAAATTATCCAACTCAAGGATCACAAATTAAGTTTATTGAAACATTACTTTTATATTCTATTTTATTATAGTTTTCATCTTTTTTTAAATAATATGATTCAATATTAGATAATTTGGAGGCATTTTTAGTGGAGATTTGATTTATATATAAAAAAAATGATGCAATTTGTATTACAACCAATAAGATCTGTATCTTGCAATAAGACAATCAATTAATGATATTATATGTTTTATAATTTTGACAATTAACAATTAATATCAAGTGGGATGATGTTGCATTCATCAACCAATTTCTCTATAGATTATAATATGAGATAAAAAAAATTGATCCTCAACTTACTCAATTCTTAAACATTGAGTGAAACAATTGACTATATTGTGAAGTGTGACAATTGGTTTTTTGAATTTTGATCTAAGAGTTGCATAAAAAAGCTTCAATGCTGTTATAAATTAATGGCAATATTGATATCTTCTCAATACATACATTTAAAAGTATAAGACATATAAATTAATACAATATATTTTAAATTTCTTACTAAAAAAGAAAAGACTTGTCATCGCCAAGAAGGATTGTGCTTATATTGTGGAGAATTAAGCATACTACTTAACATTGTCCAAAGAAACCATGCAACTATAAAATAAAGAGTACAATTGTCAAAAAAGATAATATGTTAGAAAACGAGTTTGTCTAACTACAATAGGGACAATGCAGCTACAATCTTATATAATTCCAAGTAAAGATTCTATTTTTTTTCAAAATCCTCTCCTTGTTTTATAATAGATATATATTTGAGACCTAAAAATTACAAAGCCTCTACCTTATTAGATTTAAGAGCCTCAACATATTTTTTAGATGAAAAGTTTGTTAAATTTATAAAATATTTTTAATACAAAAAATTAAATTTATACATATAAAAGTCATAGATGATCATTTATTATCTTCTAGAGGTGTAATTTATAAAATTATTTCTACAAATATAATAATAAATGATTATAATAATTTTATAATATTTAATATAATTAATTTTTTTTATAATCTAGTCATTTTAGATTTATTATGGCTAGAAAATTATAATCCTCAAATAGATTGGATTCCTTGTAGACTTGACTTTCTTCAAAATATTATTAATCAAGTAAAAAGCCATAAGTCTAATATAATAAAATCCATACTTATAAGTGCAAAAGCTTTTATGTATATAACAAAAAAAAGACTACCTTTTGCTATTTATGCTACATCTATTTTTGATGGTAGAAAGACTTCAAGTAATATTCTAATCCAGTATCAAGATTATGAAGATTCTTTTTTTTTAAAAAGAAGAAGATGTTCTTTTAGAACATCATCCATATGATTGTTCAATTGATCTCAAAGAAGGAACTTATCCTCTATTTGGACCAATCTATAAATTATCACAAAATGAGTTGGCTGAATTCAAAAAATACATTGATGAGAACTTGGCCAAGAATTTCATATACCATTCAAAATCTCCAAAAAAAATTCCTATCTTATTTGTGAAAGAAAAAAATGAATTATTATTGATAAGTGTAGATTATCGAGAGCTCAATAAGATTACCATGAATAATAGATGCCTTCTATCTTTGATATCTAGACTTTTTGATCAATTGAATCAAGCTAAGATTTGTACAAAAATAGATCTATAAGAAGCATAGAACTTGGTAATATCAAAGAAGGAGATGAATAGAAGACTACATTTTGAATAAGATATAGATACTTTAAATATAATATTATACTTTTTGAACTCACAGATGTACCAGTTGCTTTTCAACATCTCATGAATGATGTTTTTTTATGAATTTTTAGTTTTTAGAAATTCATAAAAAACATCATTCATATACTCCCATTTGCTCCCATATGCTCCCATTTGTGACAATACGACATCTAAAACAAAGTCTGATGCATCTTTTTCTATAAGAAATGCTTTAAAAAAATTGACACAATATAAGATTGGTGCACAAGTAAAAGTTGTCTTCAAAACTTCAAACAATGCTTCTGCTTCTTTATTCCACTTGAGTTTGTCCTTACAAGTTAAGCGTATAAGTAGAGTTGTAATTTGAAAAAAATTCTTGATAAAGATTTGATAATAATTGACAAATTTCAAAGAGCAATGCACATTCCTTATTATTCTTAAAATCTTCTAGTCCATGATTGTCTGAACTTTCTTAGGATCCATTATGAGACCATCATTTGAAATGATGTATCCTAAAAAATCAACTTAAATAGTATGAAATACACACTTTTCCATCTTTGCATACAATTTTGTATCTCTAAGTTTTTACAATACATGACGAATATATAATTTATGCTCTTTTATATTTTTAGATTAGATTAAAATATTATCTAAGTAATAGATTCTAAATGATAGAAAAGCTTCCTAAAAGCTTCATAGATGCGGAATCACCTTTATACATATCTATAGGTAATTGGTAGGTTAGAAATTTGATCAATAAGCTAGCCATATGGCGCTATCGTGTTGTAAATCAAAACATAGTGTGAAAAACATAAAAGAATGCATTAAAATAAAAAGATTAAGATTAGAAGAAAGGTTGATAGAAAATTAGTAGTAAGAAGATACAATGGAAATTTACCTTGAAAAGTGAAATTTCTTCAAGTTAGTAAAAAGAAAAAGGTTGAGGAAGTAGAAAAGACATGGACTAAGAGGTCTTTTTGACCAAGAGGATAAAGAAGACCAGGAGGGAGATGACAAGGAAGGATCGTGAAGAAAAAGGAGGAGAGTTTTTGGAGAGATAGGATTTCTTTTTGATAGGATTTCTTTTTGATAGGCAGTATACATTTTTGTGTATAGAAGAAGCTTAGAGAGGATTTTAGGTGCGAGTTTTTGTAGGTTTGTAGTAGACAAGATAAAGAACTCATAGAGACAATTCTCATGTCTTTTGATTAAGTATCAAGGGAGATATGAGTCGTGAAAGTTGCAGGTATTTAAGACTAGGGCAGAGAGGGTTACTAAATTTTGGGCCTTGGTTCTTGGAAACCACTTAGACTTTAGTAACGAAATTTGTTGGGTTTTTGTTCCTTATAGAGTTAACTACTTTTTGTCAAAATCTCAAGTCAATATGACCTCTAAGCAAAGAGTTATGAGTGAAATTGTAACCAGTTTGAATGAAAAGAGAAATAGAATGAAGGCAAGGTTGAGGGTTTGTATGGGCAGTGCATGTGTGTGGGTTTTTTTGGGTATAAAGAGATTTAGGAGACGAATTTGAGTGTGAAATTTGATAAACATGATCTATGTAAGTTAAGAAAGAGATGAGTGTAAGTTTGATACTCATTAGTCTTATAAATAAAATGTTATGCTCTTTCAAAGTGACAGGAGTCTATCTCCAAATCAGTGAAGTTTGAGGGAGCATATCTTTGTGATCAGAGTAGTATTTTGAGTAAAATTTATTGGGGTTTGTAAATATATGAGTCTATTAAGTTTTGTAAAAAACTGATTGCTATTGGAGTTATATTCGAGGAGTTATGAGGAAAATTAAGGGTCGGATCCAGAGTTGTTAGAAGGCAAAATTAAAGAAGAAGGATGGAACCTATAACTCAAGTTTGGAGAAGGCTCTTGGAGCAATATTTGGAGGGTGTTTACAACATGAGATAAGCTATAAGCCTACCAAATTTCAGCACTTAGGTCTTCTTTAATAAAGAGCAATGAAGGTGTGAAGCAAAGGGGGTCCAGAATCAAAGGCAGCATGGAGGAATTACTTTGACAACATGGTTCTCTCTAACCACATGAGCTATAATCAAAAGGTTTATGGGATTTGCTTCTTTACTCTCTTAAGTATCTTGTATCCAAATTTTGCTTCAATTGATATGATATCCTAGGATTTATGAGCAAAATTGAAGGCAGGTTTCTAAAGGCAGAATATGTTAGGGTTAATAAAGTATGTTTTTATATAAATTCTTCAATTTTATGAACTTTATGAATCTCATCTTGCACTTGAGAAATTAGAGGCAAAAAAAGACCCAATGTTTCTTAGGGTTAAGACTCTCACCATGACAGCACACATATTGGTAGCTTGTGGAACAAGCTAACCATGTGTCACACATGTTGATAGCTTGCAGAACAAGCCAAGTACGTGGCGCACATGTGAAAAACTTGTTGTGCAAGTTTGATACAAATCTTGCAAATTAGTCATGTGTATGAGGTCCTATAGAATACCACTATGTAGCTCTTAGTTAGATAGTGTTTATAGAGGCAAGAGTGAAGCCTTCTACACTCTTGTCAACTCCTTTACTAATCCTAGTCTACTTTCAAGAATCTTCATACTTCCAGTCTTTAACAATAGTCATTCCAGTTTTTCTTTGAATATACATATATTTTTTTATTCCTATTATGAAGATATAGAAATGATTAGAGCTGCGTCAATATCTACACTAAATCATACTATCTCACCTATGATAGAGCACTGTTTAAATATTAAAGAACCAAAAATTAGTTTGCCTGAGAAATTTGATGGCACAAGATTTAAATTTTGAGGATTCGTCAATTAGGTACAATTGGTGCTTAAACTTCAACCTCAAAGTTATCCTACGCAAAGATCTCAAGTTAGGTTTATTGGAATATTATTTTTGAGATCTGCTTTATCATGGTTTTTATCTTTTTTTGAACGACATGATCCAATATTGGATAATTTAGAGGCATTTTTAGTGGAATTTTGATTTATGTATGGAGAACATGATGCAATCCATCTTGCCACCAACAAGATTTGCATCCAATGATAAGGCAATCAATCAATATCATTATATGCTGTCGTAGTGAGAGTCTTAGCCCTAAGAAACACTCGGTCTTTTTTGCCTCTAGTTTCTCAAGTGCAAGATGAGATTCATAAAGTTTATAAAATTGAAGAATTTATATAAAAACATACTTTATTAACCCTAACATATTCTGCCTTTAGAAACCGGCCCTCAAAATTTGCTCATAAATCCTAGGATATCATATCAATTGAAGCAAAATTTGGACACAAGGTACTTAAGGAAGTAAAAAAGCAAACCCCATAAACCTTTTGATTATAGCTCATGTGGTTAGAGAGAACCATGTTGTCAAAGTAATCCCTCCATGCTGCCTTTGATTTTGGACCCCCTTTGCTTCACACCTTCATTGCTCTTCATTAAAGAAGACCTAAGTGCTGAAATTTGGTATGCTTATAGCTTGTATCATGTTGTAAACACCCTCCAAATATTGCTCCAAAAGTCTTCTCCAAACTTGAGTTATAGGTTCCATCCTTCTTCTTTAATTTTGCCTTCTAACAACTCTAGATCTGACCACAATTTTCCTCATAACTCCTCGAATATAACTCCAATAGCAATCAGTTTTTTACACAACTTAATAGACTCATATATCTACAAATCCCAACAAATTTTATTCAAAATACTACTTTGATCACAAAGATATGCTCCCTCAAACTTCACTGATTTGGAGATAGACTCCTGTCACTTTGAAAGAGCATAACATTTTATTCATAAGACTAATGAGTATCAAACTTACACTCATCTCTTCCTTAACTTACATAGATCATGTTTATCAAATTTCACACTCAAATTCGTCTCCTAAATCTCTTTATACCCAAAAAAATCCACATACATGCACTATCCATACAAACCCTCAACCCTATCTTCACTCTATTTCTCTTTTCATTCAAATTGGTTACAATTTCACTCATAATTCTTTGCTCAGAGGTCATATTGACTTGTGATTTTGACACAAAGTAGTTAATTCTATAAGAAACAAAAATCCAACAAATTTCACCACTAAAGTCTAAGTAGTTTCCAAGAACCATGGCCCAAAATTTAGTAACCCTTACTGCCCTAGTCTTAGACACTTGCAACTTTGATGACTCATATCTTCCTTGATACTTAATCAAAAGACATGAGAATTATCTTTATGAGTTTTTTATCTTATCTACTACAAACCTACAAAAATTCGCACTTAAAATCCTCTCCAAGCTTCCTCTATTTACAAAAATGTACACTGCCTATCAAAAAAATCCTATGCCTTCCAAAAAAACTCTCCTCCTTCTTCTTCACGATCCTTCCTTGTCATCTCCCTCTTGGTTTTCTTTATCCTCTTGGTCAAAAAGACCTCTTAGCCCATGTCTTTTCTACTTCCTCAACCTTTTCCTTTTTACTAACTTGAAGAAATTTCACTTTTTAAGATAAATTTCCATTGTATCTTCTTACTACTAATTTTCTATCAATCTTTCTTCTAATCTTAATCTTTTTATTTTAATGCATTCTTTTATGTTTTTCACACTATGTTTTGATTTACAACACGACAACGCTTCATAATTTAGACAACTAGCAATTGATATCAAGTGGGATGATGCTGCACTCATCAGCTAATTTTTCTATGGATTACAATATGAGGTAAAAAAATGAATGCTCAATTTATCCGATTCTCAAACATTGAGTCAAGCAATTGATTTTGCTGTGAAGTGTGACAATTGACTTTTTCAATTTTGATCTGAGAGTCGTACAAGAGAATCTTAATGTTATTTTTCAATGGCAACATCAACGTTCTCACAAAATGTACATTCGAAAGTAAAAGACATGAAAATTGATACGGTACAATTTAAATTCCTTACTAAACAAGAAAAGATTTGACGTTGTCAAGGAGGATTATGTTTATATTGTGGAGAACCTAAGCACACTGCTCAATATTGTCCGAAGAAACGATACAACTACAAAATAAGGAGTATGGCTATCAAAGAAGACAACATATCAAAAAAAAAATTCATCCAGCTACAAAAGGGACTGTCGTTGTATGACGTGGTCTTCTATCTGGGAATACATTGGATACGTGGCTGTGGAGAGTTTATTTGAAACTTGATGGTAAAAATCCAACAAGTGATTTGTCCTTAATAAAAAGAAAAAATAATACAACAATCTTACAAAAGAGAAGTTATATATATAAACCCCCTTGTATCCAAGTAGATTTGTACAAAAAGGGTCTAAATTTCCACAAAAATCCTTCAAAATTTTATTCACCCATAAGGACTTATTTCTTGCTAAACTTTAGAGTCCAATAATTCTTAATTCAGCTATTAAAATTCTATAAAATTTACTTCAAAATGTAGATGATTCTCTTAAATTTCACCACAAGAAAGTATCAATTGTAAATTCATTTCCAATCGTCCGATATCTCAAAATCCTTAGTAGGTGCTTAAAACCCTAGCTCAGAGACACCTAAGTACTATTTTCCTTATATCTCACAAATTCATAATCCTAATGCTATAAAATTTTTGTACATAGTTTTGTGACATAAACACATACACTTCTAAAAATTTTGAGCAAAGAATCTATCAAATTGCATAAGATGTAGCTCAAAATGTAACCACTATGTAAGCAGGTCTGTTACTGCCCTTAAGTTTATAAGCACTGACTTCAACTCCCAATATCTCCTTCATCCTAGCTTGGATTTTATCAAGCTACACATGAAAAGTATAGCTGTGAAAGTGCTCTCTCTAACGCTAGTTTCCAATCCTCAATTTCTTTGTGTATGCGCGAGTTATATCCAAAAGAGTGACAATAGGTCCAAAATCAACACCTTAACTTGAGCGCCTATAACTTCTTCATAAAAAGTGCAAATCATACAAAATTTGCACCTAAATCAGATCCAAAAACCTAAACCTTATGATCCTAGCCTCTAATGTTCAACTTCTCTCGAAAAACAAACCCTAATTCCTAATAAACCCTCGGGCAGCCTCCTTGAAGCCCATTGGACATGATTTTTGGCCAATTAGAATAGTGATTTCTATCATCCACCTCTATTCATCCACATGGATGGCCAAACTATCCTTTTTATACTAAAAACCTATTTTTAACCCTTCTTCTTATAAGATTTATATACTTGGTGCTTTAAGCACCAAATAAAAGAAGTAAACTAAGATTTTAAGGGTCACCAATGTCTAACAAAGGTGACTTAAGATATACAAAAGTTATTATCAATATAAAATCAACTTCAAAATTACTATCAAAAGAAGAAATAAGGTTGTATAAACCTTAATAATAATCCTTTTAATAGATCCCTTCTAAACTAACAACCTAATCACATCTTGTAACCAATAAAAGTCCACTGATATGGTTCTTATTTATCTATATAGTAAATTATACATTAAATATATATGTATATTTTTTTTACATGGTAGCCAAACCACAATACGACATCGTGTAGCTAGAACCCTGTACATTTCCTAATAAAGGTCCTATTCTCTCCTCAAAACCCTCTCCTTGTTTTATAATAGATGTATATTTAGGACCAAAAAATTGTAGAATCTCTGCCTTATTAGATTCACGAGCCTCAACATGTTTTCTAGATGAACAATTTGTTAAGAATTATAAAATATCTTTAGTACATAAAACTAAACTTGTACATGTAGAAGTCATAGATGGTCGTCTATTATCTTTTGGAGATGTCACTCATAAAACCTATCCTATAAAAGTAACAATAGATGGTCATAATAGCTACGTAATTTTTAACATAATTAAATCTCCATCTAATCCAATTATTTTAGATTTATCATAGCAAGAAAAATATAACACTCAAATAGATTGGAATCCTTATAGACTTGACTTTTCTCAAAACATTATTAAACATCCGGTCGATCAAGTGAAAAGCTATAAGTTTAATATAGTAAAATCCGTACTTATAGGTGCAAAAGCTTTTATATACACAATAAAAGAAGGATCAACTTTTGCAATTTATGCCACATCCATTTCTAATAGTAGAAAGAGTTTAAGTGGCATTCCAAGCTAGTATCAAGATTATCAGGATGTTTTTGAGAAAAAAAATGGAGATATTCTTCCAGAGCATCGTCCATATGATTGTTCAATCGACCTCAAGGAAGGAACTCAGCCACCATTTGGACCAATCTATAGTTTATCACAAGATGAGCTGGCTGAACTCAAGATATATATTGACGAGAATTTGCCAAGAATTTTTTATGCCATTCTAAATCTCTAGTAGGAGCTCCAATTCTATTTGTGAAGAAAAAAGATGGATCATTGCGGATGTGTGTTGACTATCGAGGACTCAACAAGATCACAATCAGGATCAGATATCCATTACCTCTGATATCAGGACTCTTTAATCAGTTGAATCAAGCTAGGATCTATACAAAAATAGATCTAAGAGGAGCATACAATCTAGTACGCATCAAAGAAGGAGATGAATGGAAAACTGCATTTTGAACTAGGTACAGACATTTTGAATATAATGTCATGCCTTTTGGACTTACGAATGCACCAGCTGCTTTTCAATATCTCATGAACAATGTTTTTCGTGAGTTTCTAGACAATTTTGTCATCTGCTACCTAGACGATATTTTGATCTATTCTAAGAACATAGAAGAACATGAAATACATGTTCGTCAAGTATTACAAAAACTTAGAGATGCGGGATTGTACGCCAAGATGGAAAAGTGTGTATTTCACACTACTCAAGTTGATTTCTTAGGATACATCATTTCAAATGATGGTCTTATGATGGATCTTAAGAAAGTCCAAACAATCATGAATTGAAAGATTCCAAAGACGATAAGAGATGTCCAATGCTTTTTGAGATTCGCCAATTATTATCGGATCTTCATCAAAGACTTTTCTCGTGTTGCGGCTCCACTTACACGTTTGACTTGTAAAGACAAACTCCAATGGAATCAAGAAGCAGAAGCAATATTTGAAGCTCTGAAGATATCGTTTGTTTTTGCACCAATCTTATATCAAATTGACTTTTTCAAGGTATTTTTTATGGAAATAGATGCATCAGACTTTGCCTTGGGTGCGATTTTGTCACAAATGGGAACAGATGACAAACTTCATCCAATAGCTTTTCATTCAAGAAAATTCTCAGCAGCCGAGATCAATTATGAGATCTACGACAAAGAACTTCTTGCAATCATGGATTCTTTTCAAGAATGGCGTCATTATCTAGAAGGCGCTTTGAATCCAGTCACACGGATCACAAGAACCTTGAGTATTTCATGTCGGCACGTGTGTTGAATCGTTGTCAAGCTCGTTGGAGTATGTCTTTGTCAAGATTCAAATTCATTATCACTTATCGGCCAAGAAAACAACAAGGTTTGTCCGATGCCCTTTCTAGACGTTCTTATTTTGCACCAAAAGAAGGAGATGCAGCTTTTGAGCAACAAAGAATGGTTCTCTTGAAACCAGAGTAGTTTTATCTTCGAGCAATAAAATCAACATTGACTGTTGATTCAACTTTTCTCAAGCAAATTCAGTCAAGTATGTCATCAGATCCTCTTGTTCATGATATCAAGAATAATTCTTCCAAGACTTATGATTCTTCTAAATTCAAGTTCAAAAATAATCTACTATATTTTGAAGTACGCCTATATGTGCTAAAAAGAGAAGCATGTTGTCGGGTAGAGAGAATTCGCCTTGGGAAAACGCCGGGTTCCTAGCTGCTACTAGAACTAGCAGGGAACATGAGAGGAAGCCGTGCAAGTATCTTCTATACTTGCACAATATTTGTTCAAACTTTCAAATTATACTTGTATTATACTTGTACAAGTCTTGTATAAATATAAAGTATAAACACTTGAATAATACTTGTACAAATACTTGTATAAAATAATGTATAATCCTTGGTATAATACTTGTATAAATACTTATATAAATATTATATATAATACTTATAAAATACTTATATATATACTTGATATAAATATAAGTATATATACTTATATAAAAGGTATAAGCTAAGTATGTATATACTCAAATATATCTCAAAATACAACCGCATATGAGGAATACAAATTATACAACAAGCTAAAATTAAATAAATCACTAAAAATCCATCCAAAGTTCAAATTAAGCGTGCTTATAGCCTATAAAAAGCTAATAATCCATTATAAAATATGTCAAAATTTCACAAATACATGTCTTACTGCTTAAAAGTTATGGCTAAAAGAAATAGGCACTAAAATTTCCCAGCAAATGCAAAGGCAACAAAGCTCCTCTTCACTTTAGCCTTTATTGTGATTACTTCCCTTCTCCAAATTGGGCATGCAATAGCTTTTTAGAAAGCTCACTCCATCATCTCATTTTTTCTAAAATTTTGCATGCATGCCTCTCAAACTCCAGATATTATAGCTAGTTGATTCTACTCTTCAAACCCTAGCAATAATTTGCCCTCTTGACTCTTCATGACTCATAAAACTTTCATAAAAGCTTCAAATGTATTGATTTTTATTTTCATGGAAAGCTCACACAAGCTACTATAAGCACCTAAAATATCAAAAAGATTGAATAGTTTTTCAGACTTAGGTAGTTGAACAAAGTCTCTGCCCTTCTTCATCGAGTGGCAGCAAACCCTTTCCCACTCTCAAGCTCACAACTTTTGCTCTCCAACTTCAAATGCTATAAGAGATGCCTTGATAGAAAGCTAACACTATTTCACAATTTTTCAATTAGTTTTACTAAGAAAGACTCGAAATCAAACTTGCAATGGCAGATTGAAGTTTTTTCCGTCACTTTTTGATAGCAGCAAACCTCACTCTACTAAAACAAGCATATCTTTTTGCTCACAATTCCAATACAAGCAAGTGAATAGGTTCTAAAATCCTCACAACTTGAAGAACAAACATCTCAAATTGCATTACAAATGCTTTTATATCCTTAGAGCTATTTCTCTCCAAAGTTCACCACTCAAAACTGCCAAATCCTAGGTCTAACAAGAGGAGTATATCCCCTTTTTTTTCCATATTAGACTATGACACGCCTACATGGGCAGCCAAATCCTATTGGATAGGCCCTATTCACCCCATGCTCTTCTTTCTTATCACTCATAAGGTCCAGTCCACCTCAAAAGTCATCAAGAAAGATAAAACAAAGCTTTACCTTTCTTCTAATTATAAAAGAGTCTATTCTAGGATATAAGTAAGATAGAAACAAAACAACCATGGTCTTCTGTTTCTATGGATATCATCACAGATCTTTCAAGTTTAAGATCTTATGACTCTATATTTGTGATAGTAGATCGGTTCACCAAGATGGCACATTTTGTGCCATGCATAAAATCTATCACACGTTGTCTCGTTGTAAATTAAAACATAGTGTAAAAGATATAAAGGAATGTGTTAAAATAAAAAGATTAAGATTAGAAGAAGAGAGGATGAAAAAGAGAAGGGGTTGTGGTTATAACCACATTATCTTGAAGGTTATAATGTTTATCACAAGCTCAGGGATGATAAGTAGGCCAAACAACTAATTTCCTGCTGAAATTCCCACTAGCAGTACCAAGTCATGAAGCCAAGGATTTCTACAATGAAGTCAAGTGGATTCAAACCCACGTCAACTCCAAAGTAGCTAAGAACTTAACCACACAAGCTTCTTTGACTTGGCAGTGTAGGATGTAGTTCTTTCTTTTTTATCTCTAATCTAATCTTAATTGTTTCTTTCTACTTATTAGATTTTTTTCTATTTTATCTTAGATCTACTTTACCTTTATTCTCTTCTATTTTAGATCTAAACTTAAATGTTGTGGACTGAAATTAGAAGAGAAGTTGGTAGAAAAATGGTAGTAAGAAGGTAGAATAGAAATTTACCTCAAAAAGTGAGATTCCTTCAAATTAATCCAAAAGAAAGGATTGAAGAGGTGGAAAGACATGGCTGAGGTGTCTCTTTGACCAAGGGAAGAAGAAAGACCAGGTCGGGAGGACAAGAAGGGGGTCGTGAAGAAGAAGAGAGAGGTTCTTTTGGAAAGATAGGGTTTTTTTTTTTTTGATAGGCAGTATACGTTTTAGTGTGTAGACAAAGCTTAGAGAGGATTTTAAGTGCAATTTTTTGTAGATTCATAGTAGATAAGATAAAAAACATATAAAAACAATTTTCATGTCTTTTGGTTAAGCATCAAGGGAGATATGAGTCGTCAAAGTTACAAGTGTTTAAGACTAGGGCAGTGAGGTTTATTAAATTTCGGGCCTCGGCTCTTGAGAACCATTTGGACTTTAGAGGCAAATTTTATTGGGGTTTTGTTTCTTATAGAGTTTACTACTTTGAATCAAAATCTTAAGTCAATATGATCTTTGAGCAAAGAGTTATGAGTGAAATTGTAACCGGATGTAGGTGAAAAGAGAAATAGAGTGAAAGCAGAATTGGGGTTTGTATGGGCAGAGTGTGTGTGTGGGTTTTTTGGATACGAATGGAGTTAGGAAATGAATTTGAATGTGAAATTTGATAGACGTGATCTAAGCAAGTTAAGAAAGAGATGAGAGTAAGTTTGATACTCATTTATCTTATAAAAAAAATGTTATGCTCTTTCAAATTGATAGGGGTCTATCTCTAAGTCAATGAAGTTTGGGGGAGCATATCTTTGCGACCAAAGTAGCATTTTGAGTAAAATATATTGGGGTTTGTAGATATATGAGTCTATTAAGTTGTGTAAAAAACTAATTGCTATTGGAGTTATGGTTAAAGAATTATGAGGAAATTTGTAGTCGGATCTAGAGTTGGTAGAAGACAGAATTAAAGGAGGAGGATAGAGTCTATAACTCTATTTCCAAGAGGAGTTTTGGAGCAAAAAAAGGAGGATGTTTACAACATAAAGCAAGCAACAAGCCTACCAAATTTCAATACTTGGGGTTTTGATAATGAGGAGCAATGAAGGTGTGAAGCAAAGGGGGTCCAGAATCAAAGGCAGCATGGAGGGGTTTCTTTGACAACATGGTTCTCTCCAACCACATGAGCTATAATCAAAAGGATTATAGGGTTTGCTTCCTTACTTCCTTAAGTATTTTGTTTCCAAATTTTGCTTCAATTGATGTGATATCCTAGGATTTATGGGCAAATTTGAGGGCGGGTTTCTAAAGGCAGAATATGGTAGGGTTAATAAAGTATGTTTTTATGTAAAGTCTTCAATTTTATAAACTTTATGAATCTTATCTTGCACTTAAGAAACAAGAGGCACAAAAGACCCAGTGTTTCTTAGGGCTAAGACTCTCACCATGACAACGTGAAGAAACAGCTAAGCTTTTTATTGATAATATCTATCCCTATCATGGATTACCTAAGGATATTATATCAGATAGGGGAACTCAATTTGTGTCAAGATTTTGGAGAATCCTTTTCAAGATCTTAAAAGTGGACATAAAGCTATCTTCAGCTTTTCATCCTCAAACTGACGGACAAATAGAGTACGTGAACCAAGTCTTGGAGCAGTACTTAAGGTGTACAATCAAGATGATTGGACAGCTCTTCTACCATTGGCATAGTTTGCTTATAATAATACGATACATTTGTCTACGCAACAAACACCTTTCTTTGCCAATTATGGTTACCATCCATAACTTGATGCTTTTGATTTTTTAAAAGTTGATAATCCAACAGCAGAAGATTTGACAAATTGTTTGTTAGAGCTACATGCAATAATGAAGGTGCAATTAAAAGAAGCTCAAGAACGAAAAAAAATAAATGCAGATGCGTATCACAAGGAATAACCACAATTCAATGTGGAGGACAAGGTATGGTTACTTTGTCGCAATATCAAGACTACTCATCCTTGTAATAAATTGGACTATTGTAGATTTAGACCTTTTCTTATTTCTGAACAAATCAATCTGTTTGCATATCGATTACACCTATCGGAGTCCATGAAGATCCATCTTGTATTCCATGTGTTACTATTCGAGCCATACAAGACACTGGATATACAAGAAAGAAGAAAAATGCCACCACCTCCTATAGAAGTCGACAACGATGAAGAATTCAAGGTTGAAGAGATTTTAGATTCAAGGCGATGCCAAAATCGACTGGAATATCTTATATATTGGCGCGGATACAATATTAGTGAATGCACAAGGGAGCCATCTAAAAATCTAGCAAATGCACCAATAAAAATCAATGCATTTCATCGACAACATCTGTCAAAAATAAGATAAAGAATGAAAAAAATCTTTGCTATAAAGCAAAGCAGGTTCCATAGAGATTTCATCCTATCTTGTATATTATTTATTATTTCGTTAGATTTTTTTGTACTAAAGAGATAGAGGATCAACAACCAGCAAATTCAGCTCTAGAGCCATCATTTATTGATTTATCAAATGAGACATTACGATTATCACAACCTTCCAGACGACAGATTAGAGATGAAGACTCTCAAGAACGACATGTCTTTCTTCAGATTGATGGCAAAATACAATGTGATTGATATTAGGACCTTGAAAGAGACTGCCAATGTTTGGTGATATTTTTAGAGGTAGGAACTACTCCTGATGGTGTTCGTAATGTTTTCTTTGAAGGGAGTTATGAAGGCCTGAACAATGATCAAATAACAGGGTGGTCCTCTCGCCCTAGTATGGGACATTATAGATTGTTGAAAGGACCTATCAACTACCTTCAAAGGAAACAAAGATCAGAGTATGTGGCAAGCACAATTCGACGTATCCTGGACTTCTTCAACATGTAATCACTGCTCCTCGTGGAACTCGTCCTTAGAAGGAAGGATAATGTTACGGACATAAGATTTATTCTAATAATTATCTAAATAATATAGACCAATAGAAGTAGGTAAAATAAGTTGATTTGATAATATGTGATAGATGCGGAATCACCTTTATACATGTCTATAGGTGATTGATAGGTTAGAAACTTGGTCAACAAACTAGCCACATGGCGCACATATTGGTAGCTTGTGGAACAAGCCAAGTACGTGGCACACATGTAAGAAACTTGTCGTGCAAGTTTGAGACGTGTCTTGCAAATTAGACAGATGTATGAGGTCCTATAGAATACGGCCATGTAGTTCTTAGTTAGATAATATTTATAGAGGAAGAGTGAAGCCTTCTTCACTCTTGTCAACTTCTTTCCTGATCCTAGTCTAGTTTCAAGAGTCTTTATGCTTCCAGTCTTTGGCAATAGCCATTCCAATTTTCTTTTGAATATACATACTTTCTTATTCCTATTTTGTGATTTTTTTTTTATACAATTTTCATTAGATTATACATCTTTTTCTAATTCATGTCCTTGACAATATCTTTGTTAAGATTCACATCTATTATTACTTATCGACTAAAAAAATAATTAGATTTATCTAATGTCTTCTTTAGATATTCTTATCTTGCATCAAAAGAAGGAGATGCAATTTTTAATTAATAAAGGATGATTTTATTACAACCAAAATAATTTCATCTTTGCGCAATAAAATCAACATTGACTATTAATTCAACTTTTCTTAAGTAAGTTCAATCAAATATGTCTCCAAGTCTTCTTATTCATGATATTGAAAATAATTCATTTAAGTCTCATGAAACTTCCAAGTTTGACTTTTAAAAAAAATTATTTTATTTTGAAGGATGTTTGTATATTCCAAAAGGTGAAGTATAACTATATGGTCTTGAAGCTTATTACAATTTTCCTACAATAGGATATTTTGGATAGAATAAGACTTTGGAACTAATATCAAAAGATTTTTATTAGCTACAAATGTAGAAGATAATTAAAGAATTTGTATAGTCATGTGATATTTATTAAAGATTATTATATAAGATAGACGGATACAATTTGTATCAAAATTTTAAAAAATTCTTTTTACAATATTAAAAGTGGACATAAAACTATCTTTAGCCTTCCATCTTCAAACTAATAGACAAACAGAATGGATAAATCAAGTTTTAGAGTAATATTTGAGGTGTACCATTAATCATCATCAAGATGATTGGACAACTCTTTTGCCTTTGGTAGAATTTGCTTATAATAATTTGATACATTTTTTTATTTAATAAAGACTTTTCTTTATCAATTACACTTATCATCTATGATTTTGTACTTTTGACTTTTTAAAAATTGATAATCTTATGATAGAAGACTTAGCATTTCAATTGTTAGAGCTACATGCAACAATAAAGGCATAATTAAAAAAAACTCAAGAATAAAAAAATACCAATATAAATATCTATTATAAAAAAAAATCTCAATTTCATATTGGTGATAAGATATGATTACTTTGTCATAATATCAAGATTATTTGTTCTTGTAACAAGCTGAATTATCATAGGCTTTGACCATTTTTAATTTGTAAATAAGTCAATTGAATTGCTTATTGATAAAATCTATCAGAGTCTATGAAGATCCATCTTACATTTTACGTGTCTATATTTGAGCCATATAAGACAACAAATATACAAGGAAAAAGACAAATGCCATTGCCTTCTATAAAAGTGGACAACAATAAAGAATTTGAGGTGGAAGAGGTCTTAGATTTGAGGTAGCATTGAAATAGGTTAGAATATCTTATACATTGGCGTGGATATGATATTAGTGAATTCATATGGGAGCCATTCAGGAATCTAGCAAATACATCAACCAAAGTCAATGCATTTTATTAACAACATTCATCAAAACTAAGATAAAAAGACAAATTTTTTTTTGCTATAAAGCAAAGCAGGTTCAATGAAAATCTCATTCTATCTTATATTATTAGTTTGTTATTTCTTTGAATTTTTTAACTCTAAAAAGATAAAAAATCAATTAATAAATTTAACTTAAGAGCTATCATTTGCTGAATTATTAGATGAGATATTACGATTGTTACAACTTTCAAAATAATGGAATAGAAATGAAGATCCTTAAAAATAATATATTTTTCTTTGAATTGATGGCAAGATACAATATGTTTGGTATCACAACCTTGGAAGAAATTCTTGATGTTTGATAATACTTTTGGAAGTAGAAACTACTCTTGATGGTATTTAAAATGTTTTATTTAAAAAAAGTTTTAAAAGCTCTAACAATGATTAAATATAAGGGTGGCCTTTTTGCTTTGGTATGGGATACTATCAATTGCTAAGAAGACCTATCAACTATTTATAAAAGAAACAAAGATCAGAGTATGTGGCAAATATAATTCAATACATCTTAAACTTTTTCAATATGTAATCATTGTTCCTCATGGAACTTGTTTCTAGAAAGGAGAATAATGTCACAGACATAAGACCTATTTTATTAGTTATTTAAGTAACATAGATAAGTAGAAGTAGGTAAAAATAAATAAATTTGATAATATCTTATAAAAAAGCTTCCTAGAAGTTTCATAAACATGATTTCATCTTTATACATGTATCAGGGATGTAAGATAGTAGATTAGCAAATAAAGAAAGAGAAGATTACAAAATAATTTCAAAAATAAAGAACTTAATAGATAAGAATAAGAACTAGATCAAGAATAAGGGATTAGATTAATATCAAGAATAAGACAAGACTTTGGATTGCTCCAAGACTTATGTTGGTAAGACTTAGGTGCTCTTTGATCTTGCCTCTTATTTATACTACAAGGCCTATGTCCTATTGGACCTTCTAAGAGTATCTTAGAAAATTGTAGAAGCCTGAGGAAGATTCTAGAAGACTCTAAAAAATCTATGAGAGATTTTCAAAGATTGAAGAAGATTCTAGAGGATTTTTGAAGACTATAGAAGATTCTTAGAAGACTAAAGAAGATTCTAAAAGATTCTAAAAGATTCTAAAATGCTATGAAAGTTTTTAAAAGACTACAAAAAGTTTTAGAAAGTGATAACTTAAAATATGTCCATGACACCACCTTTTCTTCTAGCAACAAATTTCACGAGGAGCTGAAGTGATTTGATGATCAAATCAAATATGTAAGAAATCTTTAATTCATCAAAGTACAGAAGTAATATATTCTGTCTTATGTTTGTTGATTATTGGTTTAATAGGACCCTTGAAATGGTGTCAATGACCTCCAGTTACAACCTCTATTAAACCAATGTCCCATCTAAGAATTTGTTCTTCATTGAGAGCTTCAAAACATCCGCTGAATATAATTTTTGGTCCACTTGGAATCACCCTTCCAAATTCAAGGAATATTACCAAAGCTCGGGCATTTGAATCAAGATTTTTGTAATGAGGCCATATCTCCAAAGATTCTGAATATGGCCTTATTTGATATTGGAATATTTATTCTCATTGTCTATGTTCTTTAAATCCAGCAAATTGTGAAAGTTGTAATAGTTTCCCAATCGCTTGTATGGCAGAAGAGTCTTCTGACTCTTGTTCCTGCAATTTTCTTGAAACAAAAGATTTGATATGATAACTAATAAGCTTCTAACAGGATCTATTCTATCTTAAAAAAGAAAAAGGTGTAAGTCTTGGCGTGGCTTTTTTATTTTTATATTGGTCTTCTATTGTTGATAGAAAGTATTATTTAGAAGCCAAGAGATATTGTTGTCTACAAAATCTTCAATGACAATTGAATCTAGGTTTTTTAGGATATCATTGATGGAATTTGCAAACTTTTTTAGGTGGATTTTTAAGATTATCTGAGGGTTTTTATATTCTTTTGTTAATTCCATAATCCTTCTAATGGATAAAATATTTCAATCGTCTATATCTTATATATAAATCCAATATTTTATCCACATCATATTCAAGCTCTTAATTGATTTCAACCAGGTTTGGTAGTAGAATAGTTCTTCCAATAATATTTGATTTATAATAGATTTCTAAAAGCGAGATATGAAAGACAAGATGAATGCGCATGTTACTTGATAGTTCAAGATGGAAACTTATTGGATTTACTTGGTGTAGAATTATAAAAGGTCTAAGTCTTTGATAGTCTAATTTTTGTGATGATCAATTTATTTGTATATTTTGCCGAAGTAGCCAGATATGATCTCTTATTTGGAACTTTCGTTGATTCTTGTGATGAATATCTGCGTAGTCATTATATCAGTCTTCAGCCATTTGTAGTTGGAATTTTAGTTCTTCATAGATGGTTTTTAAATAGATAGCTTGACTTTTTGCAGTAGGGCTTCCCACATCTTCAATTTGAAATGGATCTGCTCTAAGGTGGTATCCATAATTTGAGAAGAATGAAGTTTGCTTTGTTGAAGAATGTTTAGAGTTATTGTATGCAAACTCAACCAATGGTAGAAGGTCCGTCTAATGATCTTATTGGTAATTTATATTGCGACAAAGATATTGTTTTAAGATCTAATTCACTTGTTTTATTTGACCGTTAGTTTGAGGATGATAAGTGGATGAAAAGTTGATCTTTACCTTCAAAAGTTGAAATAGTCTTTTCCAAAAATTTGATACAAATTGTAGTTTTCAATCCAAAATAATATCATTTAGAAGGCCATATATCCAATAAATATTATCAATAAAAAGCTTAGCCATTTCTTCCTAAGAAATAATCTTGTTGCACGGGATAAAATGTGCCGTCTTGGTAAGACTGTCTACCACCACAAAAATTGAATCTTTTCCATTTAGAATTGGAATGTTTGTAATGAAGTTCATAGATAACAATTGCCATGGGCCTTTAGGAACTGGAAGGAGTTGAAGAAGTCCATATGGTTGGTGTCTTGGAATCTTTATTTAGGTACAAATTTTGCATGATTGGATGAATTCTTTCACCAATTTTCACATTTGAAGCCACCAATAGTCTCTTGATATTAATTCCAAGGTCTTATTGAAGCCAAAATGTCCAACTGTTGGAAGGTCATGTCGTACTTGAAGAATTTGAAGTCTTGTAGGACCTAGAGGAACATATAAGAGATCCTTGAAATATAACAATTCATCTTCAAATTTGAAATTATTATTTTCTTCCACATATGTATTTTTTAGATGTTCCTGAATGTTCTCTATAAATAGATCTGTCTTTATTGCTTTTTGGATTTTTATCTTAAGAGTTGTATCTGTAAAGATAGACATCATTAATATCTTCAATTGCAAATTGGACGGCTTCAACATGATTGATTTTTATTGATCTAATATAATATCTCTTATTCTTGATACAAGTTGTAATCATCAAGAAAGGGCATCTATTTTTCCTTGAAGTTTTTTTGGACGATATGTAATCACAAAATCAAATCAAGATAATGACACGTTTTATCGTGCTTGTTGACAATTCAAAACTTGAGTACTCATAAAATATTCCAAGTTTTTGTGGTTGGTATATATCATGATCTTATATTGAGCCCCCTCTAGCAAATGGCGCCATTCTTCAAAAGTGTCAACAATTGCCAATAATTCTTTATCATGGATCTTGTAATTGATCTCTACAGCTAAAATTTTTTGAAGGCGGAATGCTACTGGATATAGTTGACTATCATCACCAGTTTGAGAGAGTATAAATCCAAGTATAAAATTTGAGGCATCCATTTCCAAAATAAATGATTTTATTAGATCTACGTGGATAAGTATAGAGACCAAAGTAAAAGATTCTTTTAGCTTCTTGAATGCTTCTTCAGCCTTATCATCCCAAATAAATTTATACTTGCCTATGAGTCATGTTAATGAAGCTACAATCTTGGAATAATCTTTAATGAAGATTTTGTAAAAATTTACAAATCCCAAGAAACATTGTACATCTTTGATTGATGATGGTTGTTTCTACTCTATAATACTTTGTATCTTCTTTAGATCTATAGAAATTTTATTTTTAGAAATAATATATCTCAAACACTTGACTAATGATTGATGGAAAGAGCACTTCTCCAATTTGGCATACAATCCACTTTGTCGTAATTTTTCTAATACCTTATGTATATGATATTTATGTTCTTGTTTGTTCTTAGAGAAGATGAAGATATTGTCAATGTAAATGACTACAAAGTTATCTAAGTATTCTTATAAGATATCATTTATCATATATTGAAAGACTGTAGGTGCATTTGTAACTCCAACAGATATAACATTGTATTTGAAATGTCCATATCTTATATGAAATGTTGTCTTCTGTTGATCTCTTTTTTTAATCTTCACTAGGTTGTAGGCACCTCTCAAATCAATCTTTATAAAGATCTTTGTGTATCCTAATTGTTCTAATAATTTTAAGATTAATAGTAATGGATAGCAATTTTTTATAGTTACCTTGTTCAGACCTCGATAGTCAATACACATACATAAAGAATCATCTTTTTTCTTCACAAACAAGATAAGAGCTCTCGTAGGTGATTTTGAATGTCTAATAAAATTCTTGGCTAGGTTTTCATCAATATATTCTTGTAAGGCTGTAAGCTTTGTTTGTAACAGATTATAAATTAGACCAAATGGAGGTTGAGCTCTATCTTATAATTCAATTACACAATCATAAGGACGGTGTTCTAATAATATGTCTACTTTTTTTTTTTCAAATACGTCTTCAAGGTTGTGATATTGACTAGGAATATCTTGCTTCAATTGCTCTATTGGATCTTTTATTGGAATGACATACAATACAAATACAACCCCTTTCTTTAATGCTTGAATAATTGCTTTAGCTCTAAAGAATGGAGCAGTATTTCATTTCTTCTTTTGATGTTTGGATCTTACGTAAATCTTTCATAAATTCAAATCAATATTAAAATTATGTAGCTCAAATCAAGGGAGTCCAATCACAATAGGATTTGTTGGATATTGAATGATGTTGAAATAAATTTGTGATACTTGATCTCCTAATATCACTTCCAATGGTTGGATTGCTTTGATAACATCTCTTGATGCAAGATTTTGTCCATCAATGACTTCAATATGTACAGGATGGGTCTTCTTTACAAGTTCTAGATTGTGCTTGGTTGCAAAATCCTTATCCATAAAGCATACTGTGGCTCCAATATCTAAAAGGACTTTAGTATAAATCTCTTTTTTTAGGATTCTTATATATACAAGAAGTATAAAATAGGATGTCGAGTGTAGAGGTATGAAGAAACTTTTTTCTGATACTTTAGATTTGAAGGTGTCCAATTGTAAGGTCTCTATTGTGGCTGGACGTCTTCATTTTTTGACCTTTCCAATTTAGATGTTATACCTTGTGCCTTGAATTCTCTAGACTTGTTTAGATAATATGCTATCTTATGATTGAATCTTCCTAAATATAGACATAGTTTCTCTTATCAATATCTAATCTTTTTTGCTGGTATTAATGGCTTGAATTGAGTTGCATCAATTTGCATAGGTTTAAGATATGTTAATAGCTTTTCAGATAATTTAGAAGATGTAGCAAATGTTCCTTGATAAGTATTGCTAAAAAATTAATTGGCTCTTAATATAACTCAAATAGGTAATTGTCACAAATATGAGTTCTTCTAAGCTTTCAACTCTTTGTATTGTGATCAATAAATTCTTTATATTATCCTTTACGCCATAATAAAATCAAGTCATAAAAGCTTTATTATTCCAATTGAGATAATAAGTAAGTTATTGAAATTTTGTGACATAAATCATTATTGAATGTTGTCCTTGTTATAGATAATATAATCAAGCTTTTTTTGATAAAAAGGTGCCCACAAAAGCAACTAGAATGAATTCTTTTAAGTAACAAAAAAGATATAGTCATAAGTAAAGTCATACTTGTTGTATAAACCTTCAAAAGTTGGATCTTATTTCATCAAATTTATTAGGCATACTAGCTTTTGGCTCCTTTATGATAACTTTTAGAACTTCTAAAAGAATTATGTGCATATCTTGTCTACCACTTGCTTCCCTCAATGGAATAATTTCTTGTTGCAAATTATGAATTTCTTTGCTTAGCTTCTTCAGATACTTGCTCTATTTGCGGTTCTTTTTTTGGGTTGTGGAGGAATGCCATTTTTTCTCATACAATATCCAATAGAGCTCAAAGATCTGCAAAAGTTGCTACTCTATTCTTTGTTTGTGAAGATAAACCTCCATTAATTTGATCTATTTCCATATTGAAAAAGAAAAAAATCAATAAGCTATTAGTATAATATTTTTTATATTAAAAAGAATAATTTTAGATAGTTAATTTAGAAGAGGATAATCCAGAATCTCTAAAATACAGTAATATATCTTAGAAAAGAGATAATCCACTCTTTCCAAAGAAAAATCAACTGCAATAAGTAAGCATATCAATCTAGAAGGGGGTAGTCTATACTCCTCTAGAACGCAATAATATCTTGAGGAGAGATAATCCGCTCTCTATCAAAAGATCAAAGCTCTGATATGATTATGTAAGCAGTCTTGCCAAACTATCAGGAATACAAGATAATGAGTTAGCAAAGAAACAAGGAAAAGATTATAAAATAATTTCAAGAATAAAGAATTAGATAGACAAGAACAAGAACAAGATCAAGGATAAAAGACTAGATTGATATCAAGAACAAGACAACACTTTGAATTGCTCTAAGACTTGTGTTGGCAAGATTGAGGTGCTGCTTGATCTTGCCTCTTATTTATACTATAAGGCCTATATCTATTGGATTTTCTAAGAATATCTTAGAAAATTCTAGAAGCTTGAGGAAGATTTTGGAAGACTCTAAAAAGACTACGAGAGGTTTTGGAAGGTTGAAGAAGATTCTAGAAGATTTTTAAAGATTATAAAATATTTTTAGAAGACTAAAGAAGATTCTAGAAGGTTCTAGAAGATTTTAGAAAGCTATGAAAGATTCTAAAAGACTATGGAAAGTTCTAAAAAGTGATAATTTAAAATATATCCATGACAACATGTCTATAGATAATTGATAGATTAGAAACTTAGCCAACTAGTTTCACATATGTAATAGTTTCTAAAAGATATGACATTACATTCAAAATATCCATACCTTGTCCAAAATGTGGTCTTCTATTTGTTTCCCTCCTTGATCCATACTAAGTAGTATGCTCCACAAAGATTTATCTTAATATAAATCTTGGCTTAGCCGAGTTGTTCTAAAAGTCCTGAGATTAATAATAATAAATAATAATTCTTTATTGTTATCTTATTTAATCTATAATAATCAATACATATATGCAAGGAATTATCTTTTTTTATAAAGATCATAAATGCATTTACTAGAGACTTTCAATGCCTAATGAAGTTTTTTGTAAGGATTTCATCAATATAATCCTTCAATGTCAAAATTTTGTTTTGAAAAAGATTATAAATTAGGCCAAAATGTGGTTGTGTTCCTTTGTGAAGATCTATGGCACAATCATATGGTCAGTACTTTAATAATATATTAGTATTTTTTTTAAAAAAATATCTTAAAATTTGCTATATTGCTTTAAAATATTTGTTGATAAAATCATATCTTATTTAATTGGAGTTGTATAAATAACAAATAATGTACCTTCTTTGGCCAATCTTATAAAGGCCTTTGCTCCAAGAAATAAATATTTATCAACTTGTGACTTTTTGCAAAGTTTTCTTGTAGGGATTTCTGTAAAAAAATATCATTCTTTAGAACTTCTAATGTATAGATGGATTATACTTTTCTAACCAAGAAAGTTGAAGAATAACAAGATTTGAAAGAATCTTAATAATATTAAATATAATTTGACTGCTATGGTCTTCAAATAATACTTTTATAAGCATTATTTGATAGGTGATACTATCAAAGGATAAAAATCGTCTATCTATTACATCTACATGAACAAGTTTGAATTTTTGCACTAGAAGAATTTTATAAAGCTTAGCAAATATCTCATCTAAGAAATAAGTGGATGCCTTTAAATCCAACAAGGTGATTGCTTGAAGCTTCTAAGGGCCAAAACACAAATAAATTGTAATGTAATAAGCACGTTGAGCAAAAAGAGAAGAACTTGAATAATTTTGTAACATTGAATTATTTTGCTGTACAATCCCTATTATAACTAGATATCTTAGCTTTTTGGAATGATTGTACTCTTGATTTTGGTGATGTATTGATTTTGTTTCTTTAGGCAATTGCAAGCCTTATGGCCTTCTTTGCCACAATACAAATATAAATCTTCTTCCATCTGATGTTTTTCTTTTGTAGATTAAAAATTTTAAAATATATTACATCAAACTGCATATCTTCTACTTCTGAATGTGAATTCAAAGTACTTGTTGATGTAGTAAGAATATGTCAGATTGCATGTTGTCTTGCTAAAGTCCATGAATGTTGATCTTAACGACATTGAAATAATTGATTATCACATTTTACAACTTGGTTGATAGCTTCATTGAATGATTCTGGATTTAGAAGTGATAATAACAAAAATTTTATATTATTTTTTAATCTCAAATAGAATTGACTCATTAAGATTTTTTCATCCCAATTGATGTTGTATACTAATTATCTAAAATTGGATATATAGACTGATACAAAACGTGCCCTTTTTTGCAATGTTCAGATCTTAGATATTGCTCAATAAGCCTTGTTATATTTTCTAAATACTTCTGCAAATGCTTCTATAAAAACTTCAAAGTTGCTTAATATTGATGATTTCTTTTCAAACAAGAGAGCAAATTATGATGATGCTTGCCTTGTAAGCAACATATCAACCAATCCAACTCTTGATTCTATTATTGAATAAGTATTAAGTTATAGAACCATTATCAATCAAATTTGATTGACAAATCCTCAGAACTTTGAACATATATCATCATATTTTTCTAGAAGACTAATTTGAGGCTCTTTATGTTATTGAATAAGTAGATTTCTTTAGTACAATATAAATAATATTATATTTTTAAGTTTAGAAGTTGGAAGTGGTTGTAGTTTAGGTTGTCGTATTCTAGATATTGTGTTATTATGAAGTTTTGCAACAACTCTTTTAATCCCCGCAGCCTTAACAAATAAAATAAAAAGAGCACTTATGATGGTATCTAACTTGGACTCAGAAAATTTGGTCATACTAATATCTTGACCTTCAACCATTCTAAAAAAAAAAAAAAATGAATCTATAAGAAGACAATATCAATTTAAAAAAAGATAATCCACAACCTTAAAAATGCTACTATATCTTTAAAAAGAAGGGTAATCCACTCTCTAATAAGAAGGATCCAAATTTGATATTAAATATGAGAGAGTCTCTACAAATGATCAAAGACACGAGAATATAAAACAAAAGACTTGAACAAAAAAAGATTTCAAGGAGAAATTAACAAGAACTTGAATTATCTAGATGAGTACATGAATAACATCAAAAAAGATGAGTGTCAAGGCTACAAACTAAAATAAATGTATAAGTTAGTGAAAACTATATTAAAAGAAAATGACAAAGTAGAAATAAGGAAATATATATATTCAAGAAGAAACTCGAATAACTCTTGCTAAAACTAGAAAATACAAGAGACTCTTAAACTAGACTAAAAGCAAGAAAGGAATTAATAAGAATGAAGAAGGCTTTATTCTTGCCTCTATATATACTATCTATCTAAGAATCATGTGGCTGCATTCTATAAGACCTCCAATACGTGTCCAACTTGTAAGACACATGTCAAACTTGTAAGATAAGTTTCCTACATGTGTGCCACATATTTACCTTGTTCCATAAGCTACTAGCATGTGCGACACATGGCTAGCTTATTGACTAAGTTTTTAGCCTATCAATCACCTATAGATATGTATAAAAGTAAATTTATGTTTATGAAGCTTCTAGGGAGCTTTTCTATAAGATATTATCAAATTAATTTACTTTTATCTACTTCTATTTATTCATATTAATTAGATGATTATTGGAATAAATCTTGTTTGTAATATTATTCCCCCTTCTAGAGACGAGTTCTACAAAGAATGGTAATTTCGTGTTGAGGAAGTCTAAGATGCATCAAATTATATTTGCCACATACTTTGATACTTTGAAGGTAGTTGATAGGTCCTCTCAACCAATAATAGTGACCTATACTAGGACAAGACAACCATCCTATTATTTGATCATTATTAAAGCCTTCATAACTTTCTTTAAAAAAAATATTTGGAACTCCATCAGAAATAGTATCTACTTCTAAAAGTATTATCAAACATTGGGAGTCTCTTCCAAAGTCGTGATACCAAATATGTTGTATCTTGCCATCAATTCAAGGAAGAATATATTATTTTTGAGGATCTTCATGTCTATTCTATCATCTTGAAGGTTGTGATAGTTGTAATGTATCATCTGATAAATTAGCAAATGATGGCTTTTGAACTAAATTCGTGGATTGTTGATTCTCTATCACTTTTTGCATGAAAAAATTCAAAGAAATAGTAGACAATGATACAAGATAGAATGAAACTTCTTTTAAACCTACTTAGCTTTATAACAAGGATTTTTTTAACTCTTCATCATAATTTTGATGAATGTCATTGATTAAATGCATTGACTTTTATTCATGTATTTGCTAGATTCCTGAATGGCTTCCATGTGCATTCATTAATATCGTATCTGTATGAATGTATAAGGTATTTTAACTGATTTCGATGTCGTCTCAAATCCAAGATCTCTTCCACTTCAAATTTTTTATTTTTGTCCACTTCTATAGGAGGCGCTGGCATTTGTCTTCTTCTTTGTATATCCATTGTCTTGTATGGCTCAAGCAATGACATGTAGAATATATGATAGATCTTCATAGATTTTGGTAGATGTAATCAATAGGCAATTAGATTAATCTGTTTACAAATTAGAAATGGTCGAAGTCTATAATAATCCAACTTGTCACAAGAATAGTTAGTCTTGATATTATGACAAAATAACCATATTTTATTGTCCATGTGGAATTAAGCCTATTCTTTACAATAGACATCTACATTGATCTTTTATGGTTCTTGAGCTTCTTTTAATTGTGTCTTTATTGTTGCATATAGTTTTGACAATCGATTCACCAAATCTTTCATTGTAAGATTATCAGCTTTTGAAAAGTCAAAAATATCAAGTCGTAGATGATAACCATAATTTACAAAGAATGGAGTTTGTTGAATAGATAAATGTATCAAATTATTATAAGCAAACTCTGCCAATAGCAAAAGAGTTGTCCAATCATCTTGATAATAGTTGATTGTATATCTCAAATATTACTCCAAAACTTGATTTATTTGTTCCATTTATCTATTAGTTTGAAGGTGGAAAGTTGAGGATAGTTTTATATCCACCTTGAATATTTTAAAAAGAATCTTTCAAAATCTTAATACAAATTGTGTTCCTCTATCTGCTATAATATCCCTTGGTAATCCATCATAATAATAGATATTATTAAAAAAGAATTTAGTTGTTTTTTTTACTTATAATAGATTTTGTATAATGTACAAAATATGCCATCTTGATAAAACAATCTACAATCATGAATATAGAGCCATATGAACTTGACTTTAGAAGATCCATGATAAAATCCATAGAAACAAAAGATCAAGATTGTTTTAATATATGTAATGGTTGGAGAAATCTGTGAAGTTGGTGACGATGAGTTTTTAATCTTGAATAAATATTGTATAATTATACAAACTCTTTAATAGTCTTTTATAATTGAAGCCACCAAAAAGCTCTTGATATTAGCTCAAAAGTCTTATTATATCCAAAATATCCTACCGCACAGAGGTTATGACGAGCTTCCAAAGCACATAGTCATGCTGTACTTTTTGGAATATATAGGTGCCTTTTAAAATAGAATAGATTGTTTTTGAATTCAAACTTGGAAATATCATGAGACTTAGATGAATTATTTTTAATGTCATGAACAAAAGAATTTAAAGACATACTTAATTGGATTTGCTTGACAAGAGTTGAATCAACAATCAATGTTGATTTTATTGCTCGAAGATGAAATTATTCTAGCTTCAAGAAGATCATTCCTTATTAATTAAAAGCTATTTTTTTTTTCTTTTGGTACAAGATAAGAATGTCTAGAAAGGGCATTGGATAGATCTTGTTGCTTTTTTAACTAATAAGTGAAAATAAACTCGAATCTTGACAAAGACATGCTCCATATAATTCAAGCTTAGTGATAATTCAATATACATGTTGACATGAAATACTTCAGATTCTTATAATCCATATATATGGTGATTGGACTAGAAGTGCCTTCTAGATAATGATGCTATTCTTGAAAATAATCTATAATTGTAAGAAGTTTTTTATCATAGATTTCATAGTTGATCTCTACTATTGAAAATTTTCTAGAATAAAAAGCTAGTAGGTGGATTTTATCATCTGCTCCCATTTGCAATAATACCATGTCCAAAGCAAAGTCTGATGCGTTTTTTTTCATAAAAAATGCCTTGAAAAAATTGATGTGATATAAGATTGATGTAAAAATAAAAACTATCTTTAAAGCCTCAAATGATGCTTCTACTTCTTTATTCTACTTGAGTTTGTACTTACAAATTAAGCATACAAGTAGAGCTATAACTTGAAAAAAAGTTTTGATGAAGATTTGATAATAATTGGCAAATCTCAAAAAGCATTGCATATCCCTTATTGTTCTTAGAATCTTCTAATTCATGATTGTTTGGACTTTCTTAGGATCCATTATGAGACCATCATTCAAAATGATGTATCCTAAGAAGTCAACTTGAATAGTGTGAAATACGCACTTTTTCATCTTAACATATAATCATATATCTCTAAGTTTTTATAACATGCAATAAATACGAAGTTCATATTCTTTTGTATTCTTAGAATAGATCAAAATGTCATCTAAATAGTAGATAACAAAATCATCAAGAAATTCACAAAAAACATCATTTATAAGATGTTGAAAAGCAATTGGTGCATTTATAAGTTCAAAAGGCATGAGATTATATTTAAAATGTCCATACCTTGTTCAAAATGTAGTCTTCTATTCATCACCTTTTTTGATGCGCACCAGGTCATATGCTTCTCTTAGATCTATTTTTCATTTGATTAATGGGACTTTTATTAATGCTTTGAAAAAAATCAAGTCTATGAAAAAATTTAATCTATTAGAGGATTATACTTTTTTAGCCATGATAAATCTAAAATAACTAGATTAGAAGGAGATTTAATTATATTAAAGATTATATAATTATTATTATCATCTATTATTATATTTATAGGAAAGATTTCATGAGTAACATCTCTAGAAGATAACAAGCAACCATCTATGACTTCTATATGTATGGATTTAATTTTTTGTATTGAAGATATTCTATGACTTTTAACAATTTCATTATCTAAAAAATACGCTAAGGCTCTTGAATTTAATAATGTAGAGGCTTTGTAATTTTTAGATCCCAAACAGATATCTATTATAAAACAAAGAGAGGGTTTTGAACAGAGAATAGAACCGTTACTAGGAGTTGTATAAGATTCCAGTTGCATGTTTCTTATTGTAACTAGACAAACTCGTTTTGCGACATATTGTCTTCTTTGACAGTCATACTCTTCATTTTGTAGTTGCATCATTTCTTTAGACAATGCTGAGTAGTGTGCTTAAGTTCTCCATAATATGAATATAATCCTTCTTGACGACGATGAGTCTTTTCTTGTTGAATAAGAAGTTTAAAATGTATTATGTCAATTTACATGTTTTTTACTTTTGAATGTATGTATTTAGAAGACGTTGATATTGCCATTATATTATAGTAATGTTGAAACTCTCTTGTGCAATTCTCAAATCAAAATTCAAAAAGCCAATTGTCACACTTCATAGTAAAATCAATTGTTTGACTCAATGTCAAAGAATTGGATAAGTTGAGCATCAATTTCTTTACCTCATATTTTAATCCATAGAAAAATTGGCTAATGAGTGCAGCATCATCCTATTTGGTATCAATTGCCAATGATCAAAATTGTAAAGCACATGATGTCATTGATTAATTATCTTGTTGTAAGATATAAATTTTATTGATTACAACACAAATTGCATCATGTTCTCTGTACATAGATTGAAACTCCACTAAAAATACCTCCAAATTATCCAATATTAGATCACGTCTTTTAAGAAAGGATGAAAATCATAATAAAATAGAGCCTAAAAGTAATTCCAATAAATCTGAATTGTGATCCTTGAGTTGGATAACTTTGGGGTTGAAGTTCAATCACTAGTTCTATTTGATTCATGAATCCTTGAAACTTAGAACTGGTATCATCAAACTTCTCTGGCAAACTAATTTTTGATTTTTTGATACTTGAATGGTGTTCAATCATAAGTGAAGTAATATGGTTTGAAGCAGCTTTAATATTCTCTATATCTTCATTTCCTACTAATCTTATTGCTCCTTGTGGTGATAAATTGAGTTGATGCATTGCAAGTATTAATTTTTTCATTTGCTCTTATATTTGTGTTATTGTGCTCTTTATTTCAGCAAGCTCTTCTATGATAATTAATAGAAATATAAAATATAAAAATAGGTATCTACTTCTATTCAAAAAATATAAAATAAAACACTCAATAATAAAGAAAAAAAATTTAGGAACAATATTAGCTTAGAAGTGGATAATCCACAACTTTTAATATATTTATGTCTTATCAAGAGAAAGGGGTAATCTACTCTTAATTAAAAAAAGACAAAGCTTTGATATTATAACTTCACTCTTCTCAATCTATTAAAGCCATGAGTTGAAACAGATGTATAAGTTAGTAAAAACTATGTTAATGGAAAATGACAAAATAAAAACACAAAAATATGTATATTCAAGAAAAAATTAGAATAACTCTTGCCAAAAAATGGAAAATACAAAAAACTCTTGAGCTAGACTAAAAACAAGAAAGGAGTTGACAAGAGTGAAGAAGGCTTCATTCTTATCTCTATATATACTATCTATTTAAGAATCACGTGGCAGCGTTCTATAGGACCTCTAGCATGTGTCCAACTTATAAGACACATGTCAAACTTGTAAGACAAGTTTCCTACATGTGCGCCACGTACTTAACTTGTGGAACAAGTTATTAATATATGTGACACGTGGCTAACTTATTCTATAAGCTACCAATATGTACGACACATGGCTAGTTTGTTGGCCAAGTTTCTAGCCTACCAATCATCTATAGACATGTATAAAGGTGAATCCGTATTTATGAAGCTTCTAGGAAGCTATTCTATAAGATATTATTGAATTAATTCACTTTTACCTATTTCTACCTATCCATATTAACTAAATGATTATTGGAATAAATCTTATCCATTGTCGGGTAGAAAAAATCCGCCTTGAGAAAACATCGAGTTCCTAGTTGCTACTAGAATTAGCAGAGAACATGAGAGGAAGCAATGCAAGTGTCTTATATACTTGTACAATATTTATTCAAGCTTCCTCATTATATTTGTATTATACTTGTTCAAATATAAAATATAATCTTTTGTATAATATTTATAGAAATATAAAGTATAATCTCTTATATAATACTTGTAGAAATATAAAGTATAATCCTTTATATAATACTTATATAAATAATTATACAAATAATTTATATAATATTTATATAAATATTTAATATAAATACAAGTATATATATTTATATAGTATATATAAGTAAAATATGTATATACTCAAGTATACCTCAAAATACAACTGCATCTGAAGAATACAAGTTATACAATTAGCTGAAGTTATATAAATCACTAAAAATTCATCTATATTTCAAATCAAGTGTGCTTATAGTCTATGGAAAGCTAATAACACATTATAAAATATATAAAATTTTCACAAATAAGGTCTTACCATTTAAAAGTTATGGCTAAATGAAAAAGGTACTAAAAATTCCCATCAAATGCAAAGGTAGCAAAGCTCCTCTTCACTTCAATCTTTGTTGTGGTTGCTTCCCTTCTTCAAATTAGACATGCAATAGCTTTTTAGAAAGTTCACTTTACCATCTAACTTGTCTTAAAATTCCATATATATGCCTCTCAAACTTCAGATTTTATAGCTAGTTGAATCTACCCCTCAAGCCCTAGTAACAATTTGCACTCTTGTCACTTCATAAGTCATAAAATTTTCATAAAAGCTCCAAATGTATTGATTTTTATTTTTATGGAAATCTTATATAAGCTAATATAAGCTTCTAGAATGTCAAAAAGATTGAAGAGACTATCCGACTTGGGTGATTGAACAAAGTCTCTACCCCTCTTCATCAGGTGACAATAGACCCTTTCCCACTCTTAAGCTCACAACTATTTCTTTTCAACTCCAAATCCTACAAAAAAAATAGCTTAATGGAAAGCTAGCACAATTTTCTACATTCTTTATAAAAATTTGCTAAGAAAAAACTAAAATCAAACTTGTAGTGGTAGCTCAAAGTTTCTACTTTCACTTCTTGATAGTAGCAGACCTCACTCCACTAAAACAAGTATAATTTTTCGCTCACAACTTCAAAACAAGCAAGTAAGTAGGCTTTAGAATCCTCACAACTCAAAAAATACACTCCAATTTCCACTACAAAAGCTTCCATATCTTTGGAGCTCTGCCTCTCCAAAACTCACATCTTCAAAATTGCCAAACACTAGGTCCAGCAAGAGGAGTATTTTCTCCTTTTCCTCCACATCAATCCATGCCACGCCCACATGGGCAGCCAAAATCCTATTAGATGGGCCCTATTTATCCCCATACTATTCTTTCTTATCTCTTACAAGGTCCATGCTACCTCAAAGTCAACAAGAAAGGTAAAATAACTTTTACATTTCTTCTTGATACAAAAAAATCTATTCTAAAGTAAGAATAAGGTAGGAACCAAACAAATAGCTATCCTTATATACTAATTAAGTGGCTAAAATAAATCCTTCCCTTAGAATATCTTCCAAAATAGCCTCTAGTATTTATACATAGACAACAAAAATAAATAAAAAATTTAATATTTTTACATATTATATGTAAATGCAGTATGACACTGTGACAATGAGCTAGAACTCTAAAAAATGCATTGTCAAGACTAAAGAACTCTTCAACGTTGACTCTAATATATACTCCTATCTAGGAAGCTTCTTGAGTAACTTCTATCAAATTAAGAAGCTTTTTGAGCTCTTCCTACCAACTTGGAAGCTTCTCAAGCTTCTTCTACTAACTATAAAACTTCATCAACTACTTTCACCAACTAAGAAGTTTTTCAACCAACTTTCATTAATTAAGAAATCTCTAGAATATTTTAAAAGATTCTATGAATTTTTGAAGTATATATCTCTAATACATACATACATATATATACATATTTTTTACCATTGCTAAAAAAATTTAAAAAAAAATAAAAAATAATTTATATTATAATTTTTAAATAATTTATTTTTATAAGAATACTAAAAAATATTTAGAAAAAATACTAAATATTTTTAATTATAAAAAAAATTATTAATAAGTTTTTTTTTATAAAACTAATTATATTTTAATACTATCATCTAAAAATAATTTATCAAATCTATAGTCTTAATCACAATTATAGTTATGATATATTGACATCTCATAATAATCACTATTTAACTAGATAACATGACCAAAGAATATATATATATCCTTTGGTCAATAGATATAATTTATTGACTAAAAATATTTATTTAAAATAAATTATTTAAAATATATAAGTAAAATATGGTATATTAATAAATATAAGATATAAAAAGTAATTAATAACCTAAATTATATATTATAATAAGTATCAACATTAATAAATCTATTAGTCTTTATAAACCACAAAGGCCTTACAATTGCCAATAAATAACCACTTTCTAATTATATATCTAAAATAAAAATTTAATCTGCCTTCTAAAATTTTAAAAAAGATTTTATATCAATAATATATCTTGTTAGTTTGTATTTATTATACTATAAAAAAAAGATCTTAATAAAAATTAAAATATATTATTAAAAGTACCATATTTAAATAATACCAAAAGTATCTTCAATTAGAAAATTATAAATTAAAAAAAATAGAAAAAAATTCTTTTATTATTTTGAAACTTATTTTGAAATTGAGACTTAATACTATTATTTCTATGAAGACTTATTTATTACAATTCAATACATAGGTTAAGGAAAAAAAATCCTACTTCAAGTATTTACATCTAATTAATATGTTGAATATATCTTCTTATTCTAATATTTTTTTAAAAAGAAAGAAAGAAAGAAAAGAAACCTCTATCTTATAAAAAAGATATGCAACTCATTCTTTCTTTCTTTTTCTTTTTTTAAGTTTTTATATTTTTTTAATTATGTTTTATAATTTTATTTATAAACTTTTCAGAATAATTTATTTATAAAATTTTCAAAATAATTTATTTATAAACTTTTCAGAATAATTTATTTTATTAAAAATATGATTATATCTTATAAAAATCTTATAGATGTTTGAGATTTTAGAAAAATATTTTATATGTTTTTTTCACTTGGCTTGAAGTTTTTGTAATATGAAAAATATTTTAAAAATACCTTATCTTAAATTTTTTTTTTATTTTTTATAATATGTTTTTTAAAAATAAAAATATGAGTACATTAACATACTTAAAAAGAAGACTTCATACAAGAAATTTTCATATTCAAATGGTTGCGATTTGCCAATAGTAGTAAAATGTATTGTAACTATGAAGAATACAGGAGATGAAAGGCTTAATTTTGTACCAAGTGCAAAGATTGGTGTGGTAACCCCATATATGAAATGAAAATTATTACGTGTGTTTCAGGAAGTTTAGACATGTGAAACCAATGCAATGAATGCTTAGAATGAAGTACTACTGGAACCTTAACCTTCACATTAGTCTACAAAATAGTGTACAAGGGCTCATTTGCTGTGCTTCATCCTCTCAATGTGGCACAGTTGCAAGAGTTTTGTAGGGACATACCAAATGCAAAGCTTATCATTCCAATTAGACAGGTCATGTATGTTCCACTCATTTTGCCTTGCCAATGTAACTAGAGGGAAATTATCACTCCTGACACCACACACTTACATTTTCTCCCAGGTCTTTGTACTCTTTCCTATGATTGTTTAATGACCCCACACCCAAACAGTGCAATGCATAGTCTTTGCCATGACTTAGTAAGATAGAAAGTCAAGACTTGGTGAGACAGAAAGGAATACAACTTGTTGAAAAGAGCAGCCCAATTTCAGCAGCATAAATCAGTAGCTAATGTTCTGTTCTCAGATTTTGATTTTGAGAGAATCTGTTATAGTGTAGTCATAATAAAAGCATGGCTGTTATGAATACAAGCCCAAACTGTATCCTGAAGCTAATGTTCTATTTTCAGACTCTGAAGATTCTGAGAAAATCTACTCAAGACTTATCATAATAAAAGTAAGGTTGTTAAGAGTACAAACCTAAATTGTATCCTCAACCAACGTGCTTCTAAAAGCTTACTTCTGTGAGTTATTTGTCATCCTGCCTTCAATCTATAATGTTACTGAAGAGTGAGTAGAAGTTTCTTTCACCCCATTTTTGTTCCAAAACCCATGAGAGCTCTATATACCTTATAAAAAGGGCCTGAAGAAAAAATTTCACTTACAGAGATAACAAATTCCTTGAAAATTCTGACCAACAGAAGTAAACAGTAGCTTATGTCTTAACTTTGTGACTATATATGTGTGCAAATATATATATATATATATATATATACATGTATTGCAAAAATGAACATCCAAAAAATTGCAAACAACTTGTTTTCAGTAGCACCAAAACTCTCTGCAACCTTGAAAGACTCTTTTGCCTTCAATCTCCAACTCAAAGTGTATCCACAGTAAAAGTGTCATAAAAATTACTGGAGATGTATGACAACAGGAAACAGGCTCTTGCATGGAGTCCATCATGCTTCAAAGACTATTTCCTGTAAATCCTCTCCATACTACCCTAAGCAACAGCTCAATCACCACCTAACCACCAGATGCAAGAATGGGGGCCAAGATTCTTACCATATTGTGCACAGAGCAGCTGTACACCATTCTAGCCCCATGGAATTGGTTCAGCCCAAAGCCAAAGTATGTAGTTGTTCCTTTTGCTACATATCAATGATTTCTTTGGATTTTCAAAATATTAAAAAAGGTTTTTAAAAAGTAAACATAACTCTTTGTGTTATCTCTTGCTATTCCATGCACAACAATTTTTTTATGAGTCAACACAATTCTTTGTGTTTTGAACCTCTCTATTCACTACACTATTTATATATATATATATATATATATATATATTTTTTTTTTCATTCATTTAGTGCAATTCTTTGTGCCCCCTCTCTCTATTTTTTTAAAGACAAGGCAACTCTCCATACTCTCTATCTCTCATAACCAAGTTTTTTTTAAGTAAATGAAATTCTTTGTGTCACCTCCTTTTCTATTCTATGCACAACAAAGTTTTTTTTAGTGAATGCAAATCTTTGTGTCGTCTCCTTTCTATTCTATGTAAGACAGTTTTTTTGGGTGAATGCAAATCTTTGTGCTGCCTCCTTTTCTATTCTATGTATGACAAAGTTTTTTTGGGTGAATGCAACTCTTTGTGCTGTAGAATGGGAGGGATGAGACACAACAAAGATTTTTCTAATAAATGGAATTCCATGTGCCTCATCCCTCCCATTCTACAGATAACAAAGCTATTTTAAGTTGACCAAAAAAGCGTCTTGACTTGACTTGGTGTACGTGCCCTTTTTTAGGAATGGATTGCCTGCTCGTCACGTCCCGAATCTGATAACAGAAAACTTGAATAAGTATTGGAGTGTTCCAAGCCCAACCTTTAGTGAGGGCTTTTCCGAGCAAACCTCATTACGGCTGAAATGACCAGAGAGGGTAAGCCAATTTTGCATGGACTTCTGCCATTTGAACTCTCATTATCACCTTTTGAATCGCATAGCACTTGGGAGAGTGTGCAGGCTCTGTTATGGATTGCCATCTCTCCTCTTGGTCTTCCGAACTTCACCACTCTATCTGTGCTTCGGCGTTAAAGATGTAGTCGAGTTGTCTGGCTCCGGTTCCTGTCCTTGGGCTTACTTAGGAAGAGCATGTGATTTTCAGATAGTGAGAAACGTCTTGGCCTACATGAGGGTAATGGTGTAGCGCTTCTAAGGGGCTACTTTGGGTACGTTTTTATCAACGTTAGATTTCCTGACCTTAAATTGGAGTTAGCAGTGGGTGCTGTAGGATACGTGGCCAATCGTCGTAGGGATTCACTTGTGCAGGATGATCAATCTGAAGCTTAAATATGGAGATGTCCATGTTAGCTTCTTTGTCTTCACTGTGTCTGAAAACTTACAAACATTTATTCGTAGGTGTTTGTAGACTATAATGAAACGGACTCAATTTATACGTTGGTGTTTGGAACGAAGGAGTTCTTGATAGGTGCATGTGAGATCTTTCATTTAAGTTGCTTTCAAGGAAGCGGAGGCTTTGGAGGTTATCCAAGCAAAACAGTCGGTCCTTGGTGGTCGGTGCATTTCCAAAAACCTCGAGTTTTTCACCTTACTTCCTATTCATCAACATGGATCCCTGCAAGGAAACTCTTCAATATGTAAGTGGAAACGGCCCTTAACCCTCTTGAACTCCTTCCTTCTGTGGAAAATTCCCCATTGGAGAACAACATTTGTGAGTATCAAGAGTTTTTTTTTTAACCTTTTCAGGCGGATTGGATTTACAGCCCTCTCTTCTGCTTTTGATACGCCCCCTTCCTCTTGCAGACCTTCAGCGACATACGTGAATGTCATGACATCCCTGATAAAGAGCTTTCCAATAAGAAGGTATGGGTTCAGTTAGAGTCCTCGGATGCTATCATATTATCAAGTCTAGGACATATACTGATCTGAGATCCTGATCTACCAAGCAGAGGGTGCATGTTTGCTCTCGTCGGAGTGCATGCAGGATGTAGCTTCACAGCTTCTGTATATGAAGTTATGATCCAGTGCTTCTGTTGTGTTGGTCTCTGGATCTTTGGCTGTAGACAAAGGTGGTGGTGAAGCACACAGGTATAGTCAACATAAAACTGCTTCATCAAGACCTGACCACGAAATCGAATCTCCAACCGGAAGTTTATTTGTCAGGTTAGTTCTCTGACGAACTTGACTGCCAACAGAAAACGAGACAACATATGGAGTTGTAGCATCTCGAACAGAACATTCAGTTAAGGGAATCTTCAAAGTTACAAAATTGGAATACATGCATGACTTGATCCGCATGACACTTGAAAGCGATCTAAGAAGCGTAAAGAAGTTCTAAAAACTTTGGATAAAACCAGTTAAAGTAGCTGTATTAGATGCAGGTACATTACTGAAACGAAACTATACCGCCTTCCTAAGGTACGTATGGTACAACCAGATTTGGTGCCTTGAATCAAGGTTAAAAAGACTTACTAGATTCTCATTAATTAGCAGAGGGGTTTCACCTGCTTATGTTTCGTTTTCAAATAAAATAAATCTCATCTATAAATGGCAGCTTGAAGTGGATTATATCAGCATTACAGTAAGACTGTTGATCAAGTTTTGTTCATGAATATTTTCTTCTTTAGTTGCTAAAGTATACATGGAGAAACTTCTGGACAAAGATGTTTCATGAACAAATTGCAGCAGCAGTTTAAAAAGATACTTGGAAAATATGCCAAGTTGGAAAGTGGTTCTGAAATCAATTAGCTTTTAGGGCATCTATTCTAGAGAATTGTTTGAAGGTAAACGTGGAATGAAACACAAAATTCACATGGTTGAGTGAAGAAAAAACATAATTTGTGATTGGGAGTTTAATACAAATCGTTGCATTTATTTGCAATTTTTTTAAAACTGTGGATGGTTATCATTCAGTGTGCAGAGCCTGAGGTGCAAATTTATGATGCTGACAAAAACACCATAATCATTAGTGGTTATGCTCCCAACAATAATTATACTATAAAGTGCATTTTGGAGGTAGTTTCATTCCATGACAGTGGAGCTACTTTGGTTAAGTCTTGGGTGCATGGTGTACTACAAGTACCTTAGGGAGTGGGGTATAGTTCCATTGTAAAGAGATGCCCTCAGTCCAAAAGAATATTGGGTAGTTGACATGCTAGAAGATGTTCAACAAGCTTCTGGGCTGTAGAGGACATGTTATTGTGACCTGAATAGAATAAGAGAATGTATTGCACTCTTGGTTGCAGAGGGTTGCATTTGTGAGCAACCAAGTCCTAAATAAAGACAATAAGACTTTCTCATCCCATTGAAGCACACATCATGAAATCTTGAGCTGCTGTCTAGTCATATGGGAACAACAGATGGTTGGAAATAGTTCTCAAAGGCATTATTCTCCACATGTCATAGCACTGAACACCACATTCACTTCTGCAACTTGGGTGAGGACCCAGTCAGCCACTTAATATTGAAATAAGGAAAAAGAGCAGAGAACACAATGACACCATGTGCTGCACTAGTTGTAGAATAGTCAAATGCTCTTTGTACTACACAATTGCTTGTGGGTGAAAAGAGAGATTTTATTTCATTTTTTCCCCTGACTTGTAGGTAGGTACTCCACTGCTTGTATTAAAATTAATAATGTACAAAACATGCTGCCATTGTCTTGCACCTCATTTCACAAGCAAAAAATGGAGCACTATGACACATTACATTGGTTAACTTACTGTAGGTCTAATGTGGAGTGGATTCTAGTGCCCACAAGAGTTACTTCATTACTTCATTTGATTAAATTACCATCCTTATGTCCTAGTGTATTCCTTGCCATCCATGTTTTATTCTATTTGCTTAGAAAATTGGCACTAAACTGTGATTGTTTCCTCATATTGTATATTTTAAGTTGAAACTTTCTATGTTGGTGTATTTTGATGTTGGCTTTCCAATAAGCTATTGCATGTTCAATTTGGACTTGATTTGAATTTGTAGTGAATTTTAGACTAGGAAGTGGTGTTTTCACTGCCTTGATAGTTTCATGTACCTCATGTTTGGAAAGGCATTTCTTAGTACGTGGTGACTATTGAATAGTGGAATTTTTGGTATACAAGCACTTTGAAGTTAAGATTGTAGTGGTGCAAATTTCAATGCTATTGAATAAGAAGTGACTTTTTGGCGATTTTTGGAGTGGAGAGAGGTTTCTGCTTTAAGTGGACTACAATTGAGGTTAGTGAATTCTATCTCTTCAATCATTTACATTGCTGATTTTATGTTATATTTTTTATTTTTATATTTTAAGTCTTATCTTAATTATATTAAATTATAATAAATAAAATAAAATAAAATAAAAAAGAAGAAAATAATAAAAAATAAAAAAATAATAAGTAAAAAAATAAAAAAATAATAAAAAAATTAAAATTAAAATTAAAATTAAAAACTAAAAATAATCATCATTTATATATATATATACATACATGTATATAATAAAATCAAAAAATAATATCATTAAATTAAAATAACTTATTTTATAATTATTTTATTAATATTTTAATATTATATTAAGTTTTATTTTAACTTTTATTTTAACTTTTATATTATTTTATCAGATTTTATTTTATTTTTTCTTTTCTATTTTTAATTTTATTATATTTATTATATTTAATTTTATTTTTACTTATCTTTTTATCTTTATCTTTCTTATTTAATGATTACTATTACTTTTATATATTAATATTATTTTTCTTTTCTTTTCTTTTATATATATAATAAATTTTATATATTGATATAAGTGTGATATATTTTTATTTATGTATTAATTTATTTTTATGTAATATTTTTACTTCTAACTTGAAATAATATTTGATTAGTTTAGTATTAGTGTAGTATTATTTGGTGGTTCTCCTTAGATTGGTTGTCACTTTGGAAGCATAAAGAGTGGAGTTCAAGTATAACTTGAAATCTAAGAGTAATCTTCATAAGTTCCAAAGCTTAGCTTTCCAATTATTTAAACTTTTAGACAAAAGCAAGAAAGGAACACGGCTAGAAGAAACTTGGTGGGTTTCAAACCTTAGCTTTTTAATTTATTTGAAATTTTTGACAAAAATAAAGAAGGAGCACGGCTAGGAGAAACTTGGTGGATTCTAAACCTTAGCTCTTTCTTTTATTTGAATTTTTAAGTACGTTTAGAAAAGAGCATGGCAGGACTTACTGTCCTACAGATAATATCTTAATCATTCTATCACCTTGTAGTATAATTGAATATTAAAACATTCAATTATATGCACCCTAATTTTTTCCAATCTATCTCTTTTGTTAAGAGAAGTTTGTTGTGTTTGTGATAGGCGCTTCAATTTTTAGATGTTTTGTAAAGAAGTGAAGTTGGATTGATAGCCGGCATGACTTTTTTTTGGCATTGAATCTGTACTTGTGGGAAGTGATGATCCCCATGATGCATAGTTAAGTATTGCAGGTTGTCCTACATGTTGTCTTGTATCCAGTCTATCTGATTTTTATAGTATCCACATGTTAAAATTTTTAAATTACTTGTACTACCCTTGGCCTTGTTTTCCAATCTCTAAATTGTGAATTAAGTCCAATTATTGGATGATTTCGCCATGTTAAGATCGGCACAAGATCTTAACTTGGTATTTAGTTGAACCTCGTGCATCACTTATAAGAAAAATTTAATTATTCGATGATACCACTAATTTGAGATCAGTACAAGATTTCATCTTGATATATAATTAAACCATGTGCCTTACAAATAGGTAAGAAGACAAAGGATTTTATGTTAATTCACAAAATAAAAATCAAAATAATTTAAAGTCTACTTGTTTTGCTTTGAACCACCTATTAGGTCTTTTATTATAAAAGAGTTATTTTAAAACCATATATTTAGTTGTATACCACCTAGGATTAAGTCTAAGGTAGTTCATCCTCTTACAAGCCTTATTTTGTAATCTTGATGTGTTTTACAATCCAAAATACATATTGAGCCTATAATTTTAGAAACCCACATATTAAAAGAAATTTGCAACAAGATGTCATAAGCTTCTATTGAGATGGAGTATAGAAGAAGATAGCCTTCAAAGATTCAAGTAGAGCCTTTATCAATTCCAATTCCAAGGGCTAGTGTAGCCAATGAAGAAAACCACAACTTTCAAACCAATACCCAAATCAACTCAATGATGTTACCTAGGAGATTACCAATTGTAGCACCTTCAGGATTACAAGAGACATCAATTCTACCTAACCTTCCAAGATTTAGTGGATCTATCAATAAAGATCCAACAACCCATGTAGAAAGGTTTGTAGAGGTATTTATCACCAATTTAGTAACCAATCATGGTTACTATTTAATATGGTTTTCAACAATGTTGATAGATTCCATATATGCTTAGTATAGATTTCATATAGAGGGGGCATTCACCAAATAGAAACAACTCCTAGCAGCATTCTTTCGTCAATATAGGCCTGTGATTGGCCAACAATAAGCTCTTTTAGCCTTGACAAATATTAAACAAGGTCCTTCAGAAGATATTACCTTTTATGTGAGGCGATTCTAAATAATATGTACTCAATATGTTGGTAATCTATTAAATAAGGACACCATAAGGTACTACTTTATCCAAGGTTTTGCCATGTCTTCTATAATTTGGAATATTTTAAACAATAGATCTAAAGATTTAGAAGGAGCCATTCAAGCTGCTTTAGAAATAGAGGTTATTGATAAGAAAAATGATCATATGCTTAGAAGGGCAAAAGAACCAATATCCACCTTTATACCTTTGCAACATCAACCTATAGAATTCCATCAACCTGTAGTTTTAAGCTACTCACAATCTTCTACATTTCCTTTGCCAATTAGCAATCCGACACCTTTAGCTATACAACCTCCATATAAACAAGCTCAACCTAAAATATTTTATAATAATAGATTGGAAGAATTCAAAAGTGAAATACGGCAAGCCAATAAGGTGTTCAAAAATGAGATGATGAATACTATGAAAGCTATTAGTGAACAAATATCTTGCCTTATTAAAAATCAACCTCCAATTATAGAGCCTAGATATCATGAATCAGGAATTCATACCTCTGGATTATAGTGTATAAATTATAGACAAGTAAATCACACGGCACAATTTTGTCCACAATTCCTACAATAACAACTTAGAGAAAAAAAACCAAGTCCAACCATATAAGCCTCTTCATCAATTGAAACAAGTAGGTTCTAATTTCCATTCAATCCAAAGAAATAATATGACACCTTGTCCTATTTAAAGAAAGCCACATTGAGTAGATCAATGTTGGATTAAAAATGGATTTGTACACTCTAATTATGGAGGTTCTCATCCTACGGATTGTTGTAGAAGACTCAACCAAGTCATTTCCTCAACTTCTTTCTCAAAGGACTATAGTAACCAAGTTGGAGGAAATATGCGAGGAATTAGATTTATAGATCCTATTGTTACACAAAGTCCATCAAATATATATTATGACCCTTCAAGCACTGGTTAAAATTATCACCCTTCAACAATAGTTCAAACCAATCATAGGACATTACAAGGATTTGTAGCATATATCAAAAATCAAAATCAAAACCAACAGCCACAAACTTCTCAAGATGTTAGATACCCAGTAGGTCAATTTGATGCACCTTCTACATCAAATTTATCATCTTCTCAATTTTACTTAGTACAACTAGACAACAAGAAGATCTTCAAGGACAATGCATATTTATCTTCTTTGGTTGTAACCAAAAATATGAATGCCAAAAAACCAATAGATTTAGCACAACTTGAAGAAGATGAGGTATCTATAGATACTTCAGAAGAATCACCTAAATTTGTAGAATTGTCAAAAATTACTCAAGAAATAGTTAAAGAATTACAAGACAACTAACCTTCTTTTGTAGTTAAATCTAATGAAGAAGAATACCAATTTGTAAGTAAGGAAGGATCTTGAACTTTTAGTATCTTTTTGAAACAACCAACAACTAATAGAACCTTCAATCTTACAAAACCTTACGACATATGGCAAGATCTTTGTAGAGCTAAAGCCAATATTTCTTTTAGATAATTGGTTCAAGTAGCACCAAATATCAAAAAAGACCTCAAAGAAGGAGTAATAGTACAAAGGAAAATTAAGAACATAGAAGGAATAGCTTGAATTGAAATTGATGATCTAGAAGAGAATATCTCCTTGGAAGAAGAGAATGATAATAGAGAATATAGACCTGTTGAGATAGATGTAGAAATTATAGATAAAATAATTTTTAAGATCATAGTAGATGATAGAAGTAGCATCAATATTATGCCTAAATCTACTATGAACAAATTGGGATTAAAAATCACTCACAAGGTACTTATAAAGGTTAGATTAATTGATCAAAGATCTTTTCAATCTCTAGGTCAAATCCGTGACCTCCGTATGCGAGCAAGAGGTGTAGATTATGTGGTATCATTTTATGTGATATATATATATATGAAGAAGCGGATAGTTACCCTCTCTTATTAAGAAAAGGATGATTGAGGCAATCTAAAGGAGTAACAAATTGGAGGGCTTCTAAGCCTTATTTTACTTTTGGACCTTTAGATAATTGTATAATAACCATAGTATCTAATCACATTAGACTCCAAGTTCTAGTTCCATTAGAAAAAACACCAATATCTAAAGAAGCCAAATAAAGTATTTTTATCTAATCCAATTCAACATCAATTATAGCACCAATAAAATGTATTGGCCCTGGATTATATAAATATGAAGATGAGGGTGATTTTACCAAATGGTTAGAAAAAAATCCTTATGAAGAAGAAGACATCTACATCCAATTTATAGATGTAATTGATTAGTTAGAGCTTAAAGACAATTGCCCCAATCTTACAACTTTGGTTGATAATATTTGTATGAATGAAGCCTTTAGCTTAGAAATCAATGGAACTCAAATTGGAGACCTTGAGGTTATTATGAAAGAAAAAACCATCATGCTTCTTTCCTTGCAATTTAGAAATACATCCCAAGGCATTGAAGTTGGATATGAAATACCTACTTATGTACGAGTGCCTAAAGATTGGTATCATAGACCTACCAATTGATTACATATGATAGAATAAGATTGGATAAAAATTCTAGTCAATTGTGATGAAGAAGAACTCAGATATATCAAGTTTGGATCCCAATTAGATGAGAAAGAATTAGAAAAATATAAATCCTTGGTAATAGAATATCGCAATATATTTTCTTGGTCTTATAAAGACTTAAAAGATATTCCTCCTAGCATTTGTCAACATACTATCCCACTTCTTTTAAATACCACACGTTGTCATGTTGTAAATTAAAACATAGTGTGAAAGATATAAAGGAATGTGTTAAAATAAATAGATTAAGATTAGAAGAAGAGAGGATGAAAAAGAGAAAGGGTTGTGGTTATAACCACATTATCTTGAAGGTTATAATATTTATCACAAGCTCAGGGATGATAGGTAGGCCAAACTACTAATTTCCTGCTGAAATTCCCACTAGCAGTACCAAGTCAAGAAGCCAAGGAATTCTACAGTGAAGTCAAGTGGATTCGATCCCACGTTGTCGTGAAGTAAATACATTCATATATAGAAACCTAACTTAATTATCTTTTCTTCAATATTTTATTAAGTTCTTTCTTTCTTCTTACCAATCTAAGTTTTTTTATATAGTTTAAGAAAAATTTCTCACTTTCTTTCTTTTTCTTTAGTTAAAATTTTACCTTATCTTTAATCTTAACTTTAATTTTGATCTAGCCTTGAAACTTTCTTTTATTTCTTTTATCTTTTTTTTCAATCTTAGATTTTAGTAGATTCAGGGTTATATTTGTAGATATAAGGAGTTTTGACTTTGAGATTGAATTTAGGATTTACCAAGGATAAATAGTAGATTTGGATGTCAATAGTCGGCTACCATTAATAGTGCTGACTTGGAGGATTAGATTTGGGGTTTTTATAACTTTAAACTATTAATTGTTGACTTGGACTTTGAAGACCTTGGCTGCGACTTCTTTGACGAGCTCGGAGGAGAAGAGAAAGGGGTTTTTTGGCAAAGGCAGAGAGGTATTCAGGGAGAGCGTCTTCTTGGCATGAGTTTAGGTGGTAGAAACGCAGGATTCGGAGCTTAGATGAGAGAGATATGCTTGTTTGAACTTAGACTACTAATATGACACCTACTGTCACTTTTCAGGGGGTATTAGAAGTTTTAAGATACTAGCAAGAAATCTGAAAGTTAGGTCAGAAACTAGACTTCAAGCTACACATTTTACGTCCAAGAATTGATAGAAATGAGTTCAGGTTGAGTGAGATATGGCTAGTTAAACCCAGCAATCTAAACTGGGGTTTTGAAGAAGTTAGATAAATAGAAGGATTTGCTTTAAGCTAGAACTTGAGTTTCAAGAAGAATTCGAAAGCTCATTTTTTGTGTACATATTATTTATACTATAAAGAGTCTATGTCTAAAATCTCATGTCAATTGAAACCTTGATTAGGGAGTAATGGCAAATTTGTTCTTGGGTGCCTAGGGTTTTGACTTTTAAAGGTATCTGCCAAGGATTTGGTGATATCTAACGATCGTCAATGAATTCATAGCTCAAATTTTATGTGATGAGAATCAAAGGTATGAGTTATGTTTTCCCAAATTTTGAGCTTATTTGAACGGCTGGATCTTCAATTATGAATTTTCAAGTTTCAGGTTGAAATTTGACTTCTAAAAGTATCTGCCAAGGATTTGGTGATATCTAATGATCGGCAATGAATTCACGGCTCAAAATTTATGTGACAAAGATCAAAGGTATGAGATATGTTCTCCCAAATTTTGAGCTTGTTTGAAAAGCTGGATCTTAAATTATGAATTTTCAAGTTTTAGATTGAAATTTGACTTCTAAAAGCATCTGCCAAGGATTTGGTGATATCTAATGATCGACAATGAATTCACGGCTCAAAATTTATGTGACAAAGATCAAAGGTATGAGATATGTTTTCCCAAATTTTGAGCTTATTTGAACAGCTGGATCTTAAATTATGAATTTTCAAGTTTCGGATTGAAATTTGACTTCTAAAGGCATCTGCCAAGGATTTGGTGATATCTAATGATCGACAATGAATTCACAGCTCAAAATTTATGAGACAAAGATCAAAGGTATGAAATATGTTTTCCCAAATTTTGAGCTTATTTGAATAGTTGGATCTTAAATTATGAATTTTCAAGTTTCTGATTTGGTTTTACTTATATAATTACTTGCTAATATTTTGATGATATCTGGTGATCGGTAATGAATTTGCGGTTGAGAATTTTTGTGAAGATGACTAAAGAAGTGAATTCTATGTTTCCAAAATTTGAACTTATATAAACGGCTGGATTTTGATTTATAAATTTCCAAGCTTCTAGTTTGTTGATTTATTATACACATGGTTTTGTGGCTATAAAAGAAAGGTTTAAAAAAAAAGTTTGTGCATATTGGATCCAACTTGATTGTAAAGAGGGACCTTGCGTCTACCTGAAGCGGACTTTCGCCACGACATATTGGTGCTTCCACTGAGAGCTGCTTTAGGGGCAATCAGTTGGGTTAAGAATCATGGAAGATACGAATTCAGGGACAAATTTACGAGAAGGACAAGGAACGGTTGGAGCCATGGATCTTCTGAGGGCGGTCACCATGTTGGTGGAACAACAACGATCTAATTCTGATGGACATGGAGCTACAAAGGCACTTCGAGGAGTCATTGACAAGGTAGGCCGGTTTGATGGCAAAGATGTCACTAACTTTCTTAAAGCCTATGTTTGTGAAATGGAGATCCATCAAGTTCCACAAGCTAGAATGTTAGAGACTTTTGATTTGGCTGTGGTACCAGAGATTCGAGATCGAGTACGTCATATAAGAACAACTGCTAATGCAATCACATGGGTGAGGTTTGAAGAACGGATGAGAAATGAGTTCTTTGATGAAGACACTGACAGGATGACTAAGCGGTTTTTCCTAGATTGGGTGGAACAACGCCCAGGAAAGATGATGGGACCAAATGAGTTACTCAGAGCATTTGAAAAGAAATATGGTCAACTTTCTGTGTCAGATCGAATGTTTTTGGATGGTCGAAAGGTTGAGCTATTTTTACAAGCAGCTGATGAAGCTTTAGAAGATAGATTGCTTATACTTTTGGGAGACAAGGATGCAGAAGGTGGCTTCACCACAGATTGGAGAAGAGTGGAGGAATCCATCATTTTATTAGCCAAACAACAAAGGGTGAGATCTAGGGGAATGGGGGCATATGCAGAAGCCATTCCAATAGGCATCTCGAAAGAGCCAATCACTTCTTCAATACAAAATACACCAACGGTGCAATCCACTCCATCTAGAGTTGTTGGAAAGAGCAAAACAATAGATGAAGGTACTCTTGAGGAATTAATCAAAGGTATAAAGGAATTAAGGGTGGAAATGAGTGAGTTGAAGAAGGGTCAAAGCAGTGGTTCTTCACAGCCACCAGAAGGAAAAAAAATTATATAATGAGGTGCATTTGGTGTGATGACACTAATCATAGCCGAAATAATTACACAGAGTATGCCAGAGCTTTAAAGGATGGAAAAATCATTTTCAAAGAAGGAAGAATTAGGGAAGCAGCTACAGATTCTCCATTGGATACTAATTTTGGTAAAGGAGGAATGAAGAAGGTGATGGAGGATTGGATAAAAAGAGCTAAATCCCAAGATTCAAGCAATGTCAATTCTTATCAAATTGTTGCATGGCAAAATAATATTGAAATTCCGTTTCATGCAACACGTGAGGCTATGATACGAGGAGCCCAAGCTATCAGACAAAGAACTGGATGGGATGATCCTGTTGATACTACAAGCATCAAAGCTTTTCTGGATAGAAATAAAGAAAAGGATGGCAACCAAGATGTTTGGGTAGAGGTGAAGAGAGGAAGAAATGCAGAAGAAGAAAAAGAAGGAGAGCTTATAAATAAAAGGCAAACTCGCAAAAGTAATGAAGGTGAGAAAAAAAAGGATGATTTTGTTCAAGGTACCAACCATCCATCAGGGTCTACACCTTCAACATCAAATCCGAAAGATACATTGTTGTCTAAGGACAAATGGGAGGAGAGAATGGGAGCAAGCAAGGGAAAGGAAAAAGAAGAAGCGGGACGAGGTAAGGTTAAAGGCCCTACTTATAAACTTTGTTCTGATATAGAAACATCAATAGATATGAAAGGAATTTTGGAAGAGAGAATTCTTGATGCTAAGATTGAATTCACATTGAGAGAAGCCTTGGGAATAGCAAAGAAAGATTTTCATGAACTCATAATCGACGTAATAAAAAGAAAACGTCAAATGACAACCGAAACAGTCATGGCTAGTGCAATTGATACTTGCATAACTGAAGAAGAAGGTGATGAGATTGCTCATGTATTCTCTACAATATGTGATTCTGGGTCCAAAGAAGGTTGCAATGAAAGACTTGCAAATGATACTTATAATATCCAAGAGCAAAGCCTGGATGATGAGTTGGATGAGGATTTAGAAATGGAAGTACTAAGTATATTTTCTCCTAAAATTCAAACATTACTAGAAAAGATTGCTATAAAAAATGAAGGAATTAAGAAATCAGGAGTTGAAGATGATTGTAAGATTGAAGAACAAATTAATCTTGCAACAAAGGAAATAAAAGTAAGAGAGAAAGATGAGGCAAGAGTGCACGCATGTTTATCGGCTGCAGATGAGGAAAGTGTGAGTAAAAAAAAAACAATGTATGCTCATCCATATTGGGCAAGGGCTACAACAGAAACCCAAGTTAAACTTGGAAATTTAGAAGAAGCAATACATGCTCTTGTGGATCATGGATCTGAAATTAATATAATATCAAAGGTCGTTTATGAAAAAAGAAAATGGCCTATAGATACCAAACATGGATGGGTATTGAGAGCGGCAAACAACGAAAGAGGGGGTCTTTATGGTGCATGCCCAGCAGTTAAAACAAAAATTGGAAATGTGGAGGTGGATCAGAATTTCTTTGTGCAAGTCCGAAGTACGTATCCAATTATACTTGGGCAACCATATATTACAGCTTCAAGAATGGAAACTAAGGTATTAGACGATGGATCACATTATGCTAGAATTCGGAGTTGTGATGGAAGAAATTCAGTGCAATTTCTCACAGTAAAGCCAGAGCATGAAAGACATCGAGATCAACTGCGAGAAGTACCTCTAGACACTGAAGAGACTTTCCAGGATTTCTAAGGAGCACACGTAGAGCATGGGGATCTACGGGTGCAAGTACTTTATTTACTACTACATTCCCCAATGTACAGAAGAATGACTGTCGAATTTTGGATTTGACCAAATGTGGTATTTCAAGTTTTCAAGGTATTGATATATTAGACTCTAAATATAGAGCTAAATTAAGAAAAATTGAAAAAAATCTAAAGATGAAAGGAGTGCTTTTGGAAGATGAAGCTATTTCAGGGATGGTGGAAGAAACAGGATTTGTAGGAAATATTCTGCAACAATTGAAAGGTTTAATTGAAGGAATGGATATAAAAAATAATAATGATATTGTGGTGGAAATTCATGATCAAGCTCTTTATGAAGAAATAAAATTTTTTGTTAAAAATCATACTAAAGAAGCTAACAATTGCATATTTGGAATTGAAGCACAAGTGAATACAAAGTATAAATCAGTGGCAAAGAAAATTAAGCCTGTGGCAATACAATTGCCTGAAGATTCCAAAGATCATGTAAAACAAGCTGAAATGGAACCAAGGCTAAGGAATCTAGAAGGGATTGGACATCGATTTACGGAAGAAACACTCAAGAAGTTGAAGATTGGAGGGGGTGAGTTCTTGACTGATCTTGAAAGAAACCTTTTTTTGAATATGCTTTCTAAACATGGAAAGTCATTTGCATCAAAATCTAATGAAATAGGATGTGTCCATCCAAACATAGTGGCACCAATGGTGATCTTTACAGTTCCACATATACCATGGGACTTAAAACCTATTCCAGTTCCAAGAGCTCAACTCTCAAAATTAATTGAGTTGCTCAAGGAAAAAATAGAAATGGGAATCCTTGAACCTTCTATGGGACCATATTCCAATCGTTGGTTCACGGTGCCAAAGAAAACAGGAGCATTAAGATTTATTCAAGATATGCAACCCGCTAACCGAGTTACTATTAGAAATAAAGGTTCCAGTCCAATTGTGGATGAGGTGGCTGAGGCTTTTGCAGGCCATGCCATTTATTCAATTGGAGATTTGTATTCAGGCTATGATCAGTTTCAATTGGCAACAGAGAGCAGGGATTTAACCACAATGAAGACTCCTTTAGGTTTGGTTCGAATGTGTACATTACCTCAAGGTGCCACCAACTCAGTGGCACATATGCAGAATGCAATGAATCGAATTCTAAAAGATTTTGTACCAGAAAAGACTATACCATTTGTGGACGATATTCCAATCAAAGGTTGCAGAGAAGAAATAAAAGATGTGACTGTGGAAGCGGATGGCTGCAGAATATTTGTAAAACAACATATTAAGGATGTAGAGAGGATTTTGAAAAGATTGGAGGAGGTGAACTTAACTCTATCCATTGATAAATCCAAATTTGGAGTTGAAGAAATTGTAGTTGTAGGCCATTTGTGTGGAAGCTATGGAAGAAAGCCAAATCCAGATAAGGTAGATGTTATTTCACAAATGAAAGCCTGCAATAATATCACTGAGGTGAGAAGATTTCTTGGAGCATGTGTTTTCTATCAAATTTGGATACCTCATTTTGCTCATGTAGCGGAGCCTTTATACAAACTTTTAAGAAAAAGAAATAAGTTTACTTGGGGCATGGAACAAGATAAAGCTATGGAAGATTTAAAAAAGATTTTAAGATCTCCACCGGCTCTAAGACAAGTGAATTATGAGAATGATAAGCCTGTGATAGTAACAGTGGATACTAGCCCTATTGCCATAGGTTGGATTGTTGGACAAGAAGATGTCAGCAGGAATCGATTTGCTATTAGATATGGAGCAAGAATCTTGACAGAGCGCCAGAGGGCATATCCACAAGTGAAAAGAGAGTTGTGGGGTGCAATTACAGCATTGAAAGCAGAAAGAAATTATTTAATTGGAGCAAATGTGCTATTAGAGACTGATTGTTTACCTTTGCTCGGTATGATATCTAACTGCTCAACTCCTGATATTGCCATGCTAAGATGGATAGCCTACATTAAATCTCTAAATCCAATTTTGATTCACATTAAAGGCAAAGAAAATACAGTAGCGGATATGCTATCAAGGGCTAGATATATGGATAAAGAAGAAATGATTGCTGAAGAAGAGAATGAAGATAGTTGTAATAAAGATTTGGTTATGTATTTTCAACAAATAATGAGAGAATGGAAGAAGTTCTACCTTTTGAGGCAGAATCATATGAAGGAAGATTGAAAGACATTGGCATTTATTTGAGCACCCTTAGAAAATTGCAAGATTGGTCAAATAAGTTTTTTAAAGAAATCAGGCAATATTCATATGGATATTTTCTACGGGATGGGCTTCTTTGGAAAAAACCAAAAAGAAAGGATGGAATGCCATTGCGAGTAGTTGGAAATGCATGCACCAAAGCTCAAGTTTTAAAGAAATTTCATGATTCACATTGGGCTGGGCATCGAGGAATTTGGGCTACATATACAAAGATAAAGGAGCGGTATTGGTGGAAGGGTCTTTATAAAGATGTAGAGAATTTTGTAGGATCGTGCCTTGAATGTCAACTTCAATCCAAAATCAGATATCGTGATGAACTTCACCCAACTTACCCTCTTTCCATTCACTTCCAATGGTAATTGATTTGGTAGTTATGCCAGTTGGATTATGGAATATGAAATATTTAGTTCTGGCACGAGAGGAGTTATCAAACTATGTTGAAGGCAGAGCTTTAAGAACCAAACAAACAGCTGGAATATGTCGGTTTATCCTTGAGGATATTTTTAGTCGCTATGGATGTATTGGAGGAATGAGGGCTGACAGAGGAGAATTAGATGCTGCTGAAGCTAGAAGTTTTTTTGAAAGATATGGAGTGAAGCTGAAATTAACCACTGCATATAATCCAGAAGCAAATGGGAAGAGTGAAAGAGGCCACCCACCAATCATACATGCATTAGTTAAAGCTTGTAAAGGCAATTCAAAGGAATGGCCAAGGCTACTACCATTTGCTTTATGGGCCGATAGAACCACCCATAGTACGGTAACGGGATATATGCCAGTTGAATTAATGTTGGGTCAAAAGCCCATTATGCCAGCAGAAGAATCTATGCCTACGTGGTTATTTTTATCTTGGGAAGATGGCATATCTCGTGAAAGACTTTTGGAACTCCGGATCCAACAAATTGAGAAACTATCGGAAGACCACCAATTGGCACTAGATAGGTTGAAAGCAGCAAGATTGGAAAACAAAACACGATTTGATCAAACTCATCGATTGCGTTTGAAACCAATCTTGGAAGGTGATTGGGTAGTGGTTTATGACAATACTTTAGACCACCAACATAGTACGCAAAGAAAATTTTCTCGGAGATGGTTTGGACCATATATTGTTGTAATTGCTCATGACAATGGAACTTACTCACTTCGAGAATTAGATGGAACATCTATCCGAATTCCGATAGCAGGGAAACGAGTGAAAGCTTTCCGAAGAAGAAATAACAATTGTCTACCTGAAGACTTTGAAATGTATGTGTCTGACGAACAATGGAACCAAGAAGATAAAGAAATTCAAGATGAAGACGAATACGATGAAGGGTGAATGGTGGCACATGCCGGAGGATGTGCAGGTCTGGAGGGGGTGGATGTCGTGAAGTAAATACATTCATATATAGAAACCTAACTTAATTATCTTTTCTTCAATATTTTATTAAGTTCTTTCTTTCTTCTTACCAATCTAAGTTTTTTATATAGTTTAAGAAAAATTTCTCACTTTCTTTCTTTTTCTTTAGTTAAAATTTTACCTTATCTTTAATCTTAACTTTAACTTTGATCTAGCCTTGAAACTTTCTTTTATTTCTTTTATCTTTTTTCAATCTTAGATTTTAGTAGATTCAGGGTTATATTTGTAGATATAAGGAGTTTTGACTTTGAGATTGAATTTAGGATTTACCAAGGATAAATAGTAGATTTGGATGTCAATAGTCGGCTACCATTAATAGTGCTGACTTGGAGGATTAGATTTGGGGTTTTTATAACTTTAAACTATTAATTGTTGACTTGGACTTTGAAGACCTTGGCTGCGACTTCTTTGACGAGCTCGGAGGAGAAGAAGACGGGGTTTTTTGGCAAAGGCAGAGAGGTATTCAGGGAGAGCGTCTTCTTGGCATGAGTTTAGGTGGTAGAAACGCAGGATTCGGAGCTTAGATGAGAGAGATATGCTTGTTTGAACTTAGACTACTAATATGACACCTACTGTCACTTTTCAGGGGGTATTAGAAGTTTTAAGATACTAGCAAGAAATCTGAAAGTTGGGTCAGAAACTAGACTTCAAGCTACACATTTTACGTCCAAGAATTGATAGAAATGAGTTCAGGTTGAGTGAGATATGGCTAGTTAAACCCAGCAATCTAAACTGGGTTTTTGAAGAAGTTAGATAAATAGAAGGATTTGCTTTAAGCTAGAACTTGAGTTTCAAGAAGAATTCGAAGCTCATTTTTTGTGTACATATTATTTATACTATAAAGAGTCTATGTCTAAAATCTCATGTCAATTGAAACCTTGATTAGGGAGTAATGGCAAATTTGTTCTTGGGTGCCTAGGGTTTTGACTTTTAAAGGTATCTGCCAAGGATTTGGTGATATCTAACGATCGGCAATGAATTCATAGCTCAAATTTTATGTGATGAGAATCAAAGGTATGAGTTATGTTTTCCCAAATTTTGAGCTTATTTGAACGGCTGGATCTTCAATTATGAATTTTCAAGTTTCAGGTTGAAATTTGACTTCTAAAAGTATCTGCCAAGGATTTGGTGATATCTAATGATCGGCAATGAATTCACGGCTCAAAATTTATGTGACAAAGATCAAAGGTATGAGATATGTTCTCCCAAATTTTGAGCTTATTTGAACAGTTGGATCTTAAATTATGAATTTTCAAGTTTCGGATTGAAATTTGACTTCTAAAAGCATCTGCCAAGGATTTGGTGATATCTAATGATCGACAATGAATTCACGGCTCAAAATTTATGTGACAAAGATCAAAGGTATGAGATATGTTTTCCCAAATTTTGAGCTTATTTAAACAGTTGGATCTTAAATTATGAATTTTCAAGTTTCTGATTTGGTTTTACTTATATAATTACTTGCTAATATTTTGATGATATCTGGTGATCGGTAATGAATTTGCGGTTGAGAATTTTTGTGAAGATGACTAAAGAAGTGAATTCTATGTTTCCAAAATTTGAACTTATATAAACGGCTGGATTTTGATTTATAAATTTCCAAGCTTCTAGTTTGTTGATTTATTATACACATGGTTTTGTGGCTATAAAAAAAAAGTTTAAAAAAAAAAGTTTGTGCATATTGGATCCAACTTGATTGTAAAGAGGGACCTTGCGTCTACCTGAAGCGGACTTTCGCCACGACAACGTGTCTTACAAATTAGACATGTGTATGAGGTCCTATAGAATATCACCACATAGCTCTTAGTTAGATAGTATTTATAGAGGCAAGAGTGAAGCCCTCTTCACTCTTGTCAATTCCTTTTCTGATCTTAGTCTAGTTTCAAGAGTCTTCATGTTTCTAGTCTTTGGTAATAGCTATTCCAATTTTTCTTTGAATATACATATTTTCTTATTTTTATTTTATAACTTTACTTTGATACAATTTTTATTAGATTATACATCTTTTTTTAGTTCATGTCCTTGACAGACTTAGGATTTAACTAAGATTTGACTTAGGATTTGATCAGATTTTAACTTAGGATTTAACTAAGGTTTGATTTAGGATTTGATCAGGTTTTGACTTAGGATTTGATCAAGGTTTGACTTAGGATTTGGCTAGGATTTGATTAGGATTTTAAAATTTTTATTTTTAATATTTTTTAAAATTATTTTTTTATATGTTATTTTTTTTATAATTAATGTATGATTTATTTATTCTTCTTTTGTAATTTCTTTAAGATTGGGTCAAAGCTTGATTAATATTGTTAAGGTTTAATGGAAGTTATTTAGGATTCTATTAGAATTGTTAGAATCTTGTTGTTGCATTTTTTTTTTTTTGTCTTCCACAGCCAAGTGCCCGGAGCATTCTCAAGTAAGACTTAATGTATTATGACACCATGAATCAAGTACCTTTTCAACCTTGTATTCTTCATGGTCTTCAATTTTGATATTAAGTGATAATTTTTGTATCCTTTCCGAAATATGTGACTTTCTATAAGGTTCTAAAAGAAATACATAAAAAATTAGATGTACCTTCATAATAGATAGTAATTTTAAGCAATATGCCATTAGATTGATTTGCTTTTGGATAGAAAATGGTTCCAACCTTCGATAGTCTAACCTATTGCATGGCCGCTTAGTCTTGATATTTTGTCGAAGATATCATATCTTATCTTCAATATAAAAAGTAAGCGATTGATTTCTAAATTTATCTATAGATGCCTTGTAAGTATCTTGAATTGCTTGTAATTGAAGCTTTAAGGTTATTTGGTGTTACAATAGCTACTTTATAAATCTTTTAGCCGCTCGATTATTATTCTTTGGCGTACTCCACAGATCAATCTTGGGATGATATCCATAGTTGGAATAAAACGATGTTTGCTAAGTTGAAGCATGAATAATATTATTGTATGTAAACTCCGCTAATGATAGATATAAGATCCAATTGTCTTATTGATAATTAATGTTGCATCGTAAATATTGTTCTAACACTTCATTGATTTGTTCTGTTTGGTCGTCAGTTTGAGGATGGAAAGCCAAAGAAAATTTAATATCCACCTTTAATATTTCAAAAAGACACTCTCAAAATTTAGATATGAATTAGGATCCTTGATTAGATGTAATATCATCTAATAAGCGATGATATTGATATATATTGTTGAAAAAGAGCCTTACCATTTTTTTCACTAGATGCAGTCTTTTTGTAAGGGATAAAATGAGCCATCTTTGTGAATCGATCAACCACTACAAAGAAGCTATCCAATAAATTAAATGGCAATAGATCTATTATAAAATCCATTAAGATAAAAGACCATGATTGTCTTAGAACAAGAAAGGATTATAAAAGTCTATAAGGGCAATGTCAAGGATTTTTAGATCTTGAATAGATGTCGCAAGAGAATACAAAGTCCTTCACTACCTTCTATATTTGAGGCCACCAAAAATCTTAAGAAACAAGTTCCAAGGTCTTATTAAATCCAAAATGATTCGCAGCAAGAAAATCATAGCGAGATTGAAGAATGAGCAATTGTGTTGGTCTTTTTAAAATATACAAATATTCTTCAATCCTATTGTATTTTCTTTCAAGACATGCTTCATATCAAGGGCCAAAGTATCATTAGTGGTTCCAACACTCACTTCATTGAGGTAACTAAGATTGATAGGCACCTATATAATAGTGGCGCAAAGGTCAAATTGTTCCAGTTTTAATAAAGTTGTATATTGTTGATCAAACATTGTCTTTCCTATCCTTGGTACAAGATATGATCTCCTCAATGGAGCATCACACAATCCTTGTTGCTTTCCAAGCCGATAAGTGATGACAAAGTTAAATCGAGATAGTGACATATTCCATCGAGCTTAACAGCAATTAAGAACTTGAGCTGATATAAAATATTCTAAATTCTTATGATCTGTATATATAGCCATAGGATACATTGCTCTTTCAAGAAAATGATACCATTCTTGAAAAGAATCCATAATTAATTTTGGCAGCATAGAATTTTTAAGAATAAAATACAATAGGATGGACTTTGTCATCTATATCCATTTGTGAAAGTACGGCCCCTAGTGCAAAATCTAAAGCATCAAGTTTTAAATAAAATGTCTTTATAAAGTTTAGATGTACTAATATTGAAGTTGTAATAAACACCGTCATGAGATCTTGGAATGCCTTTTCCGCTTAAGGCCCCCATTTTAACTTGTCTTTACATATCAATCAAGTAAGAGGAGCGGCAATTTCAGAGTAATTTTTGATGAAGATCCAATAGAAATTAGTAAATCCAAGAAAATATTGTATATCTTTCATAGTCTTTGAAATGGCCTATTACATAACTGCCTCTACTTTCTTGGGATCCATTGTCAAATCCTTAGTAGATATGATGTATTCCAAAAATTCTATCTTAGGTTGATGAAATACACATTTCTCTGGTTTGGCATACAAATCTGTATCTCGCAGCTTTTGTAATACCAATTTGACATGCCTCTTGTGTTCTTTCAGATTTTTTTAGTAGATCAAGATATCATCAAGATAGATCACCATGAATGTTCAAATATTCTTGAAAGATGTCATTCATTAAATGCTAAAAGATAGCGGTGTTGCATTGTAAATTAAAATATAGTGTGAAAGATATAAAAGAATGTATTAAAATAAAAAGATTAAGATTAGAAGAGGGGAGGATGAAAAAAAAAAGAGATTGTGGTTATAATCACATTATCTTGGACGTTACAGTATTTATCACAAGCTCAGGGATGATAGGTAGGCCAAATTATTAATTTCCTATTAAAATTCCCACTAGCAATATCAAGTCATAAAGCCAAGGATTTCTACAATGAAGTCAAATAGATTCAAATTCACGTCAGCTCCAAAGTAGCTAAGAACTTAACCACACAAGCTTCTTTGACTTGACAGTATATGATGTAGTTCTTTCTTATTTATCTCTAATCTAATCTAAATTGTTTCTTTGTACTTATTAGGTTTTCTTCTATTTTATCTTAGATCTACTTTACCTTTATTCTCTTCTCTCTTAGATCTGAACTTAAATGTTGTGGGTTGAAATTAGAAGAAAAGTTGGTAGAAAAATGGTAGTAAGAAGGTAGAATAGAAATTTACCTCAAAAAGTAAGATTTCTTTAAGTTAATCCAAGGTAAAAAAGCTAAAGAGGTGGAAAGACATGGATTGAGGTGTCCTTTTGACCAAGGGAAGAAGGGAGACCAGGCAGGGATGACAAGAAAGGGTCGTGAGAGAGAAGGGGGAGAGTATTTTTGGAGGTGGATAGGATTTTTGTATAGGTAGTGTATGTTTTTGTATATAGAGGAAGCTTGGAGAGGATTTTAAGTACAAGTTTTTGTGGATTTGTAGTAGACAAGATAAAAAACATATAGAGATAATTCTCATGTCTTTTGGTTAAATATCAAGGGAGATATGAGTCGTCAAAGTTGCAAATGTTTAAAACTAGGGCATTGAAGGTTACTAAATTTTGGGCCTTGGCTCTTGGAAACCACTTAGACTCTAGAAGAAAAATTTGTTAGTTTTTTGTTTCTTATAGAATTAACTACTTTGTGTCAAAATCTCAAGTCAATATGATCTGTGAGCAGAGAGTTATGAGTGGAATTGTAACCAAGTTTGGATGAAAAGAGAAATAGAGTGAAGGTAGGATTGGGGTTTGTGTGGGCAATGTGTGTGTGGGTTTTATTGGATATAAAGGGAGTAAAGAGACGAACTTGAGTGTGAAAATTAATAGACATGATCTATGTAAGTTAGAAAAGAGATGAGAGTAAGTTTGATATTCATTCGTTTTATGAATAAAATGTTATGCTCTTTCAAAGTGACAGGGGTCTATCTCCAAATTAGTGAAGTTTGAGGGAGCATATCTTTGTGATAAAAGTAGCATTTTGAATAATATCTATTGGAATTTATAGATATATGAGTCTATTAAATTGTATAAAAAATTGATGGCTATTGGAGTTATGTTTAAAGAATTATGAAAAAATTTGAGATCAAATCTAGAGTTGTTTGAAGATAGAATTAAAGAAGAAGGGTAGAGTCTATAACTCTAGTTCAAAGAGGAATTTTGGAGCAACGATTGGAAGACATTTACAATATAAAATAAGCAACAAGCCTACCAAATTTCAGTACTTAGGTCTTTGTTAATGAAGAGCAATGAAGGTGTGAAGCAAAAGGGGTCCAAAATCAAAGGCAGCATGGAGGGATTAATTTAACAACATGGTTCTCCCTAACCACATGAGCTATAATCAAAAGCTTTATGGGGTTTGCTTCCTTACTTCCTTAAGTACCTAATGTTTAAATTTTGCTATAATTATTGTGATATCTTAGGATTTATGATCAAAATTAGGAGTAGGTCTCTAAAGATAGAATAGGTTAGGATTCATAAAGTATGTTTGTTTTAATGTAAATTCTTCAATTTTATGAACTCTTATGGATCTCATCTTGCACTTAATTAACTAGAGGCACAAAAGATCTAGTGTTTCTTGAGCTAAGACTCTCATCACAATAGCGGGTGCATTTGTTAGTCCAAAAGGCATGACATTATATTCAAAATATCCATACCTTCTCCAAAATATAATTTTCCATTCATCTCCCTCTTTGATCCATACCAAGTTATATGCTCCATAAAATTCTATCTTTGTATAGATCTTGGCTTGGCGGAGTTGTTCTAAGAGTCTTAAAATTAATAGTAATAGATAACAATTCTTTATCATTATTTTTTTTAATCTCTAATAATCTACGCACATATATAAAGAACCATCCTTCTTCTTTACAAAAAGTATAGGTATACCTGCTAGAAACCTTGAATGTCTGATAAAAAAAATTTCAAGATTTTTATCAATATGATCTTTTAATATCAAAAGTTCATTTTGAGAAAGATTATAGATTGGGCCAAAAGGTGGTTGCATTCCTTCTTGAAGATCTATAGTACAATCATATGGTTGGTGATTTGGCAATATATTGGCATTTTGTTTTTGAAAAATATCTTGAAATTTGATATACTGCTCTGAAATACTTATCGATGAAATGATATCTTCTTTAATTGGAGTCGCGTAAATAACAAATAGTGTACCTTCTTCGGCTAATCTTATGAAAGCCTTTGCTCCAACAAATAAAGTTTTACTAATTTGTGGCTTTTTTCAAATTTTTCTTATAAGGATCTCTATCGGAAATGTTATTCTTTGCAACCTCCAATCTATAGATGGATTATATTTTTGCAACCAAGGTAGTTTGAGAATAACATGATTTGAAAGAGTCCTAATAATGTTGAACACAATTTGGCTTCTATGATCTTTGAACGACACTTTTATAGGCATGGTTTCATGGGTGACACTACCAAAGAATAAAGATCCTCCATCTATTATCTCTATATGAATAGATTTGGATTTCCATTTAAGAAGAATTTTGTAAAGCTTAGTGAATGCCTCATCTACAAAACAAGAAGATACCCCCAAATCTAACAAAGTAGTTGTCTGAAGCTTCTAAGGCCCAAATACAAAAGAATTGTAAAAGAATGAGCAAATTGAGCAGAAAGAGAGGAACTTGAATAATTTTATAATGTTGGATTGTCCAGCCGCACGGTCTCTATTGTGACTAAATATTGTCATTTTTTCAAATAATTATACTCATGATTTTGATAATATCTCAATTTTGTTTTTTTGAGCAATTGCCAACCTTGTGGCCTTCCTTGCCACAATATACATATATATCTTCTTCCATCTGATGCTTCTTTTCTTGTGGACTAAGAGATTTGAATCATACTTCATCAAATTACATATCTTCTACTTTTGAGTGTGAATTCAAAATGCTTGTTGATGTAGCTGAGGTATGTCGAATTGCATATTGTCTTATTAAAGCCCATAAACGTTGATCTTGTTGACGTTGAAATAATCAATTATTACATTTTACGGCTTGGTTAATGGCTTCATTGAGCGATTAAGGATTCGAAAGCAACAATAACAAATCCTTCATATCATCTCTTAATCTCCAATAAAATTGGCTCATTAGGGCTTGTTCATTCCAATTGATGTTGCATATTAATTATCTAAAATTGGATATATAGACTAATATAGAGCGTGCCCCTTGACGTTGTCATATTATATTTACGTGCAGTGTATAAAAATATTAAAAATCTTGTATCTATTGTTAATACATGTGTGAGTACTAGAGGTTATTTTAGAAGATATTATAAGAAGAGGATTTATTATAGCCACTTAGTTAGTGAATTAAGATGATATTTGTTTTGTTCCTATCTTATTTATATCTTAGAATAGACTCTTTTGTTATTAGAAGAAAAATAAAGGTTGTTTTACCTTTCTTGTTGACTTTTGAGGTACAATGGACCTTGTGAGGAATAAGAAAGAAGAGCATGGGATGAATAAGGCCTGTCTAATAGGATTTGGCTGCCCATGTGGACGTCTCATAGTCTAATATGGAAGGAAAGGGAGATATACTCCTCTTGTTAGACTGAGGGTTTGAGAGAGTTTTGAGTGGGGAACTTTGGAGAGAGATAGCTCCGAGGAACTAGAAGCGTTTATAATGAAAATTAGTATTTTTTGAGTTGTGAGGATTCTAGAACCTACTCACTTGCTTGTTTTGGAGTTGTGAGCAAAAAATTATGCTTGTTTTAGTAGAGTAGGGTTTGCTGCCACCCGTCGAAGAGGGGCAGAAACTTCGAGCTGCTACTGCAAGTTTGATTTCGACTCTTTCTTAGTGAAATTTATAGAAAGTGTGGAAAATTGTGCTAGCTTTCTATCAAGACATCTCTTGTAGTATTTGGAGTTGAGGAGCAAAAGTTGTGAGCTTAAGAGTGGGAAAGGATTTGCTGCCATCCGATGAAGAGGGGCAGAGACTTTGTTCAACCACCTAACTCGGACAGTCTCTTCAATCTTTTTGATAATTTAGGTGCTTATAGTAGCTTATGTAATCTTTCCACAAAAACAAAAATCAATACATTTGGAGCTTTGATGAAAGTTTTATGACCCGTGAAGTGTCAAAAAGGAAAAATTGTTGCTAGGGTTTGAAGAGTAGAATCGACTAGCTACAAAATCTGGAGTTTGAGAGGCATGCATGCGAAATTTTAGAAAAAGTTAGATGATGGAGTGAGCTTTCTAAAAAGCTATTGCATGTCCAATTTGAAGAAGGGAAGTGATTACAACAAAGGCTGAAGTGAAGAGGAGCTTTGCTGCCTTTGCATTTGCTTGGGAATTTTAGTGCCTACTTCTTTTAGCCATAACTTTTAAACGGTAAGTCATCTATATGTGAAATTTTGATATGTTTTACAATGGATTATTGGATTTCCATAGGCTTTAAGCACGGTTGATTCGACCTTTGGATGAATTTTTAGTGATTTATTTAGATTCAGCTTGTTGTATAACTTGTATTCCTCATATGCAGTTGTATTTTGAGATATATTTGAATACATACACACTTTGCTTATACCTTTTATACAAGTATTTTATAAGTATTATACATAATATTTGTATAAGTATTTATACAAGTATTATACCAAGGATAATATATTATTTTATATAAGTATTTATATATGTATTATATAAATATTTATACAAGTATTATTCAAATATTTATACTTTATATTTGTACAAGTCTTGTATAAGTATAATACAAGTATAATTTGAAAGCTTGAACAAATATTGTGCAAGTATAGAAGATACTTGCTCGGCTTCCTCTCATGTTCCCTGCTAGTTCTAGTAGCAGCTAGGAACCTGGCGTTTTCCCAAGGCAAATTCTCTCTACCCGACAATGTAATACTCAGATCTTACTTAATGTCCACTGAGCCTTATCATGTTCTCCAAATGCTTCTGCAAATGCTTTCATAAAAACTTCAAAGTTGCTCAAAATTGATAATCTTTTTTCAAATTATGGAACAAACCATAATAGTGCTTGTCCTATAAGCAAGGTGCCAACCAATCCAATCCGTAATTTTTTTTTTGGATAAGTATCAGATTGTAGAATTGTTATCAATTGAATTTGATTGATAAATCCTTGAAACTTTAAATACGTACTATCATATTTCTCCAGAAGACTAACTCGAGGTTCCTAATATTGTCAAAGAGGTGGATTTTCTTAGTGTAGCATAGATAATATTACATCTTTAAGAATAGAAGTTAAAGGTGAATGCAATCTAAATTGTAATATTCCAATTATTGCATCATTACAAATTTTTTGTAACAATCCTTTCAATTTTCATAGTCCTAACAAATAAAATAATAAAAACACTTGTAATGGCATCTAACTTGCACTCAGAAGATTCAATTATACTAATATCTTGACCTCCAGCCATTCTAAGAGAAAGAAGAAGTGAATCTATAAGAAGGCAATATTGGTTTAGAAGAGGGTAATCTGCAACCTCTAAAATGCTTTAAGACTTTTAAGGAGAGAGAAGATCCACTCTCTCACAAGAGGAACAAAGCTCTAATATTGCGATGAAGAAAATATCAATTTAGAGGATGGTAATCTACAACCTCTAAAGTATTGGCGTACCTTCAAATAGAGGAGTAATCTACTTTCTAATAAGAAGGATCCAACTCTAATATTGAAGATGAGGTCAGTTTCAACAAACTGTCAAGGATACAAGAACATAGAATAAAAGACTTAAAACTAGGACAAGGTTTTCAGAAGAAACCAAGAAGAATTTAAATTAATCAGATGAATACACGAGCAACACTAAAAAATGTGAGTTAGAATTCTAAGAAATACATTGTTGAGATTGAAGAATTCTTCAACCTTGACACTTATATATACTCCTATCTAAGATGCTTCATGAATGGCTTCCATCAAACTAAGAAGCTTATCAAACAACTTCTATCAAGTAGGAAGCTTTTTAAGCTCTTTTCACTAATTGGAAAGCTACTTGAGCTCCTTCCACTAATTGAAAAGCTTCTTGAATTCTTTCCACTAACTAAGAAACTTTTCAACTAATTTTTATCAATTAAAACACTTCTAGAATATTTTAGAAGGTTCTATGAACCTTTGGAGTGTATATCCCTAATAGGTTGTTATAGTATAGGTAATGGTTGGAAGAATTTGTAAGGCCGGTGATGAGAAATTTTTGATCTTGAATAAACATCTCATGACTGTGCAAACTCTTTAACAGCCTTCTATATTTGGAACCACCAAAAATCTCTTGATATTAGTTCCAAAGTCTTATTACATCTAAAATATCTTGTAACGAGCTTCTAGAGCTCGTAGTCGTGTGGCACCTTTTGAAATATACAGGCGTCTTTTAAAATAGAATAAATCATTCTTAAACTCATATTTAGAAATATTATGAGACTTAGACAAATTATTCTTAATCTCACGAACAAGAAGATTTGAAGGTACACTTGATTAGATTTGCTTGACAAAAGTTGAATTAATAATCAATATTGATTTCATTGCTCAAAGATGAAATTGCAATGGCTTCAAGAGAATTGTTTCTTGTTAATCAAAAGCTGAATCTTCTTCTATTGGTATAAGATAAAAATATCTAAAAAGAGCATCAGATTAACCTTGTTATTTTTTTGGCCAATAAATGATAATAAATTTGAATCTTGATAAAAATATGCTCGAACGAGCTTGGTGACAATTCAATATGCGTGTTGACATGAAATATTTGAGCTTCTTGTGATCCATATATATAGTAATTGAATTAAAAGCGTCTTCTAGATAGTGATGCCATTCTTAAAAAGAATCCACAATTGCAAAAAGTTCTTTATCATGGATTTTGTAATTGATCTTTACTATTAAAAATTTCTTGGAATAAAAAATTATTGGATGGAATTTGTCGTCTACTCCCATTTGTGACAATACTCTGTCCAAGCAAAATTTGATGCATCTGTTTTCATAAAAAAATATCTTGGAATAGTTGACTCGAACAAGATTAGTACAGAAATAAAAGTTGTCTTCAAAGCTTCAAATGATACTTCTACTTCCTTATTCTACTCGAGTTTGTCCTTACAAGTTAAATGTGTAAATGGAATTGCAACTTGAGAAAAGTTTTTAATAAAGATTCAATAGTAATTGGCAAATCCCAAAAAGCATTGCATATCTTTTATTGTTCTTAGAATCTTCCAATCCATGATTGTCTTGACTTTCTTAGGATCCATTTTGAGACCATTATTTGAAATGATATATCCTAAGAAGTCAACTTCAGTAGTATAAAATACATACTTTTCTATCTTGGCATATAGCCCGGTGTCATATTATAATTGCTTACAGTATGTAAAATCCATTCAAAATGCATATTATGTTTATAGGTTTAGATATGTGTTAGAATGGTTAGTAAAGTAAATTAAAGACAGTTGATGTAAGAAACTTTATTTTAGATTTTTACTTAGTTTAGTTATGGGGTTTAAATTATATAGAACCTAAATATTTAGTATGAAGCCTTGAGAGAAGATTGGGGCCTAAAGATGAACAATTAAATTACTAAGAGGTTTATTTGGAAGGATGAAGACAAAGAATGAATGAATGAAGATAAGGGGTGAAATTCTTCATTCCTATTGATAAATGGTCATACCCAATAGGCTTTGAGGAGGCTGCCTACAACAAGAACAAGGATTTTGATAAATTCAAGGAGGCCATTAAAAAATCACAGACTAGGATTAGAAAGCTTGTTTTTTTGGTTATAATTTTGGTATAAATATTGAGGGATTTGGAGTTTTAACGAAGGAGGAGTAGGGGCTTGAAATTAGGGTGTACAAATTGTATCTACTATCACTCTTTTGAAGATTGAAGGAGTTATATGAGAGCTTTAGGAAATTGAAAGGTGCAATTAGAGAGGTGATTTCAAGTTCTACATCTAATGTGGAAGAATTACTATAATTGGAATTTTAAAGAAGGAGATATTAGAAGTCAAAGACAGTAGATTGAATTCCAAGGTAGTAAGTAGGCCATTTTTTTGATAGTGATGGGATTTGCCATATCTTGAGTTTTTAAAGGAATATTTGTCTTAAACTTTTGTAAAAGGTGTATTATTATATTAAGAGGCTATATATCAAAGTTTCATATTATTTGAACTTTTAGATTGTGAGATATGAAGAATTTAATACACAGATGTTTGAAAACAAGGGTTTGAAGCTATTCCTAGGGTTTTGGCAATATATAAAGATCAATAATGAATCAATAGTTGAAATTTTTAGTGTTAGTTGTGAAAAACACATCAATACTTCATGTAAATTTGGAGTGGATTTGGACAATTGGATTAAAAGTTATGGATTGTTGAAGTTTGGAAAAAATTCCCCTTCTACGAGAGAATGAGGGTTTTAGAGTATTTATTATATTTTGAGTGTTTTGAGGGAATAAAACTTATGTATTAGATGTAATAGCCCTATAAAAAAATCTTTTATATAAAGTTGAGAGGTTTGTTATACTTAGATCTTGGTTGAGTAATTAGTGGCAGCCAGAAGCCCAATGCTTTTTTGAGGCAGATTTTCTCTATCACGATAGTGATATCTCTAAGTTTTTGTAACACATGATGAATATAAAATTCATATTCTTCTGTATTCTTAGAGTAGATCAAAATATCATCCAAATAATAGATAACAAAGACATTAAGAAACTCACAAAAAACGTCATGCATAAGATGTTGAAAAGCAACTGGTGCATTTGTAAGTGTGAAAGGGATGACATTATATTCAAAATATCTATATCTTGTTCAAAATGTAATCTTCCATTCATCACCTTCTTTGATGTATATTAAGTTGTATACTCTTCTTAGGTCTATTTTTGTATAGATCTTAATTTAATTCAGTTCTTCAAAAAGTCTATATATCAAAGATAAAGGATATCTATTCTTGATGGTAATCTTGTTGAGTCTTCAATAATCTACACACATCCGTAGTGATCCATCTTTTTTTTGTACAAACAAGATAGGAGCTCTTATTGGAGATTTTGAATGGTATATGAAATTCTTAGTCAAGTTCTCATGAATATATTTCTTGAATTCAGCCAATTCATTTTGTGATAAACTGTAGATTGATCCAAATAGAGGCTGAGTTCCCTCTTTGAGATCAATTGAGCAATCATATGAATGATGCTTTGGAAGAATATCTGTATTTTTCTTCTCAAAGATGTTGTCATACTATAATTCCATATAGTATGTAAAAATTAGTTAAAATATTATCTATGATATTAATGATATTACCATCATATTATATAATGATATTACTATTATATTATAGTGACGTTGAGGCTCCCTTGTGCGACTCTCAGATTGAAATTCAAAAAGTCAATTATCACACTTCTTAATAAAATCAATTTCTTGACTCAATGTCTGAGGATCAGGTAAATTGAGCATTAATTTCTTTATCTCATATTGTAATCTATAAAAAAATTGGCTCATAAATATAGCATCATCCCACTTGATGTCAATTTGTCACAGATGCAAAATATAGACTGAAAGTCTAAACAAGAAATTCAAGAAGAATTGGCAAGAATTAGATTAATCAAATGAGTACAAGAAACAAAACCAGAGAGGTGAGTTAGAGCTCCAAGAGATGTATTGTCAAGACTGAAGAACTCTTTAGCCTCGACTCCAATATATACTCCTATCTAGGAAGCTTTCCAAGCAACTTCCTCCAATTAGAGAGCTTTTCAAGCAACTTCCACCAACTAGGAAGCTTTTCAAGTAACTTCCACCAGTTAGAAAGATACTTGAAGGTTTTGGGAGGTTCTAGAGAGTTCTAGGAACTTTCTAAAATGTTCTACAAGGTTTTGACAAGTATGTCCTTGACATCACCTCCTCCTCTAGCTTTGAGGTCTCCATGAAGCCATTTGAGATGTATGCTCACAAACGTAGAAAATCAAAGATTTGGCACATAGTCTTTGCAATATACTCTAGTTGTTATTCATGAGGCAAATGATTCATGGATCCTTGTAGCCACTGGTAATAACTAATATCTTCCACTTGAGACCATGTTTGAATTTTTGTATCTTCATTGTGGAAGCGGCCTAAAAATATTGTTTTGCCACTACCTTCATGAGTTGGTTCAGCTTCAAAGACAATCACAAGTGACCTGCTACTTGATATTATTTGACGTCTTTTTAGTTCTTTCAATTCTTCACCTCAAGGTTGTTGTCGTGAGCTACTTGGTTGAGATGGCATCACAAGTGCAGTATCTTCATTTCCACTAGCCATATCTAAATACACTCTGAGATTATATATCTTGAAACTATAAGAAAATAAAACGTAATAAGTTATATTTTGATAAGACATAGATCATGCTTATACATTCTTTCAAAGAAGGCTTCATCTTCATATTTTGTTAGTGGCCAACTTTTGATTTATCAAGATATCATCGATGAAATTCCTATTTATCTTTTGCGGCGCATTTATTACATTTTCTACTGACTTCTAGGTTTGCTTGTTAACATCATAGCCACACCATTAAATACTTCAACTTCCCCCGTCTCCATCGTAAATCAAAGATTTATTCCACCTCATATTCCATATGATCCTTAATTTCAACACAAGGTGGTGGTGGCTATATCCGTCCTCATAAAGTTGATTCACTATAAGCTTTTAGAAGAGAAACATGAAAGATTGGATATACCTTCATGAATGTGGGTAGTTTCAACCGATAAGCCATCAGATTGATTTTCTCTTAAATACAAAATGGTCCCAACCTCCTATAATCCAACTTATCGCAAGGTTGAGTGGTCTTGATGTTTCATCATAAGAGCCAAATCTTATCTCTAATTTCAAAAGCAGGAAAATCCTTCTGAAATTTGTCTGTAGAAGCTTTGTATGAATTTTGAGCTACTTGTAACTGAAGCTTCAAGGTAGTCTTGATCTCCCTTAAATGCTTTGCAAGATCTTCAGCTGCTGGATTTTCATCTTTAGATTTATCCAATAAATTGAGTTTTAGATGATATCCATAATTTACAAAGAAAGATGTTTGTTGAGTTGAAGCATGGATTGAATTGTTGTACGCAAATTCCGCCAATGGTAGATATGTAGTCCAATTATTTTCATTGATTGCACATCATAGATATTATTCTAAGATTTGGTTAACTCACTCTGTTTGACCATCAGTTTGAAGATGGAAGGCAGAAGAGAGTTTGATATCTACCCTCAGTATATCAAAAAGTGACCTCCAAAACTTTGATATAAATTGAGGCCCTTGGTCCAAAATAATATCATCTGATAAACCATGATACCGATATATATTATCAATAAATAATCTTGATGTTTCTTCACTAGAAGTTGTCTTTCTGCATAGAATAAAATGTGTCATCTTTGTAAACCAATCTACCACCAAGTAGATAGCATCAAATGTTACAGAAGGTGGCAAATATGTAATGAAGTCCATAGATACTGAAGACCACGGTTGCTTTGGAATTGGTAGAGGTTGCAAAAGTCCGTAAAGGTGATGTCAAGGGTTCTTTGATCTTGAACAAAGGTCACATGATAGCACAAAGTTCTTCACTACTTTACGCATTTGAGGCCACCAAAAGTCTCGAGAAATAAGCTCCATTGTTTTATTGAATCCAAAGTGACCTGCAGCTGGAAAGTCATGTCGAGATTGAAGAATACAAAGTTGAATTGATCCTTCCGGAATGTATAGTCGATCTTCAAAATAATCCATCCTCAATCTTGAACTTGTCTTTGTCAAGGCGCTGCTTCATATCCAACACTAATGAGTCCATAGCTAATATTTCACAGACTTGTTCTAAAAAATCAACATCAATTGATATGATCATGGAGGTGGTGCAGAGGCAAAATCGTTCTGGTTGTAGCAAAGTTGTACACTGTTGATCAAATGTTGCATCTCCAGTCTTGGATGCTAGATATGATCTCTTCAATAATGCATCTGATAATCCTTGCTGCCTTCCTAGCCGATATGTGATGATGAAGTCGAATTGAGATAATGACATATTCTATCAAGTTTGGTGATGATTCAAAATTCGAGCTATTGTGAAATACTCTAAATTCTTGTAATCTGTATATATAGTCACCAGATGTGTAGCATTTTCTAATAAATGACGTCACTCTTAGAAAGAATCAACTATCGTAAGCAGTTCCTTATCGTAAATTTTATAGTTGATTTTTGTTGCCAAAAACTTCCTTGAATAGAATGCAATCGGGTGAAATTTATCATCCTTCCCCATCTGTGATAATATAGCTCCTAGCGCAAAGTCAGAAGCATCTGTTTTCAAATAGAAGGCTTTTATAAAGTCGGGATGTATCAAAATAGGAGCTATCATAAACATCAACTTTAACTCTTGAAAAGCCTCTTATATTTGGATACTCCACTCGAGTTTATCCTTTGATATCAACCGCGTTAATGAGGTTGTAATTTGTGAGTAGTTCTTCATGAAAATGCAATAGAAGTTGACAAATCCAAGAAAATATTGCACATCCCATACCGTCTTTGATATTGCCCAATCCGTTACTGCTTGAACCTTCTTCTCATCCATCAATAATCTTTTGTCCGAAATAATATAACTAAGAAATTCTACCTTGGATTGATGAAATATGCATTTTTCTAATTTGGCGTATAATCCCGCATCCTGAAGTTTTTGTAACACCAACTTCATATGACCCTCATGTTATTGAACATTCTTGGAATAGATCAAAATGTCATCGAGATAACAAACAACAAATTTGTTTAAATATTCTCGGAAAACATCATTCATCAAATGTTAAAATATAGCTGGTGCATTGGTCAATCCAAAAGGTATGGCATTATATTCAAAATGTCCATACCTCGTCCAAAATGCTCTCTTCCATTCATCTCCCACCTTTACTCATACAAGATTATAAGCTCCATAAAGATCTATCTTGGTGTATATTTTGGCTTCACCAAGTTGCTCCAAGAGTTCGGATATTAGTGACAATGGATATCGATTCTTCACAGTAATCTTATTCAAGCCTCGATAATCCATACACATTTGTAATGAGTCATCTTTCTTTTTCACAAAGAAGATAGGTACACCTACTAGAGATTTAGAATGCCAAATGAAGTTCTTCGCAAGATTCTTTTAATATAATCCTTCAATGCTAAGAGCTCATCTTATGATAAATTATAAATTGGGCCAAATGGTGATTGTGCTCCCCATTGGAGATCTATAGCATAATCGTATGGTCGATGCTCTGGTAGCATGTCAGCATTCTCCTTCTCAAAGACATCCTTGAATTCTTCATACTGCTTTAGAATAATCAAAGTTGGAATTGCATCTTCTCGAGCTAGTGTTGTGAAGATGACAAGAGGTGTATTATTCTTGGATTCCTTTATGAAGGCCCTCATATCTATGAACAAAGATTTGTTTCTAGACATTATCTTGGCAGGTTCCACCATTAAGGATTTTGTTAGAAATGTCACTTTTCACAACTTCCAATGTATCAATAGATTATATTTATCAAGTCAGGATAGCCCCAAAATGACTGGACATAAAGGGATCTTAATAATATTAAATACAATGCTACTTTTATAATTTCAAGATGTACCTTCAACAGTTTAGTTTCATGAATAACATTGCGAGAAGATAAAGGTCGGCCATCTATGACTTCTATATGCACATGCTTTAGTTTCTTCATAAGAGGAATTTTGTAAAGCTTGGCAAACTCTTCATCAAAAAAACAAGCAGATGCTCCTGAGTCTAGTAGAACATCGGTTTGTAGTTTTTGAATACCAAAAAATAAAAGTACGATAAAGCAATGAGAAGGTTGAACTCACAGAAAGAAACCTTGATTAATTTGGGGTGTTGACATGTCCAATCGCACGGTCCCTATTGTGACTGGGCTTCCTTGTTTATCTACACGCTTGTACTCCTAAGTCTTGTTGTTCAAGGCGTCTATTTTCTAGGACAATTTTTGGCTTTATGGCCTGCCTCTCCACAATATAAGCACAAGTTTTGCTCAAATTGTCGCTTCTTTTCTTCAATTGTGAGGGGCTTGAAACGTACCATATTGATTTGCATGTCTTATATTTCAGATTGAGCTTCTACACTCTTGATAAGAGCAGCCGAATAAAATTCATTTCTTCGTAGATACCATGTAGCTTTGAAATAATGGTCTTGACATCGTTGAAAAAATCGATTGTCACACTTCATCTCTTGGCTGATTGCTTCATTGAGTGTTTGAAGATCGGGTAGAGATAGCAATAAATCCTTCACGTCATCTCTGAGTCCCCAATAAAATTGACTCACCAGCACTTCTTCTCCCTAATTGATATCACAAGCAAGTTGTCTGAAGTCCAATGTATAAACAAATGCAGAGCATGATCCTTGACACAAAGAACAAATCTTAGTGGTTGTCCACCAAGCCTTATCATGCTCTCCAAATACCTCCTCGAATGCTTCTAGAAAGGTCTCAAAATTACTCAAGATAAAAGATCTTTTCTCAAATAAGGAGGCAAACCAAGACAAAGCTTATCCAGTAAGCAATGTCCCCACTAATCCAACTTGTGACTCCTTTATTGAATAGCATTCCGGTTGCAAGAATGTTATCAATCAAACTTTGTTTACAAAACCACGAAATTTTAATTAGGTACCATCAAACTTCTCTGAGAGACTGACTCAAGGCTCTTTGTACTGTGGTATAATCAAATTGTCACGTTGAGATGTAGATGGCAGTACTTCACTAACTAGAGGTGGTTGTACTATAATTTGAGCCACTTCCACTCTTGTAGCTCTATAGAGCTTAGCAAAATTTCCTTTAATTTCAGTAGTTCTAACCGCTAGAGTGTTAAGGATAGTGATGATCACATCTAACTTTGACTCCAAAGATTCTACCATGTTCACGTCTTCTCTACTAGCCATGCTAAGTAAAGAAGAAGGAATCAATACTTGTCTAAGGAAGGATAATCTGTAACCCTTAGAATACTCAAGTATTTCCAAAGAGAGGAGTAGTCCACCCTCTAGCTCAAAGAACTAAGCTTTGATATTGATAGAAGGGCAGTCTCGACAAACTGTCAGGGGTACAAAATATAGACTAGAAGTCTAAATAAGAAGTTTAAGAAGAACTAGCAAGAATTAGATTAATCAGATGAATACAAGAAACAACACCAGAGACATGAATTAGAGCTCCAAGAGATGTGTTGTCGAGACTAAAGAACTCTTCAGCCTCAACTCCAATATATACTCCTATCTAGGAAGCTTTTCAAGTAACTTCTTCCAACTAGGGAGCTTCTCAAGCAACTTCCACCAACTAGGGAGATACTAGAAGATTTTGAGAGGTTCTAGAGAGTTCTAGAAATCTTCTAGAATATTCTAAAAGGTTTTGACAAGTATGTCTTTGATACAATTGCTAATTGTCAAAATTATAAAGCAAATGATGTCACTGATTGATTTCCTTGTCGTAAGATGCAGATCTTGTAGATTGCGATACAAATTATATCATGTTCTTAGGTCTGGTACCATCAAACTTCTCCGACAAATTAATTTTTGGTTCTTTGATGCTTGAATGGTGTTCAATTATAGGTGAAGTAGTATAGCTTGAAGCAACTTGAATCATCTCTATATCTTCACTTCCTGCTAATCTTGTTGCTTCTTGTAGTGGTACATTGAGTTGATGTATTACGAGCATTAATTCTTTTATTTGTTCTTGCATTTGTGCCATTGCACTCTTCATTTCAATAAGTTCTATCATAATAGGAAGAGAAGAAAGTATCTACTTTTATTATAAAATAAAATATTCTAGAATAAAGAAAAAATTCTAAGATTAATATTAGTTTAGAAGTGGGTAATCCACAACTTCTAATATGATTATGTCTTATCAAGAAAAAGGAATAATCCACTCTTAATCAAGAAAAGATAAAACTCTGATATTATAACTTCACTTTTGTTAATTTATCAAAGACACAAATTGAAACAGATGCGTAAGTTAGTAAAAACTATGTTAAAGGAAAATAATAAGATAGAAATAAAGAAGTATGTATATTCATAAAGAAATTGGAATAGCTATTGCCAAAGACTAAAAAATATATGAGACTCTTGAATTAGATAAGAAACAAAAAAGGAGTTGACAAGAGTAAAGAAGGCTTCACTCTTATATCTATATATACTATCTATCTAAGAACTACATTGTTGTATGGCGTGATTTTCTATCTGGAAATACATTAGGTACCTAGCTATAGAGAATTTACTTGAAACTTATTGGCAAGAGTCCAATAAGTGATTTTTCCTTAATAAAAAGGACAAATAATATAAAGATTTTATAAAAGATAATTTTTATTGATAAAATCTTTTGTATTTAAGTAGATTTATACAAAAAGGTTCAAATTGCTATAAAACCTTTTAAAACCTTATTCACCTTCAAGGACTTATTTCTTTTTAAACTTTAGAGTTCAATAACTCTTGCTCCAACTATTCAATTTCTATAAAAGTTTTTTTAAAGTGTAAATAATCTTTTTAAGTTTCATTACAAGAAAAAATCAACTATAAATTCTTTGCTGATCATCTGATATCTTAAAAATCCTAGCAGGTGCTTAAAACCATAGCTCAAAGATATCTAAGCTTTATTTTCCTCATATCTCACAAATCCAAAATCTTAATGCCACAAAAAAAATTTATATAATCTTGTAACATAAATATATACACTTTTAAAAATTTTGAGCCAAAAATTTATCAAATTGCCTAAGATGTAGCTCAAAATATAACCACTAATTAAATAGGGTCACTTACTGCCCTTAGCTTACAAGTACTAACTTTAACTCCCAATATCTCCTTTGTTCCGACTTGGATTTGACCAAGCCATATATAAAAAGTGTAGCCGAAAAAGTGTTCTTTCCAATCTTAGTTGTCGATCCTCTATTGCTTTCTATATGCACGAGTTATGTCCAAAAGACTCACAGTAGGTACAATTTTGACATCTTAATCTTGAGCGCCTCCACCTCATTCATAAAAAGTCCAAATTACACAAAATTTGCACCAAAACCATATCCAAAAAATCAAACTTGCTGACCCTAGCCTCTAATGTTTGACTCCCTTCGAAAAACAAACCCTAATCCCTAATAAACACTCGGGCAGCCTCCTTGAAGTGCATTGGGTATGATTTTTGGCCAATAGGAATAAAGACTTCTATCATCCATCTCCATTCATTCACATGGATGGCTTAACTATCCCCTTTCATACTAAAAATCCCTTTCTAATCTTTTTTCTTATAAGATTTACATAATATGTGTTCTAAACACCAAATAAAAGAAGTAAATAAGATCTTAAGGATCACTAATGTCTAACAAAGGTAACTTAAGATATATAAAAGCTATTATCAATATAAAATCAACCACAAAAGTCACTACCAAAAAAAAAATAAGGTTGTATTAACCTCAATAATAATCTTTTTAGATAGATTATTTTTGAATTAACAACCTAATCACATTTTGTAACCAATAAAAGCCATTGATATGGCTCTCACTTAGTTGTATAGTAAATTCTATATAAAATATATATGTACAAATTTTTTACATGGTAGCCAAACCACAACACAACAACGTGGTGGCATTTTATAAGACCTCCTACACGTGTCTAATTTGCAAGACAAGTTTCCTACATGTGCGCCACGTGCTTGGCTTGTTCCACAAGCTATCAACATATGCGACACATGGCTAGCTTGTTCTACAAGCTACCAATATGTGCGACATGTGGCTAGCTTGTTGGTCAAATTTTCAACCTATCAATCACCTATAGACATGTATAAAGGTGATTCCGCGTCTATGAAGCTTTTAGGAAGCTTTTCTATAAGATATTATCAAATTAATTTATTTTATCTACTTCTATTAACTAGATAATTATTGGAGTAAATCTTATGTCTATGACAGTATCTTAGCAATAATCATCTATCTATTATATTCTAATCTAGATGGACACTCCCCTTTTAGTGTGTGGACACCCTTGTATGCCACACACTTCCGCATATACACCCCACAAAAAACAATTAGCTTTGATTATAAATAATATTTTTTTTACAAAATTAATTTAATTTGACATTGATGAATAACAATAGTAATAAAATATAATCTTTTATATTTTTATCATTCAAAATTAATATGACAAAGGTTTGTAAGGACCAAAGAATTAAAGGCTAAGATTATATAGAGCCATAGAATACAAATGAATAAGGATATATCAAATTTTGATCTTAAAGTAATAAATATAACAAGAATCATGATTTAAAATCAAAACTAGTTATTTTTTAGAAGGGTGTATATGTAAGAGTGCATGGCACACAAAGTATCTACATACTAAAAGAAGAATGTCTACATAATAATTTTTTTTTTCTATTATATTTCTTAAATATATTATTTATAAAATTATTTATTTATTATACAACTATTAAATTGTGTTATTAATGCATACCAATAATTAACAAAAAAGCAAGAAATATTGAATAAAATAAATATTAAGCTAATAAGATAAGATGTTAAATTGATGAAGAAAACAAATTTATCAATTCTTATTAATATCATAGTTCTAAACACTAATTTATTAATGCTTTCCATAAAACAAACATTGACAAATACTTATTTATTACTTTAATTCAACTTAAAAAAAAAAAAAAAAAAAAAAAAAACAACAATTTAATTTGCTATCCACATTTTAATATAAACAAAAATCTGTAAAAACATTCATCTATAAAACATCTCTTATAATAATACCACAAAAAAACATTCCATCTGAACATTTGATATTGCAATATGCTACTTTTTCCACTACATAAGTAACATTTAGTTTTAGGTGAAGTAATGGTAAATCTATAAAAGATAAGATAAATCTATAAATCTGAATGCTTACTATTATATTATAATAGCAAAATACAAAAAATACACCACATCAAGTTTTGAATTAGGTATTCTCAACTAATATATGTACAAAAACATAATATCGTCCAATCCAACTGCAATAATAACAACATCAACATTTGATACAAATTTGCAAAACATGGAATATATTTTGTTTGTTTTAGATTCAGCTCACTTTGTAAGTATATTTTGAATTAAATCAGATATGCATTTTGCTTCTTTGTGATGATTACAAGAAATGGTCGTAAAGGTGGATTACAAACCACCAATAATAAAACAAAAAAACTGCCAAAGTTAACAAATAAATTTAGCGGCTTTTGTGTTTTATTAGTATGAATTGGAAAACTATTCTATCGTTCATATGAGTTCAGATAGGCACGAGGTGGTTCATCATTACATCTCACGTAATGCAGAATCATAAATTTGTAAGCTAATCCTCTCCCAACATCCATGCAAGCATTTCGAATCTGCTTGTACCAGGTGCTTGTGACAATTTACTTTCTGCAGTCAGGCATCGTGGATTCACCAATGAGTGGGAAAGAAATTGTGTCATTACGAAAAGATAAAAACACAAATCACTTATGCATCAACAAATCTCCACCACAGAACTCCCTAATCGAACATTAAGAGGAGATGTATAATTAATGAAAAAAGAGAATTAACAACCATGACATGACATGGGAGACAAATATTCTACCTGCAGAAGACATTCTGTACCATCCTCATCAGGCTGCATAGTTTTCTACATGTAACCACTTAGTAGCAGACCATTTGGTACCCTTGATCACAGGGCAGCCACCTGCCAAACAGGACACAAATCCCATGAGCCATTTTAGAAAACCTGTGAACTTCAGTCTTATCTTAGGCATGAACTACAAGCAAATATTTTAGTAATGATCAGTAATAAATTAAGGCACCGGAAAAGTAAAACACGATGTCTAAATCAAAGAGGAGGAGGATCGTAAGGAAGAACACGGAGAAAAAATGGTTAGCCATTACGGTTCTTTACAAACTCCAGCTGTTACAAGCAATAAAAATTCGCTGTCAACTAAAATTTGATTTCATAACCTGAAACAGAAGCGTACCATGCAGGCTAGTGGGATCAAGTGTCGCATCTGGTTTCAAGCTCCAGAAAAGCAAGGCATTTCCCATGCGTGGTCGCACAGAAAGACCTTTCTGAGCACATTCAGATAATTTATCCCAATCGGGAACTTCAGTCTTATTCACCTGGGCAGCTGGAAAAACTGTTTCTCCCCCTTCCTCAACATTTGACCTGTCACCACCATGTAAAACCAATCATCAAATTGATCGCAGATATAGACTTGTTGAACCTTAAGTATCTCCAGCTGGACCTAAAAATAGTCTAAACTGCATTGTCTGCACATAAGAACACAAATACTAGTAAGAATTCAAGGCCATATGAAAGCAGGGCAGGACACTTACAGATACATGAGTAAGGTAGCAATTCTTTGACCGCCATTTTTGGTATTGTAAGGATCGTGGAAGTAATCATAATGGGGCTCGTATTTTTCACTTTCTTTGTACTGCAGAACTTGTACGCCTTCACCTTGATCTGCAAGCAACAACCCGCACGCCTTAAACGTGATATTGGAACTAGTTACAAACAAGTACTACTATTTTGCACAGAAGCTGCACTTCATTAACTTATGTCAAAAGTGTGCTAAACAAAAGGTTATTTATGTTGAGGCTATCAGAATGCTGGCAAGGTGTAGACTGTCGACATAAAACAATCATATTGATACACGAAAACAAATAGAAGACATGATTCTTTGCTACTAAACTAGAAAACTGAATTAAGCAAGCTAGCGGATCATTTTCATGAACCACTCAACAGCATATCGTACATACCAGCAGGTATAAATGTGAAGTCAGCTATTCGATTCTCGATTCTTTTGATCACAGGATCTTGACCTCGCATCAAAAATGTTCCTGAACTTGTGCGTACTCTGTGATGCATCATAAGCACGAATGTGACAGTTCAAGGCTACGAAAATCCAGAAATAGAGAAGACTGCAATGTGAACCAATTATCACAACCTCAAATACATCAATATTATTAACGCATACGGACCTTCAAAAGTGCCAAGAACTAGCCATTTGAGCAACGAAGGATCAAAGGAGCAACATCGCAATTACATCTTAACTGACAAGCTGATTACATCAACTACCAGTAAATTGGGTCATCAGCAAGAGTCACATCAGTACACACCTGCTGTCTTTGCTCTTTCCCGTCTCACTATCTACAACCGTTGACTTCACCAGACTTGGCCTGGCCACCTCAATGAGATGATTGCATTCCTCTTCTGTCTGTTCACAATACACCACTGTCAACTTAGATAGCTTGACACACTAAGTAACAGAACAGAAAGTAACTATCAGTTGCTTGCTTTTATCCAGCACGGGTTGAAGAATAGTTCGCGTGAAGAGTCTGATGATATTTATTCCAGAAACATCTCACTAGTGGACTTGGTTTCTTCGCCGAAAACCACATCCTTGAAAGAGTCTGAAATTTAGCAGAATGTTCGGGTTCCAGAAAGATACTAATGACAACCCCAATCACACGACAATGCCCTTGCTACATTATTTGTAACTTGAACTTACCAGAAAGTGGTGATATAGAAAGGCTCTGGGCTCCCAAGAGAGGACTTCAACCCAAGGTGATAAGGCGTTGGCACCAAAATGCCTGCAATCAGAGACGAATACCACTTAATCATACACACAATACTCTGAACATGAAATTGCCCTCACTTTTGAACGATCTATCGTAGCACGCTGTTATAGCACGTCGTTAGTCACAGCTCAACATAAGCCATGCTAACAAATATCGAGTCTCAAGTTTTCGGATGAGCAATTAATGGGCGAAGAGGGCGATTCACGCACTCGCGAATGCCAATCATCAACAAACAGTACAGACAGGGTAACCATACTGTGTCAGAAAATTGAGTTAGAGTTTCCAACCTACACCAGCTGTTATAAAAATGTTCTCAAAATACACTAAACTACTTGTACCTGGTCACCTACAACCTTGTTAGTGACACTCTGATTCATCCAACCGATCAAATCCATATTTAAAATCACAACACTTCAAATATACTTATCCGAAAGACTTGCACCTAGCATTTATGAAATTCGAAGGTTTCTTTCTAGGTTGAAGATGACTGGGAGAGTAACAAGCTGCAGGGCAAGTATCTCAACAGGAACTGCAGTGAAACAACTGAAATTGTTGCTTCCGAGGAAATTGTGTGTTAACCAAAAGTCGACATCTATCAATCTGAAAGCATAGTCTGATACACATGTGTATCCAGAAAGCCACCTATTATAAAACTGGATCTTTTCGTGTGGCAAAATAAACTGGCGCTGCAGGGTTTAACGTCGTGTCTGATCCAAACACTGTGCAGCCAAATGTTCATAAACAAGGATGCAGTCTAAGACTCGAACAGTTAAGAATGGTCCAAGACTACTCTACCATTGCGAGTTTAGGCCAGTATCCGCCTGCCATATTCCAACCTCCAAAATACACCCAAGGTCGATATAAACCATGTGCGAGAATGTCTTTGTCGTCTCATACGCTATAAGGAAGTTGAATGATGACGATAAAGGTGGGACAAAGTGTTATCAAAAACTTTCAGGCGATGCATAAACGAATGTCCTTTGCTTTCACCCACCTCCACCAATCCTAGAGTAGTATCTAATTCAGAAAGTATCAGATCTACCACTAACACGATGCTCGCTTAAAAATGATGATGCATAACGATCAGACGGACAACGAAATTCTGAGAGGCCTTTTTTAACTGTGCACGTCCAGATTCATGTGATCAATACCAGAAATTAGCTCACCTGCTTTGAGTATTTACACATTGGTGTAAGAGTTTGTACCCACCTGTGTGAGGGCAGCTTGATTTCCACGACGTCAGCCGAACTCCCGTGGGACGCCGATGGCATGGCTACAAAGCCAAGCGCCAACATGAGCATGAGCGCTAGAGACAACAGGACCAGCACCAACAAAGCCATCGTGCCAGCTCCTCTCCTTTGACCTCGACTCAGCTTCGCCATAGTTACGAACTTCGCCCGCCTCTTACGAAACCCAAGGATGAAAACTACCGACTACTTCAAGATGTGGCCGCGCCTAGGTAAACAGAATTTCAGAGAATGCAATAGATACTCAGCCTCTACGGCTTCTAGAATAGAGATCCATACCTACACACTCAAAATGTATGTATGCTAAGAACCACTCTCACGATAGAAATACCTCGGTTCCAAACTCAAAATCAGGAAACCCTTGCAGCTAAAAGTTTTTCGAAGATGATTCAATCACCAAAGACGCTGTGGGAAACTTCTCTTTTTCCCCGTCTGTCAATTTGCGTGTGCAGTTCACCAGCCTCCAACCTGCATGTGCAAACGCTCACAACAAAAACAGCAATTCATCGAACGCAGAATGACAGATCAATTTGACCAAAATAGGTCGACCCACATCCCCTTTGACGATGGTTTGTCCTACCCTGAGGAAGCAAATCAACTGCGCGATTGAGGTAGGGCTTACTGTATGCACGGAAATAGCATCACAGTGTGGGTGTGGGTGAACAATTATAGACTTGACTCTCGACGAAAGTAGGAAGACTCGGAGGTCCGCGTGCCTCGAATGTGAAGATGTGGAAATAAAAATATATATTCAGAAAGAGGGAAAGAAAAAACGAAAAGAAGAGGAAGAAGTGGTCAGTATGAAAAGTGGTTTTTCTGAGCGTCGTTCTCCTTCGTTGGAGTCGCCCGTCTGTTTCCAGCAGTATCGTCAATTTCCATCTGCAACTTGAGTGGCCTTCTCATTTCCATACTCCATCTCTGTTGCATTTACAGGGTCAAAGTATTGCAGTTGGTGTTTTGCACGAGAAATTGTTGAAGTGGGTTTTTGCTGCATCGAATTTGAGCTATGGAGTCGTTAGCTCGGGGTAGTATTGCAAATGTATCCTCCAGCTTCGCCTCATCTGCTGAATTGTTGGGGTTTTCCTTACGCGGTGATGATCTGCTACGTTCAGTGAGACTGGGTGGCAGCAAAGTACGGCCAGGTGGGTTTCGAGTGACGTCTGTGTCTACAACAGACGACAAAACTCCCGCTCGCTCTGGGAATGTGGGACTATACACTGGGCGAGATCCTAATGTGAAGAAGCCTGCGTGGTTGCGGCAACGGGCGCCGCAAGGGGAGAAGTTATCAAAGCTCAAGGAGAGCATCACCACTTTGAAGCTGAATACCGTTTGTGAGGAAGCGCAATGCCCCAACATTGGAGAGGTGAGATTTATGTGAGATTTAGCGGTTACTGGGATTGTCAAGTGCATTAAAATGGTCGGGCAATATGGGTGGCGTAGTTTTCAATAAAGCTGGTGGATGGAACGCTGTTGTGAAGACTCTGCGCATCTCTGAGTATTGACAATGGAACATTGGGTTGGCTCAGTGTTGGAATGGTGGCGGAGGAGCAGGGGGTGAAGGGGATGGCATTGCTACAGCCACTATCATGCTGCTCGGTGACACTTGCACTCGCGGATGCCGATTTTGTGCAGTTGCCACTAGTAGGAATCCTGCACCCGCGGATCCTATGGAACCAGAAAATACAGCTCAGGCAATCGCCAGTTGGGGGTATTCAATTATTCCTCCATTTTTCAATGCGTTCTTTAGGTGCTTTGCATACGGAGTTGAACATCATTCGCCTCCCCTGTTGAGTTAAGAGTGGTACATTTCCCAGATGTTGGAGTTTATGCTACCTCTTATGATGGATTAAGGTTAGGGTTCATGATGTCGCTTAATACCTTCAATTTTTGTGGAAAATCTGAATCATAGTCGCCAGTGACGTAAACCATGTCGTGCTTGTGAATGATTGTGCAGCGTAGGGTATGTTGTATTGACTAGCGTTGACAGAGATGACATGCCTGATGGTGGGAGTGATCACTTTGCTCGAACAGTGAAAACCCTCAAGGTTTGTTTGTTTGTGTTTGTTTGTGTTTGTTTGTGTTTTTATTTTATTTTTTGTTGATTTTTATTTTCTGTTCCTTTTTTAAGGTTTTCATGTAAGACCAACAATATGTGCCACTTCTTCAGACTTCCCTCACTTTGCCTACACTTTCTATGTCCATTGTTATCAACTAAGGAGTTTACAAGTATCCCCATGCTGTAGAACGTCACTCATAGTGTCATAGAATTTATTGTATCAGCACATCGCAGTGGGTGTCCCTCATAATGGCTTTGGTTGAGGATTTTTATTATTTGTGAATCTCATTTGTACGTTGTGTATGGAATCCATTGCAGGCGTTAAAGCCAGAAATATTGGTAGAATGTCTTGTGTCTGATTTCAGAGGTGATCTGGACGCCGTGTATCATCTCGCCAGCTCTGGGCTGGATGTCTTTGCTCATAACATTGAGACAGTGAAGCGGTTGCAGCGTATTGTCAGAGATCCACGGGCTGGGTATTATATTCACACACAGTTCACAGTTCTTTTCAAGGAGTTTGCATTTGGTGTTGAAATGTGGTGTGCGTCGCGTGAAGTTTTTGAACTGATCTGTTGTGGATGCTTATTAATGACAGGTATGAACAGAGCATGGCAGTATTAAAGCATGCCAAAACTCTGAAGGGAATGGTGACCAAGTCCTCTATAATGCTGGGCTTGGGCGAGCATGATGAAGAAATAAAGCAAACTATGCTGGATCTGCGTGATGCTGGAGTGGACATATTTACTTTAGGCCAATATTTACAGGTAGAGTAATGGAAATTTGGTGATTGATGTACTGTCGTTCTGAATATTATAATAAATCTGAGCTTTATATCATCTTTCAGCTTGTAGTGAGACGTGCACATCGAGTCTTTTCTCTTCTTCTTTTTTCTTTTTTCTTTATCCCCAAAAATAATTTGTACCCTTATCTCTCTCTCATTTGATTTCTGCAGCCCACGCCTTTTCACCTAACTGTGAAGGAGTACGTGACACCCGAGAAGTTCGAATATTGGAAGCAGTATGGCGAGTCCATTGGTTTCAGATATGTCGCAAGCGGTCCTCTTGTAAGTTTGTGCTATAAGTTTCAAGTATCTTCGACTAAACTAGTTAGTTTATTGAACTTGATTGAATGTTACTTCATTTCACCTGAAATGTTGCTTGAATTTTTTCTTGTTTAATACCGTCTCATTCCCTGCAGGTTCGATCTTCTTACCGAGCAGGGGAGTTCTTTATTGAGAGCATGATTCGTAACGACCGGAACAATGCTGCGGTGTAATTTAAAAGTTTTATGTCAAGTGCTACAGAAAAACATATGTTTACCAAGATTTCGTGCCACTCGCATGTGGCGATTAGACTCTAACCTGAGCTCAGTTAGTTAGTCGAGCTATTACTCAGCTGGGAGGTTTTACATGGTATTGAGCCTGATTGAAGCATCTGGAACTTCATGCGCTAGGGTCCATGATCGGGTGATTTCTCCGACTCCCACCACATTTGTCGAGTGCTTAGATGATTCTTTGTGCTGTACGCAACATTCTGCTATACTTTGAGCCACAACACTTGAGCCTGATTTTTTTGTTGTATAATAGCTGTTGATTTATGAGCTGATCTTGTTTGTTTAGTTTCCTTAGGAACTATTAACTACAGTGGTCTTCCCTCTGTAAGTGATCATGTTGACCTCTAAACCCCTACAAATGGTAGTTGCCTTGTTCATTTTGAACGACCCATTATATTTCAAAATTGTGGAAATATCCTGTCATTCTGTCTTTGAAACTTAATGGGTGTGTTCCACGTGCTCTTCATATCGCTCACATTCAGGATAATTAAATTCCAAGTTACCAAGAACGATGGATTTCAGAACTGTTGAATCACCAAATCTGCTGTTGCCAAGAAATTTGACAAATAATCACTTGAAGGGTTATGATTAGCTGGCAGGCAGCCAAGTCTGACGGAATTGGATGTCACTGTAGACTACAGTGACTCATAGCATTATGCTTAAAGAGTATCAATCATCCCTGCAGATGATCGGGAAGTGTAGTGTGATTTGCAGGAATTGTGTTGCGCAGGGAGGATCGGGCTTGAAGCCTTTCCAAATTTTGTGAGGTTAGATCGAAAGTGCTCTTCGTGCTCGTTGCGTCCAATAAAGTGCAGACTCGAGCTGTTTTAAGTTTTTTAATTTCAAGCAGCATGATTTTATCCCGAGATCATATGCCGGACGAGTTGTCTCAAATCTCCCAGCTTGTTCTCTTCGGTTGGGTTTTTTTATTTTTATCCAACAACCTTGCCACCTCCATATGTTGGATATGCTTCGTTGAATCTTAAGAGTGTTCTCCGGGTCACAATGGATTTACTCGAATTGTTACATGAAGTTTTTCTGCTTTATTGTTTTTGAAAAATTGCTGCTCTTTTATTCCAATCTACCTTCCTGGAGTCCGTACCTCAAGGAAAATTCGCTGATGGATTTTGTGACTATTGTGATTGTTGTATTTAATTTGTTGTTCGCAGATTGCGAAGGCAAATGATGCAGTGACATGAGAGGAGCTGGTCCAACTGGTAGCGTCTTCAGGTTTGCAGACTCGCTTCCTTAGAAAATTCCTTGGTCCTCAGAGACTGGTGTTATCAGTGTCCGAAATCCATGAAAGAAGATCAGGTTGTACTCAACTACATTCGGTGGATCATGGCATTCTTTTCATCCGGCTCTGCTGCATCTCAGTCGTTGTGACAGCAGGTGCAAAGGTGAATCGCAGGTGGTAGGAAAGTGAAGATAACATGTATATGAAGAAACTGTTTTCTCCGAGAGCAGCGCGATGGACTGAAACTTGCTTTGACAGCTTATTACAGTGACGGATCTAATGAACTTCTAAATGATATTGTACAGTTCCTATTTATGTTGATGTCTGTGAGGATAAATCTGAATTGAACATCTCGGAAGCGGTGAGTGATTTGCCGGTAGTGCTTCCAGATAATGGAAGAATTTTAAATATTCTACCATGTACTTTATCTCTGTTTATACACCCTGATTGGCCTTGACCAGCATATTGAAGATTCTTCTTACATGTTATTTTTTTCCTCCTTTGAAGGACGAGATATTAGCAGTTATATGGACAAAGGGAGAATCATCATGTATGTTGTGAAGGAAGAGGTAGTGTATGAAAACCGAAGAATCAGAACTTTCAATGTCGTGGTTGAATTGCAGGGTATTAACTTGTTTCAATTGGAGCTACCATCCTGTTTGAAAACTGTAATTAGAAGTCCGGACTGAGCTGATTGTGTTGTGTTTGTGATTGCTGAAGGGTGCCTGGAAGGACATCATGACATGTATTGTGCACAATTAACTCAACTATTAGGGCTCATGTGAAGTTTATGTTGGAACTCAAGTCGTCTTTGGTCGTCTTGTTCGTGATGTGCGCAGAAAGCTGAAAAAAGTATCAACCAGGACAACAGAAGAGTTGTGCTATTAACTCTTAAGAGCCTTGACGATTAACTCGGGATTAGTTACATTGGAGTGAATGGCCTTCATTTTATATTTATTTACTTATTTATACACTTCTTTTGTTTTCTTCTTGAACTTTAGTATGGCAAGAAAAACAAAACTTAAGAAATGAATTAGGAGTGATTGTGATACAATACTGTTGTTTCTTCATGACAGGGCATGTTGCGAACATGGAAGCGTAAGTTTTATGTGACAAGCAAACAAAAGTAACACTTTTTTGACAATTGAACTGAAAGATTGGCAATAAAATACTATAAAATTTGTGGTTTTTTGAAGTACGGTCTCACGTTTATTCTTCTTTTTGACTTTCGATGCCAAATAGTATTTTTACTTCAAATTTTTATATTTTGTGATGTAATGTTTTTAATGTATAAATAAGATTTTTAATGTATATTTATATACATATTTGTAGTATAAAGAATAACAATTTCATAAACCAATCAAATATCAAAAACATTCAATTAAGAATGACTTTGAGGTAAATAAAGATGTATTCTTTATATTAGATTTAATAACAACATTGATAAATCTAATATATACATGTAAACATATATAAATATAAATATATATAGTAGGGAAGTATTATATATTTTTAGAGAGTTAGATAAATAATTTAAAAAGTAGTAGATCAGTATTTAAAAAATACACAATGTAAATAAAATGTATGTAAGTATATATATATATATATATATATATATATACTACATACTTTTTATATATATATATATATATATATATATTTGTTATATTTTTTATATCTTTTATACTTAAATTTAAGATTAAAAATAAAGAAGTAATTGTAATATAATATAACTTTAGTATAAACTTCAATTTAATATTCAGATTGTATATTAAGTGACTTGTGGAATTTTATCAAATAATATTTTCTTATCATATTACATCAATACAAATTGTTGTATGTGTCACACACAAGCAACAAACTTTGGCTTTAAGCACCTTCTAAAACTTTCTAAAATTTTAAAGATATTTGTAATATTTTTTGTAAATCTTTAGATATTAATAAATAAATAAATAAATAAGTATGGGATTTCCATAAGATTCTAAATTTTTCATAAATTTTTATAGCAATTTGGTATCTTTATCAATCATCTTAAAGTTTCCATAAAATATTTTGTAGACTTGTGCAATATAATATAACCTTTAGGACTTCCTCCAAAACCTTCCAAGGATCTAATTGTCATAGTATAAATAAGGGAGCAAGATAAAATCATCTTAGTTTTGCCTACACAAGTTTTGGAAGAGTGCATATGTTGTCTTGTTCCTATGTAGTATCTTATCTTATTTCTAATTTTTATATATATATATATATATATATATATATTTGTATGTTTGTATATGGTTCATAATCTTTAAAATCTTTGCTTTAATGTCCTCGATAATTTGACTTAATTTTCTATTTTTATCATTGTATTGTATTTTTTAAAATCAAGAAGATTATTCCACTTCTTCAAGGATATTAATGCAGCTTAAAGAGTGTAAATTGTCCATCTTTGAGCTATTATCTTATCTTATAGTAGTCTTTTTTTTAAAAGAACATACTATTTCTTATATTAAAAGACATCATTTAGTCTTAGAGATTACATATTATTTCTTCTAAAAAAAACTAATATAAATATCTCTGAAAAGAAAAAATATCATTTTTTTAAAATAATATATAATATAAAACAAGCACTTTTAAAAATCTTACAAATATATTAATTGAATTAAATAAATAAGTAAATAATTATTTATCTAAGATATTTTGAAGTTATAATATTTATATATAAAGCCAAAATAAATGTAACTATTGAAGTTTATACTATGCCTCTAAGTACTTCAAGTGATTAAAATAATAATAATAATAATCATAATAAAGATTTTTTTATTTATTACAATAATATTGAAGATGGATCTAAGAAGAAAAAATTAATATATTATCAAAACATTAACCACATGATAGTGTGAGTAAATTACAAGGAAAAATACATCTTACAAGAATATATTAATAAATTTTAATGAAAATATTTACTTGATATTTAATCATATCCAACAAAATATCTATATTCTTTTTAAAGAAATTTTGTAGATAAAAATAATCATTATTCAATTATTACGAATTAAAATTATTTTTTTAATCTATAAGCAACAAAATATTTGTGATTGTAGTTAAAAACAAATGCATTTTTTTAATACTAACTATCAACTTTATTATTACATAATATATTTATATTTATATTTATAGTTAAATCCTTCATAGAAATTAAATATATTTTTTATTTTAAATAAACATTCTTCTAACTATCATATTAAAAATATAAAATATTAATGGTTTACTACAAATTTTGATATCAGATTATTTATTATAAAACATATTAACTACTATGTTATCTTCACTTACATACTTTTATAAAATCAAAATATAAAGCCAAAATATATATATATATATATATATATATATATATACTGTTGATATTTATCTAAACAAATAAAATACAAATAATAAGTAACTTATCAATTTTTTTAAAAAAAATTAGCACATATTTAATTATAAATTAATAAATTTTAAATTATGTAATTATAAGTTTTAGTAGGATTTTTTGTTTGTTATTTTATTTTATATATTTTTTATCTAAAATTATATATTATGAATTTCTTTAAAAATATAGCTAATAATTTATTTTTATTTGATTTTATCATTTTAAATATTTAAATTTAATTTTTTATTATTTATTTTTAATTTCTTAGAATTTCATTGATGTTAATTCAAAAATATATATTATTCTTTGATATTAATTATTTGTTGCAAATCTTCAGTATATAAAATTCAAGTTTCAGTTAGAAACTTAATAATTATATTTCTGGTTATTAAGTTCTTCTTAAGTGAAATTTCAAATTACTTAAAAATTTCATAGGTTTTTTCATAAGGTTAAACCATGTGATTATCAAAGACATGGCCATTGATAAGGTCTAATATTAGAATATATTAATCAATAGATACTAAAGTTAAAATTTATGTGAATTAAAATAAATATTAAAATATAAAGTACAAAACACCTTAGTGGTTAAATTTTATTTGTTTCTTAAATGAGTGATCTAAAAGTTAACTATGCATTCAAATAATTTTTTTGAATTTGTATCAATAAAATCCCAAATTTCTTACTACATATTTTATTTGTTACTCTTTGTTTCAAAAACCATTAAATTTACTAATTTTAGTTTAAGAGATTATCTATCATAAGAATTTATCAGTAACAAATCAATTGAATATAATCATTTTGTTTTATGAATCAAATAAAATATTTTCTTACAAGCTTACTCAAAGTTTTTAGTGGAATTCTATCTACACCTAAAGTTTACTTTACAGCTCTTCTATTATATTTGAAATAATAGCCAAATCATATGTATTCTATTTACTTCACCTCTTGTAACCACTACAATAATACTTAAATTGTTGGTACCATGAGAATTTTCATACAAGATAATAGGATCAATTTTCATAATTTATTTATTATATTGGTGCTTACAATCTTTTGTTATGTGTACAATCATCCAATCCATTTGCATACATACAACGGTTTTTGTGGTGCAAAATAGATTTTATATTTTTGTAGTTCAGTAAGTTCATTATCCTTTTATATTGTTATTTTAAAGTTCATGATGCTTTTAGAAATTTCAGAAATTGTTCTTGAGATTTTTTTAAAACTATTACAATGCATTCTTTTACACAGGCTTCTTAAGATGAGCATATTAACATTAAAACTCAATGTTTGTTCATTTATAGTTTGTTCATCTATTTTTGTATAAGATCATTAAGGTATATCCAATTAATTTTAAAAAAGTTTTGCACTATTTAAATAACTATTTAAGCATGTAATCACTAGATTTTTATTGTGAAATTTTTTATTTTTCAATTATTCAAATATTAATAAATTTAAAATTGATTACCAGTAAATCAAACACCAAAGTAGTAAAAAAAACTTTCATTTAAATATACATAAATACATGTATATATTTTTAAAAATTAGAAAAATACATTAAATGAGATTTTTTTTAATGAATAAACACCAACAAATATATTTTTATGAAAATATAAATTAATAAAAAAATTAGTCATTTTTACCCAAGGAGTTGAATATATATGTGTGTGTATATATATATATATATATATATATAGACACACTTAAAATTACTGCAATTAAAAAAAGCTTCTTCAAAATACACAATGTTAATCAATCTAAAAGATCTATACAATTTCAAGAAAAGATTTAGTGAATCAAATTTTTATTCAATTTCATTATATATATATATATATATATATATATATATATGTGCATGTGTGTTTGTATATATACATATGCATACATTAAAATATAAATTATGATATTCTTGTATTATATATATATATATATATATATATATTTATTGATCAATACATATATTCCAATACTTATATTATTATTTGTTTCATGGTTTCATATACTCATTCTGTAAAAAAATTACTACTTTTATTTTTATTTTTTTGAAAAATGAATATCAAATTACCTTCAAAATATCCAAATTTGTAGATTGTAGTTGTTTTGGTTTATGTCATGTGTTTGTTGTGTTGTAATTCAAGATTAAATTCTTCTTCAAATCCTCCTCTTCTTTTTCCTAGTTATTTTATTATAATCATTGTTACTACTTGATGTGCAAATCCAAATACAAAATTTTAAAATTCTCACTTATAATTTAAATGCATGATTTTGGATGCCTTAGAACATTGTTAAAAAGGGTTACGTTGCAGCTGAAACAATAGAATTCCTCTGTTTGAATTTCTCTGATTAGACTTCTGCGCACATTATCATCTGAACTCAGTTGCCTATAATTTTCTCCACATTAAAATCATTACTATTATTATCATTAAAACATGGTTTGATACAAAGGATTCAATCAGAAAAAAAAGAGAAATTTAAAATTTAAATTCAAGTATCTCACAAGATGAATAGAACCTGCAGAAATGCATGGAAAGCAAGTTGCTCAAATATAATTGGGGGCTTCACTCTTTGGAGCAAGGCAGAGAAATAGTCTTTTATGGCAATGAAATATTACAAAACCAAAATTTGGGAAATTATTGGTTGTTTTAATCATTCATTTTTTGAAAAGAAGAAAAAGGAAACTAAAGGGAGGAAAGAGAAAAGTAAAAAGAACAACCCAAGCTGGCCAAATGACACGTGGAAGTCAATAATACTTACAGTGTGAACACACAAAGAAGAATGGAAATAGCCATTGTTGGGGAAGAGAGCTTATGTACCCTTGTGTATGTTCTAGTTGCATCAAATTTACAGATATTTCAACTTTCTTTGTTTCATTCTGAATTAAGCATTTCTACTGTTTCATTTTTTTCATTTCTTTTTGTTTCTTTGTTTTAATTTTGATGGCTGTCAGTTTTTATGAAAAATAATTAACTTAACTTAAAATTATATATACATACATAGATATAGTTATCCCCCCGCTAATTAATATCATCCGTTGCAAAAATATTATTAATTATCATAACAACAAACAACATTAGATACCTAGATTGTAGTTGGAATGGGTTCTCAAAATTTTGATTAATTATTGGGGGTTATTAGTTTTTGAGGGATTAATTATTGAAGAGACAACTATATATATTCATAAATATTAGTAAATGCAATCAAATGAAGCTTATACTTGTTTGGAATGAAAATTTTGTAAGCGCATTGAGATGCTGTTATTCATGAATAAAAATATACAAGTTAAGAGACAAACATAATAAAAGTTAATCATATCATTTGAAACTTTTAATTACACTACATTACTATTTAATATATTATTACATGAAATCCATGTCAAACATCACATTTCTATTCAAAAAAATTGCATATATTTATCAAAATATCTCAAATCTAAATTATTTGAATATCAATGTTTTGGATTTTGCCACCATAAAAAAGCATGTTGTTTGCATACAATCATTTTTTTCTTTTGAAAATGATAAAAATTATTAAACACTTGTATGAAAATAATAAAATACTTTTTATACTATCAAAAACTAAATTATTTTAGAAAATCCATTTTGATATTAACAATTTAGAAAGAAAAATAAAAACTTGAAAACTACTTTAATCAAAAAGTCCTTCTCATTTTGTGCTAGATTGTAATGAAAACCAAGTAAAATTGGTATATCTTTGTAACTATGATACCAATTTACAAAATTATCTATTGCTTGCACAATTTTTTGAAGTTTTTCTTCCAATCTAAATTGAAAACGCTTAAAGGTTTTGTTGCAAACACATTTTAAATATAATGTATTACAAGAATTTTAAATTTAAATGAAGTTGTAGAAAGATGAAAATTACTATTTACATGTCAGACACTGTGAACTCAGATGCATTTTGTTTCTCTAAAATAAGAAAATTAATGAATTAATGTGAAAAATAACATGAAATATATCAACATTCTATTAAAATCCCATTCTTGTGTTATGTAATGCAGTCAGAGAGGTTACAATTATCAAAAGAAGTGTTTAGACCTTGCATGATAAATCAATTTTTCACCAATATATTTTTTATGTATATTTGTAGGATTATTTTCGTGCTTTCTGCTGGAACATCATGATTTTCCAAAAATCACACAGTCCGCTTTCTGCGGATTTTGTATTATTTAAAATAAAAAATTAATGGAAACAATAATAACGAAAATAATTAATCTTACAAAAGTTAAATAAAACAATAAGAACAACACTTTGAAGTATGTTTGTACACTTACAGCTATAAGGAGAATAAGTTGTCAAAGAAATAAAATATAACAAAAATAAAAAAGTCTAAAAAAGAGACTACTGACCATATCTGTACATTTCACAGTACAATACGGTCTCCCAGGATACACAAAGCCTTAAGCGGTCATAATCAAGCTAAAAGACTGTTGTGTATATAGTATATATATGATATACGAATTATATCGTATCTTACATGAGATCTACGTTAAGTGAGTATAGAATATCTGACAGTTTGGAATGGAGAATGGAGTGGGCAATGTGGGCCATCACGATGGGATCCCAATCTAGGTTTATCAAATTCCTTTGCAAAAGTATTAAAGCAAAGCAGCGGAGAGGAGAGGGACATAATACTTGGTATACGGAACCGTATTGAATGCATGGCCATCGTATTTTTCCACAGTAGTGGAATCATTTGTCATCATCTTCATTTTAGTTCATGAGCTGTCTACTGTCGACACATGAAGACGTATTTTGTACATCACAAATGGTATTTAGTACATCATTCTATCTCCCTCTCATGTCAGTGATACGATCTTTCAAGTACGAGTGGCTTGGATTCAAAGAGGGAAGCTGTGATGTACTATTCGGATTTTATCTTGTGTTTATTTTTAAACAAGATCAGTGAAGGGATGAAGTTGAGATCTGTACCTGAATAATTAAGCTTTTCCTCGGATGGGTGCTGATGATTTTGCAGCAGTTGGGTCTTCACAAGTGAGGAAAAAATCGCAACTTCAGGGGTTCACGATTGGAATAATGTGCATTGAATTAAGAAGTACAGCTCCATTCCAGATTTAACGCAGGTTGTAATTTTCCACACTTACAGCACTGAGTAGCTGATTAAATCCACGATTGACTGTAGAGATGGCCCCAGCTTGTATGATGGCAAAAAATTCTGAGCCAAATTGTTAATTCGTCAATGGAAGTGCTGATCGCGTTCTGCGCATATGTCAGCAAGTGTTGCAGCATCCAAGTTTCACGAAGAGGTGGATGTTTTGTTGTATGATTAGGAGACCATGAGTTTTAAGTACAATCGAAGACACTGTATGTGTGTGTTTGTGTGTGTGTGTGTGTCAGACTGACACAGACGAACTTTCAGTGCATGTCTGCATGATCCCGGTTGCAGAGGTTTGTCCTCCCGCCGAGTCTGCCACCTTCATGTCCAGAATCTCGCTGAAAATCTTTCATTGGTTCGTCGTGCTTCGATCGATGCTGTCAATCCTCCACCATTGCAGCTGCAGCACCAGGGTGTGCCCAGGGGTTGCGTCAGTTTAAAAGCAGTCTGACTCATAACTCACGGTCAGTCGGAGTGAGGAGACGAGAGAGTCCTAGGTGAGAGGATCTGATTGCAAGCGCCGTAACACCACACGGTCCACAATCTAATCCTTCGGAATAGCCCGACCTTTCTGCTACAGCACCAGTGTGCCGCACAATGCAATGCCCTGGATTTAATTCTGCATTAACAGTTGTTTCGATGCAGCTTCGGTACTTTAAATAAATCCGTTATTACTATGAAGTCGCCTGAAATTGTTACCGGCAGCGGAATCTCAGCTGCCAATTGGGAGTTCCAGCCCAGCCGCTCATTTTTCACAAGGTTTGAACCTTTTACGGTAAAGGAAAGGATGCTTTTTCCAACAATAGACCAGCTTCATCCTCGAATCATGAGAGAGCCTTTCTAAGAAGCCTACAGGACTGAGGTCGACAGATGGTTGATAGCTCACACCAACTCCATTGGACTTATTCATACTCCATCGAAGCACGACCTCGAAAAGACCTGTTGATTGCAGCAATGTTTCCGGAGTTATGGCGACAAAGCATCCGTTAAACTTCTGGTGAGTTAATGAACAGCTTCAGGCACTCATAATGTAGTAAAAGATGAAAGGAGTAGGGTTGTACAGAATTGCATATCAATTCCACTTGAGAGATCACTGGTGATGTGATGCACATCACCGCTAATAAAATACATTTTTCTGAAGCCTGCCAGGATGATCTACCACAGATTTTTATGCTACATGAACATCAACTGATGAGGTTGTGTTAATCTCAATTGCAACCTCACGTAACATTTGAGTTCTTTCTCAAGTACGTGATAGAGTTGATTGATTTATAGGGCGGAACAATGAAGCTATGTACTGACCACAAACACTAGCCGGACTTACTTAGTCCGGTAACTGCAGTGTGGGCCTTATGAAGGAGCTGCACAAGAGAACTTTGAGTGTTGTATGCTCGTTCAATCATGGGACCGCATAGAAAGCAGGGATGAATACATGTTTGTTACTGAGAGTGGAGATCAATTCGCTGTGTCGATCACATCTTGGTTTGGTCATGCACATTGCCATGCAGAGGCAGAGATCAGAGGCCGCGTGTGCCAACCAAGAGTCAAGCAGCCCAGTTTTTCTTCAACCCGATAACCATCGCCAGAGAACATAGTGAGCAACATGCTCGCCTGTTTGAACGCGTTCAGGCCTAGTTGGATCGGCCGGTACCCTGCCTTCAACATACGCATCTGCCATTGAAATAGGTTCTCATGCCGCTCAACTCGTGCTGCATCTTCACAAGCCACAATGTTGTTAATTTCCCGGCCGAGGTACATCTCGGCAAGAACTTGTTCGCTGCTGTCGGAAGGCAAGTTGCATGCTTCCAGTGAGTCGAACATGGTTGAATAATAATGTAAGGCCTCCGTGAACCTGCCCAGAAAGGAAGGTTGATTATGATTAGCCTCGTGTTCAACAATGGTGAAAATTTTAGGCTTCAAAGCCCGGGCCGAACGAAGAACCTCGTCGATGGGGATTACTGATCCAGCGGAGTACAGAAGCTTGTGCAGTTGTAATACGGAGTTCACTGCAACTGCTTCGCCATGGCATATCTGAAGCATCCACGGTTTGATATCATCAAGCTTCACAGCAACTACGCCCCGAAATTCGAATTCTACCTTGACGGTTTCTGCTAATTGGGCCAACTTCATGCCAATCTCCTGCAACACATCGCTTCCTCCCGATTGTGGCGGCCCAATGCCAGTTAGGCGCAGACGAGGAGGACCACCTGGCCGAAGGGCAAGGGCCTGGATCAAAGCCGGCCACTGTAATCCATGCATAAGATTGAAATCTATCACGTGAACCTGCTTCTGCCCTGCGAAAGCTTCGAGGATGGCTTGGTTGGCCGTAAAGTGTGCGAATTTTAGATACGGGCATGTTTCGTAGAAGTGAAAGTGCAACAACTCTGAGAGAGAATCTGACTGATTAGAACCGACATTGTTGCCGCTGGAGAAGGCGACCCCATAAATTCTACGAGTCAAAGCATCGATGAAGTGAGTGGCTACTTTGCCCATTGGACCCGGTGGCAAGCCAAGCAGCTGGATCCGACGGAGAGTCTCTTCCGCTAGGTTGAGGTTCCCTCGTTGGATGGATTCCGCACATGCCAATAAAGAATGTACCAGCCGAACGCCATTGTCCTCATCCTCACCCATCGGGCTTTGTTGTTGTTCTAACACTGCTCCAGTGGCACGATTGGCATTTAATTGTGATGCATCATTTTGAGGAGCAGCTACAAAATTGTTCCCAACAGCGGGTGTATTCTGGTAGTGCAGAGTTGGAAGCCGGGAGGAGCCAGTATCCAGTGATGAATCATGGCTAGAGCTGGCCTCAAGATCATTTTGGTGAAGAGAATCTTCTGTGAGGGTTTGTTGTTGCGGCGCAGTCATGGTACCGGCGTTGTTGAAAGAAAGCTCGTCAATCATGCCATCAATCCACCCGGCCAGATCACTAGTGCGATTGTTACTTGTTTGTGCCCCAACGTCCAACGTGTGATGAGCAGGAATGTTCGGTGAATCTTGAGATATAGTTCCCAGAACGCTGTGCAGCTGCTCTAAATGGTGCACTAGGTCAGACGGTTGCATGAAATTCGCATGCCTGAATTGTCCATCAACAAGAGCCCCGCCCGTAGCCTCATGGCGGGTGCTACCTGGATAGTACTGATATGCCATCTACAATTCTTTGTCAGTGCACTCTCAGGTTGCAACCCCACTGCTCTAAACCAGCAAGATCATCGATGAAAAATCCTGCAAGCCCCGAAGGTGAAAAATTAAGCACATCCTCATCTATTTGCATCACAACTGTGCTTGATGCATTTCTCTCAACCGGTGAATGAACCACGGACTGTCTTAATTTGTCAAGATCTCCATCAGGAATATACTACATGCTGGTATTCTTCTACAAAGGCTGTTATTCTCACCACTGCAACAAGAAGCTACATTCTGACATGGAGCAGCAAGCTAAGTACCAAGCATACTAAAATGTAGAAATCTATCGAAACATCAACTACGAAGGTCCGAGATACATCCTATCGTAACTAGGCTGCCTGATTTCGAGAAAGAAATGAGTACTGATCCAAAAGGAATTGACAGGTAGACAAAGCTATTGTCAGGTCTTATCAGAACTGCGTTAGTGGCACGAACTATTGAAAGGAAGATACTTCCAAATACTATTTGTTGAAAAACTACCTGAGTGTTAAAATTAGGAAGCAAACCAGAGTAATCGGGGAGTTCTAACGAACAACAGTATCACTAGGATTACAACCTACATTCCACAGGAGCCTCAGGAACTGAGTTCACGAATCATAGTGCGTATCATAGAATGCTATGGAATGAAGGCCCAAAAATACATGCTGAAACCAGCTGATCACACGTGTAAGATCAAGGTTATAGAAAAAATCTGATTTGAGTTGCAATCCAGTGATAACCATCTGCCTGCACTGATCTAGCTTCAACATATCATCTGATTCATGTTCGTACATCGTTAGCTTACGGAAAACATATAAAATAGTCACGTGATAGAAAATTCTGAAAGCATCCTTGAAGATGAGGAAACGAGAGGGACCTCGCTGTTCTCCAGGAGAAGAGGACAGACTGCCAGGCGCTTTTCCGGCTGCATGCTGTCATCGTTCAGATGATTTGCGTCCTGTGCCAAGCAACACGACTTCACGTCAGCACACTAACTGGATTATTCCGTCTTGAATCTCAACCTTGTTAACGAAACACTTTATTAATGAATTGATTATAAACCCATTTTTTGAACTATGTCTTTAACTGCTAGAAGTAACCAGCCATAACAATTTGACCCAGTCTTCCTAAGAAAAAGTCGGCAAGGGCCTCGGATTAACAAGGGTAGCACCGGTTCGACATATACGTCTGCTAGTAACAACCAAATTGTCTGAACAAAGCGTTTCCCAACTCAAGTACATGGTATCGTATGCTAAAGCAACTTGGGACAAAGGGACTTTCTAAACGACAAATTACGAAATGGGAGTGAAGTACAGAAATTCTGAAGTTCCTTAATTGTCACTGAATTACTGGCCTGTCGAGAATGAAATTTCTACTGAGAGACCAAAACTGACAGAGTGATTGTCCTCTTGTTCCTCAACATCCAATCGTCTCTAGAGACACATATTGCTCCCTTCTGAAGAAAAACTAGGGACTACGAATTTGTAGGATGTTGTCCATGGCTACTGCCTCGTTTCCAACTACGCAGAATGACGAGGTTATCTAAAGTCCTGTTAACAAAGTAAACAACATTCAACATATTTCTGAATAAACTGAATGTACCAAATAATCAAAGGCATCTTCGTTGCGCTCGTGCCACTTCATTCAGACAGGCGCTTGTCTATTAATCTGAACGAAGGGATCGATTGTCCATCTACAAACTAAGAGAAGCTAGAATCACTTCGTAACTACCGCAGTAATCGATGGAGCTAAACTTTGCTGCTAACAGTTACTCTAGTAACGTTCAGTGCTGCCAACAGCATTTCCCACGGCCAAGTACACTTAACACAGAAAGACTCCCGTGCCTCATTCATAGATATAACGTTCCGTAAGTGTGACTAGCTTACAAGATTTAAATGGCGCTACAGGGAAGGAAAGCCAACGTGTGCCAAGTCTCTGAAAATAACCTTGTTGAGAATCCAACTGCAGTGGTATAGTCTAGAGAGGATGATGACGACCTGAGTGGTCGGCCACCCACCGTGAAAGCCAGGCGCGAGTCAGTGTGGACTCACTGCAGAGCCGCATGAGCCAAGACCTGTGCCTCCCTCACGAATTCACACCACCGCCCCCCAAGACCTCCGAAATCCCACCCGAGCGACAAGTCAATCGCAACACTGTACCAACACCCCGAAATTCAAAAATTCTCTCCGACCCGATCACTCCAGCAGCAATCTAACGACCTCTTCTACAGCAACGGCAAACGAAAATGACAAAATTCAAACGGCGAATTCAACTACCACTACTGAAATCTAAACGAGTTCTCCGATTCACACAAAGTTAGTTTGAAAGAGGCCAGTTTGCACCCCGCCTAGCAAAGTGGCAACCAAATCGCGAAATCCCATTCGACACTTTACACTCTACCATTCACACAACTCGCATGGAGATATTCATCACTGGCCTTAATTACAAAGTAGGAGATTCTCCGCCCCAAGCCTGAATAAGCCCGAGGATCTAAAACACAGGAAAAGGATGCGCAACCGTTTCAAATAAACAAGCCTCTCTCGAGCTCGATAACCTACGTACAGAGCTCTCTCTCTCTCTCTCTCTCTCTCTCCCGGTCACGCATCCAAAAGATTCATAGGACGCTATCGAACTAATCAACGCCGCCGTTAGCGATTGAATGGAGGGACGCAGTGTAGGTGCGCGGAGGAGGAGGAGCGGAGGGTCGGGGGCAGCGAAATTGGAGCGGCGATGGTAGGAAGTCCGAAGATGCGGAATTACACAAGGAATTCTTCTGGACGAAGTGCTCGGGCATGTTCTCAAAAACACTCTCGTGAGACCTTTTGTGAAAGGCAAGGGCAGGGGCGGGGAGCGGGGCCATGAAGCGGGACGGGACGGGTGGGGTCGGGTCGGGTCGGGCTTGGGGGGGGGAGGTTAGGGACTCAACCCAGGAAGCTAGAATTGCGACTTTTGGTTCGCACAAGGTCTGCCACGTTGGCACGGGGACCGGTCGCGATCTCCCGTTGGGTCGTATTCATCCACTGCTTTCATCTTTTACGATACCGCATTCCCCCCACTTCTTCCTCTTCTTCCTTTCCTTCCTTCCTTCCTTCCTCTGTGTCTGGCCGTCCTTTTTCACCCCAAGCTTATCCCCTCTTCTTTCCTTCCCCCTTTTTCTTTCTCCTTCCACAAATTACTACCCTTCTCTCGGCTCTCTTTTGGTACCCTTCCCTTGGTCACCTTTCACTTTAAAGTTGCGATTTTACACATGGGGTGTTGGATTGTGAGTGAGTTGTAGGTTGGGTTGAGGGGAGTAAACGTTATTTTTTAGGGGAGGGATGCTTTTAGGAGTGTGTGAGAGATGTTTGATCCTAATACTGTGGTTGAGAGGCAGAGGAACGGTCCCTTTCCCTCCAAAGGTACTCATGTGTGCCACGCTCAGTTTGGACCTCTCAATGACTGTTGCTTGATGGTAGTGCTTCTCTTTCCATATTGAACTACTATCCCTTCAATATGAACACATTTATTATTATTATTGTTGTTGTTATTATATGTACAAATCTAGTTAAACTTTTTGTCAATATTTTCATACATGCAGTAGAAGCATCTTTTCCCTCCTTTTCCTGTAGAATTAAATTTTAATAAGTTTGGTTCTAACATAAATTGTTTTATTATGTTTTTTGTCTCAAAAAAACACCAGGTCATATCTCATTCCCATGAATATCTAAAAATTATAACATCTTTTTCTTAATAAACATTAGATTTATTTTTATTTTTAAAACCATTTAAATTAAATTTCATAGCACAATATCCAAATGATTTAGTATTTTTTTTTTTTTTTTTTTTTGCATAGTTAACTTTCATTCTTTGAAATAGAATAGTTGTTAATTGAAATTGTAAAATAACTTAGTTTATATCTATGGTGGTAAAACTTTGTGGCCTTTGACCGCGCTATGACAAAATTAAGTAAAAACAAAAATAAAAATAAAAAAATACCATAAGTACAGCTTCTAAATATCATATGTTACCTATAGTTCATAAATTAATCAGATTTTGGCAAATCCATGCATTTGAATTTTTGAAATCACAATAGATTTTTTTTTATTAATTTACATAATTTTCTTACAAATTATTTGATCAAAATTTGTAAGAAAACTATTTGAATGAATATATACGAGAGGGTGAGATAAAATAAAAATGATAACACAAATTATTGATGTATTTTAGAATTTTTTTATCCTAAATATATGATATAAATCTATATATATATATATATATATATATATATAAAAGCACATGATCACAAATTCTATAATTTAAATAATTTCAAACAAATTTTAATTCCTTACTAATAACTTTAAGTAAAGTATTTTTTTATTATTCACATTATTTTTAGCTTACATTCAAAATATATATATATATATATATATATATATATATTTATTTATTTATTTTATTCATCCATTTATTATATGACTTGTATACTAAATTAGAATCTAAACTAGCAACATTGGTGCAATAGTAATATATATTTATAAATTACACAAAAAATTATTTTAGAAATCAACAACAATAAAAATATACAAAATATGTATTGCTCACACTTATAAATATACATAATATGATATGTTAATAATGCACTAATTTTATGATAATATGAATAATTTTATGATAATACGATAATATGATAATTAATATGTTATTAATACTTATATTCTTTAAAATATTTTTTTTATTTAAGAAAAATATATACACTACATATTAGGTTAATAATTTATATTTAATATATAAATTTATTATTAAATAAATAAGTAAACTTATATTAATATATACTTCATATATTATATACAATTTTATAATTTTTTTTTAAATATCAAAGTTAATTTTTTATTTCCAATGATACATTTGTATTTAAGAAGATGGTGTGATTAAGCTTTAAAAGTTAAAATAATGTATATATATTTATTAGTTATAATCTATAATAACTTAACTGAATCACTCAAATTAATATTTCTATACCAATATATAGCTTGAAAAACTTGAATGGTAATATTAGTTAATTACAAGTAAAATAGTATTACAGAAAAAACATAAGATTTCACTAATAATTTAGAAAATAATAATTTAATCTAAAATAATAATAATAATAATAATAATACAAAAAATAATGTATCACACATAGATAACCAGAACAAAGTATTACTTTTACAAGACATGTAAGAACATTTTCCTTTTCAAAACTTGAATAATATTTTTAAAAAGAAATATATATCAAAAGTAATAAGTTTAATAAAATATTTTATTATATTTATTAATTAATTGAAAAGTACCAAAAATTAAATGATTTATAAAACTTGAATTTTTAAAATTAATAAAATATAATATAAAGTTATAAATTTTAGTTTTGTTATTCAGAATGTAAGTTTTTTAAAAATTAAATATAAAATTGTGTCAGGTCTTTATTTTTTAAAAAGAATAAATTTAATTAAATTATATAGACATATTTTAAACCATAATTAGTGTAAAAAAAATTAACCAGTAATTTATTTAAGTGGTTTAATATTTTTTTTCTTGATAATAATTTTATTCAAAAATTTAAAAGTAAAAACTTTAATATCTAATAAAAATTATCAATTTTATATGTATTTCTTAATAAATTCTTATATTATAGTTTTAATTTTTAATTTTTAATTTTTAAATATATTAATATTATCAAAAAAAAAATTATTGGTTATATATAAATGATCTGCTTTACTTATTTGTGTTTCTATGTGTATATATATATATATATATATATAAGAATTGCTATTATAAATATATATATATATATATATATATGTATATATATCTAAACACCTCCTTTTACTATATGGACATCCCTTGTGCTATAATAATAACTAATTTTGATTTTAAATGAGATTTATTTATTTATTTATTTTATATGAATGAACAATAAGAGTAACAAAATACAATCTTTTATGTTTTTATTATTCAAAAAATTATTTTGACAAAGATTTTTAATAACAACAGAATTGATAGTTGAGATAATATGGAACCGTAGAATATAGACATATAAGGATATATCAATTTTTGATATTAAAATAATAAATATAAAAAGATATATGATTTAACATTTAAATTAATTATTTTTTGGCATAGGGATGTCTACGTAGTAAAATGAGGATGTCCATAAGTAAAATTTTAAAAAATTAATTTTAAATAATTTAATATTATTACAAAGATGAGTTATGTGAAAAATATTTTAAAATAACTTTACAATCAAATTATTTAGAATATTAAAATAATATTGCAGTATATATATATATATATATATATATATATTGTATTTATGTATAGATATATAAATATATACACAATGTAAAAATATATAATTTTAAATTCTTATGTAATTTATATCTGTATATATACACAGGTAATTACAAATACTTAAAATTTTTTAAAACACAACACAATCTTTTGATTTGTAAATTAATGTTTAGATACTAAATTGGTAAGGTATTGCAAACTTGGTGTTTCTTTGATGGATCTTGATAGTGTTTTATTTAAGTAAAAACATTAAAATGATAAGAATTATGTTGTTTATAGATTTTGAGTAAAGGATTACCAAAAAAATAAGATGGTTCATGTTTTTAATACTAGTTATATTTTATATGTAAAACATATAAAATATTCAAACATAAAAATCAATAATTGAACACAAACTCATCTAAGTTATTGTTAACAAATTATATAATCTTTGCTTAAGTGTTGTAAAAATCACCTTTTATAATATTTTTTTCTAAAATTATATATATATGTGTGTGTGTGTATATATAAATGTTTTATTTTTGACAAGATAAAAAGAAATCCTTCTTTGAAATTGTTGAATCTTAATTTGTAGTTTAAATAAATCTTAATATCATTCTTTTTTATATTGAATGAATATAATAAGAGAAAATAAGAATGTAACTTTGTTTTAAAATAATTAACATGAATATGCACTTTAGTATTAATCTCTAACTTGAAATTAAATACTTTATATCTACTTTACAGATAATAAAAATTTAAAATTATTAAATTAAAAAACTTATATTTTAAAGCCATTACATGTTGTAAAATATCTAAATACAAAGTGATGCTAATAAGAATATTTAACATATATTAATCAACAGGAACACATGCTGCATAAGGTAATTATATGTATAACAGAAAAATCAATTCTTTAAATTTGTCAAAATGGTGACTTCCATTAGCTTAGATTTTATCTGAAGACAAAGTAAGTAATTAACTTTCATAAAAAAATTTATTAAAGAGATTAAGTTTTTTTTGTCATATCTAAAGATTTTTCTTTTTAACCAACTTTAAATATATAGTATTTAAATTTGAATACGTGTATCAACACACATGTACATAATTGTAATTATTTTCAGTTTATAGTTTATAGTTCATAGTTCATAGTTCATAGTTTATTTTCAGTTCATAGTTCATAGTTTTTAAGTTTTTTATTTTTCTTTATTGAAAATATTATTATAAGATATCTTATTAAATCAATTTAGTAATATAATAGAGTTGTATCTTTTGAATAATATTCAAAAATTGCTCTAATTTCCATTGATATCAAGAGAGTACAAAATATTATAACAAAAGGTACTACTACTTACAAATCTAACGTCAATTTGATACTAAAAATGATAACACAGAGACTAAAAGTATACATTACAAGCCCATCTCTTTTCAATTTTCAATACATACATTTTAGAATGGCCCAGATTTTGAAGTATAATCAAATATTTTTGAACATTAAAAATTACAAGAAACAAATATAATTACAATATGATTTTAATATAATATAATAAAATAAACTAGTATAAAATTTTACTTTTTTTAAGGTAATATTATTGGTAAAAGCTTAAAAATTAATCTTGGGGTGTGGAACTAAGTCAAATAGAAGAATTAAAATACCAACAAAAAAACAAAACTATGTTTAAATTTGTTACAACATTCAAACCTGAAAAATATATATATATATATATATATATAGATTCGAGTTAGTAAAAAAAAGTAATTGAAAATTCACTTGTTACTTATTTATTAATTATTAAAAAGAAATGATAAATATATATAGTATCTTAGCTTTTAATTTAAATGTGCCTTAATTTGCTCTATCTAATTGATTTATAATAGAAAGGAATTTTGTAAGCCACCTAATCTATAATTATAAGATTGTAAGTTACTATGAAATATGGATTATATAAAATTAAATTAAATAATATTACACAAGGCTGGGTCTGACTGGATCTTGGCGGCTGAGCGGGTGAGAGTGGACAGAGAATTTTGGGATGGATGGATGGATGGATGGATGATGGGGATGAGACCCTCATTTTGGCTTATAACCGCTTCTACGATACCCTGTGGGTGGGTAGCGGGAGCCTTGTCCACCCATACCCTGGATGTGGATGTTAACCGGGTATGAAAAAGTGCATTGTGTAAAACCGCAGTCTCCACAGTCAACAATTTGTTTGTTCACTATGTCATGTGGACATTACTAGATTCTATTGTAATGAATTTTTATATGTTTAATATATTGAAATCTTGTATATGTGTTTAAAATAGTAAAATTTTCCCCAATGGCTTTATCATAAATTCAGCAATACTAACAAGATTATAAAGATATTTAATTTTAAAATACAAAGAATAATAATTTATAGTGACAGTAAGGTTTTTTTTATTTATACAATTAGGCTTTTAAAATCTTTAATGAGAAGAAATTTACTAGAAAAATGAATAATATAGTTAAATAAATACATGATATCTTTACAAGTAATTTTTTTTCTACAGAAATGAATTTATTAAATTTTATTTATAAAATTTTATTTTGCAAGAAAACACTTCTGTAGAATTTAATGGACATGTTTGGGTTGAAAGTGTTTCTGTCAATGTTTCAGAGAGGTTTTTTTCAATGATTAATAATTGAATTTTTTTTGCAAGAACCTTATGAAAATAACAATCCTTTATAGAATATAATATTTCTTTATACAATCCTTTATAGAATACAATCCTTTAATTTCTTTTATTGAGGTGAATATTGTCAAAAAAAATTTGCTACTTTTTATTTTATAGACAATTTTATAACATAAAAGAAAACATATCATTATCATAAAACTATCTTTAATCATCAAAATCAAAAACTACATATGTATTAGAAATTAAAAGAGTATTATTAAAATCTATTCATTACAATGACTGTAGTTATTTTTAGAATAAAAAGAGGTTGAAACAACACATATTATAGGTGCCGTGAAGAATTGATTATTGCATATGTAACACAAAGACCATATAAGTTTTTTTTACAAACTTAGGTGTTTGTTGTCACCAAAAATTTTCAAATATCAATTAAATTGTTTAAATACAACCAAAATGTCTTGTAATAAAAAAAAGCCTATGAGTTTTTATGGCATATATAAAACTAATTTGAAGTAAAACAAATCCTTCTTTAATTTCACAATCATCATTTGTATAGTCGTGTAGATTTTTTCTGATCAATTAAAAAATGATTCTAAATTGCTCAAAAACCTCTTCTTTTATTGACATGCTATCAGAAGTTGACATTGATGTCAAATTGCTATTTAAGTATATTTATTTCAAGAAATCATTCTTTGTTGTTCCATTACTGTGTTCTAATAAAGCTCCAAATATGATAGATGAAAAATTTGGATTAATAACATATTTAGGTTTTTATCTATAACATAGCCAAGACCAATGCAAAGGACATGATAAAATTTAGCATGCAAATTAGAACTTTAAAGCATCAAATTAAAATTAAAAATATACAAAATATACAAAATATAAAGTTATAATCAAATGACTACTTAGACATAATTTTTAAAAATAATACTACTACTATATATATATATATATAGGATGTTATTATTGCCACCTTGATTTTGCTATTGCCACCACAACTTGCATCTACCACATGCCATCACAATTTTGGCTAATGTCACCCCAAGTTGTCCTAAACTTGAACTGTATTCAATAATACACTTTTCTACAATGGCCTTGATTCATGTTTTATCCTTTCAATCATCTCACCCCTTTTTAGCCATCATGTTCTCTTTGCTTGTACCTATCTTATTTGCAAATACATAATGATGTCAATTTATGATAGACAATACAATGCATCACGTACAACTCAATAATATCCATTGTCTTGTGGTATTTTTTTTGAAGGCACATAAACAAGTTTTATAAAAATTTAAAGAACTCAAGCGTCTTCTTAGATAGAACATTCCTTATTCAATTCTAAGAATTTTATTGCAACTTGTGGAGATGCATCCTTTTAGCTTAAATAATGGTTTTTTTTGTCCTCATAAAACTTTCAGATTAGGAACCTTATTGGCTGTGGCTCGAGTTGCTTATCAAAGGCCACAAGGAATTTGCAATGTAGCAATTGTCCTTATCAACTTCATTGATAAAAAAATTTGAGGCTAAATAAGATCTTGCTTACTACTAGCGCTTGTAGTTTGATGAAGGAACAAATAATATGGAAGATTATTTCTATGACATGTCAAAAAACTTAATAGACATCTAGGAGGAAATCGTTGGCCTATGCTAAATATTACATGTACTAAAGTATTATATTGATGACAACATTTATTTCTATGAGAGCACTGGTTGCAGTCGTTGTGCCGCTACCTATCAAATATTACCAAGCTATGCATGAGATAATATGCCCTGAATAGCTACATTGTAGAATCTATCACAAATTTATGTTGTTATACATTTGCAAATAATAGAGGTATGAGCAAAAGGAAGCAATGAACCAATAGTTGAGAGAAGGTGGGATGACTAGAACAATAGAATAATAACCAAGGCCACTATAAAAAAGTGCATCTTAAAGTGCAACTCAAGTTTAGGATAGCTTAGGGTGGCATTAGCAAAAAACTGTGTTGAGATATGGTAGATGGCAAGTTGTGTTGGCAGTAGAAAAAATTACAGTGGCAATAGCAACATTGTATATATACATAAATAATAATATATCCTCAAGCAAACAGCATTACTCTAAAGGGCAATTAATGTGACTCACCCATCCATGATCCATTCATTCTTTCATCCACTCATCCATCCATCCATAGTTCTGCCCGGGTGAGAACAGCTTCAGTTTCAGCTTTAGAGCAAAACATAAGTGGATGGATACATGAGTGGATGAATAGGGTGAATTGTATGGGAGCATGATGGCGGGTGCATGATGGGCATGCGATCGTGCATGCATGCATGGGGATGCCCACGTGGTAAGGATGCGACCGGGGTGGGAGAGATAAGAATGATGGCCCTGCGGGGTGCAGGGAAATGTCGGCTTCCAGGGTGCAGCTGCAGGCCCGGCCGGGTTGGAAATCGAGCACCTACCCCGCCCATGATTAGCCTGCTTCGGGCTGACCACGACGCTGGTCAATATAAAGTAAAAGCAAAAGTAAAAGTGGAAAGTCCTGATAAGGGAGTGGGGGGGGAGGTGTGCAGTTGGGGACTTACTTGCTCATGGTATTTTTGCCCTATTTCCTATTATTCGTTTGTATTTATTCGTTGAAAAGTGTATTTATAAAATTGTTTGATTGCAGCCTCTTTGAACTGGTGAAATGATAACTAATTCCTGATTGGATAGATCGAATGCCACTGACCTAGCCTTTCAGTGATAGCCACAGAGAGGCGCACTGCAAAAGGTCACTGGATTATTGGCCTCTTCCTTGACTTTGCCTTTTTGCAACTCTCCTTTAAAGCTGACTTTTAATGATTCGGATTGTGAGTGCAAAATTTCTTTTCTTTTCTTTTGTTCTCATGCAAGAGACTAGGCACCATGGAACAAAAACTTTAAATTTTTTACCTATAGATTTGAAACAGTAAAAATCTGAATATTGGAAAATTTAAGTGAAAACCAATATTTTGTTGGTGGAATGAGTTACTCTTTGTTTTAGTTAATATTATTCAGACTGTTTCTGTATAGAAAAAATGATGTGGAGAATTCCAACAAGGAAACCAATATCAAATCACTCAAGATTAACATATCCTCCTGTAATCAATTTCTAAAATGCTAAGCCCAACATTAAACACTGAAACCTTAAACCCTATTTTTCAAAACCAACACTAGTTCTTAAAAAGATCATCATCCCTTCACATTTAAAAAAATTTACAAAAAATAAAACAAACAAACAAACAAACAAGATTAGAACGGACAACTATATATATATATATATATATATACATACATACATATAAAAGATTAGATTTTAAATAAAGGGTGTTGTGAATGCCACCACAATATTACTCTCAACCAAAACCTATTTGTATTAATTTTTTAATTATTATTTTATCAAAATTGAATTTACTTTCTATGTAGTTTGAAAAAAAAAAGATTAGAAATATTAACAAAAAACATTATTAGAATGAAAAAACTAAAGAAATATGTCAAGTAGGTGGTGAATTGTGGTGACATTAGCAAAAATTATGAAGACATTAACAACATCCTAAATAAAAACTAAATAAAAACTAAACATATAAAGATACAATCTTAGAGGAATGATGTTGAAAACTATCACACCTCACAAGCTTGGTTAGTTGAATTCACATGGTACCTTTTTGTGTAGGAAATTAGCAAACTAGACATGCAAACACAAAGACAATGATTATCAATGTCTTATTTTGATTGGAATACAGTTTGAAAAGAGAAAAAAAGGGAATTCCAACCATTGCTTTTGAAGCTCAAAAGAGCAACCCACAGTATTTGAAGTACAAATGGGGTAGAGAATAATGGTCCCTTCTTGTCCTATGGACATTAGGCTATCCATCAACTGGGGCCAAGAGTGGGGCCCATGAGAAAGACTTGGAGTGGGCCCATATTGGGGTACTGGACTCAGTCAAGACGGGGGGTCTTGAGTCTCACCCCTTTGGTGCGGAGGCATTTAAAGACCCTGACTTGGTCTTCATACCCATCCTTGCCTTGGTATCTTATTCCCTCATTTCCATGTCTATTTTGGTTTCAGAAGAAAAAGAAAGAACGAATGTAAAAGACATGAAAAATGAAGAAGAAAAAGTTGTGTTTAACAAGTCTTGTTCAATGTCTTGATTAAAGTGCCTAAAATCTTTATGAAGAAAGTGTTTGAGAATGTTAAAATGTATCAAATTTAATGATGATGATAATAACAATAATCAATATCTGTGTATAAAGATGGGTAAAAAGTTGTAAGTAAACAAAGGTGGTGGTGAATAGAATCAAGAAAAGTATAAAAAACTCTACAAGGTGTGCCAAAATTTTAAAATTAACACAGCTTTTTGACATTTTATTAGTATAAAGAAAATATAAATTGGTGACATTATTTTCAGTATAAAATTTTAGCATTATATTCAAAAAATTATACCAAAAATAATATTTTATATATTTTGTAATATTATTTTATGTATTTAAAATTTTATTTTTGTTATTCTAGATTTTAAAAAATTGTGTCTTTTTAAATTTAATATTGTATATTTTTAAATAACGAAAATTTCAACAATGTCATTGATTAAAGTTTTATTTTGCAAAAGTGGCTGTAATTTCTTCTACATCAAAACAATTACTTAAAAACTGAATAAATCAAAATTATCTAAGGATTTCAAACATGACACAATTTAAAATTCTTCTTTTAAAATAAATATCACATTCTAAAAAAATTAAATTAAAATTGAAATTATTCTTATTACATGTGCAAATTTTTAATAAAACATAAGTACAGTGTAATATGATACAAATTATAAATGGTAAAATGCTTAACTTACGGTTGCTTTAAGGGTCTCCCATTTGAAAAGTTTGTGCTTAAGTTGCAAGACAACCAAAAAAAGAATGCAATTTATTATAAAAAACATAGAATTACTTTGAACTCAAAACTAACAAATTTGTGTCCAAGTAATATTTGAATAATTTAATTATGCTTAAAAAATGAAATTATGGATAAATATTTGAAGTCTTAAGATTTTTCTCTAGATGTGGATTTTTTTAGTAATCGGCCAAAAAAAATTTAAATAAAAATAGTAACTTCTACTACACAGCATAACCTTATTAACATTAGAAAAAACATATAAAACACACCATAAAAATGATTGCATTGTAGTACTCATTATAAATTACAATATAAACCAATAATTTCAAAAAAAAATAAAAAAAATAAAAAATCAGGATGTTAATAAAAGTATCACTACATATATATTGAGGTTATGCATTGAACAAAGCAATACTATTGGCAAGTTTGAGCATATGTTTTTCAAAATTGACATAGAGAATCCACTAAATTTTATATTTTAGAAAAAATAATAATTTAATAGGTCGATTTATTTTCAAAATTATATATCAAACTGAAATGCAAATTATTCATCTGAAAATAGTATCAATAGAAGATATATGCTAAATTAATTTGAAACAATAGTCCAACGCTTCTGTATAAATTTCGAACTAGTGAATTCGGTGGGTATGCTTATGTAAAAGCCAAAAACTAATCGATATATGTGTATTCAATAATAATAACAAAAAAATATAAAATTTAGATGTGAATTGAATTAAAAATGTGGATTAGTATTTTGAAAAATATCAATTTAATGTTGCTAAATATTCTAGATGTAGAATTGAAAGATACAAATTTACATATTATGTATTATTAAAATGGATAGATAAAATGTAAAAGATAATAAAGTTTAGCTGACTACAAACTCAAAGAAATTTAGCAAAAAATCACTTTGTTTGGACATGGGAGCTAAAATATGGCTTGTGTATTATAGTAAATTCTTAAAACCTTATATCAATTAACATAAAATTTAAAGCACACTTCTGAAAAAATAATAATTTTAGAGTAGAGTCAATCAAGCATTTTAAAAGGACTAACATAAATCTTTCTTAGTCTTAACAAACTATTTAAAATTTCTTTCTCATACCTTCCCTAAATTTTATTTTTTAAATTCAAATTTATATTTAAAAATAAAACTAATCTATATAGAATTATTTTGATTGGAAGCTTTCAAAGAACTCAAAACTTTATAATATTTTTAGTCAGTTGCAAAAACAAGATATTTAGAGTTTGGAATTTTTTCATGCACACACAACTGACAAAAATATTACTTTTCAAAAAACTAAAACCGAATTCCAAAACATTTATAAAAAAAGAGAAGTTAATGAATTCCAAAGAGATATTGCTTATTTATAAAAATAAAAATAAAAATCTTTATCATGATACAGTTTTTAAGGGAAAATAAAAATACTTGAATTAGTATAAGACATGTATAAGACATGTATTAAGAATGAATAGAAAACACTTGTAGTGCAAGAAGATGCCAACATTTAAAAAGATAGAGCCAATTTATAAACTAGAGCAAGGCAACTTAGAATAAATGAAAATAAATCAATTAATAATGATGATCATTATACAAGACTTATAATTAATGTGTCATAGTGAATACTAAAAAAAGAATATAAAAAGTAAATATATTGGTAAATAAATTAAAACATAAGAAAAATCAAACTTAAAAAACAATGGAGTAGATCAATAAATATATATATATATATATATATATTTATTTTTAGTACTCAAAGAATATTAATTGTTTCTCTCACTTATATTTGTAATGTGAATAAACTACCATGGCATTTTGCATGGGTAATCTTTTGCATTGTTTATTTGTCCTCATAGTTGTGAAGTAACAATAGAGATTATCATTTGAGGTTTATTTTGGTTTGTTCATATCAATTGTATGTCAAGAATGGATTTACACATCCACATTCATGGAGAGCATAAACATCAAATTTAGGATGCCATTTTTCAATGAAATAATTGCATGAAAAATCATTAATGAATTGTAATAGATTCATTGTATTCAAGACAACATGTTTATTTGTTTGTTATTTCTTCTTTGTTGGATATTAGAAATGTTTGTATTTGAAGTTATATAGCAACAATGATGCATTTTGTTCAATACATATTGTCCTCATCTTTTTATGCTTTTCTTAAGTGGTTGTGTTGTTTCAGCCTCTATTGATAGATGAAATTATGATATAAGATTTTTTATTCTCAATAATGTTAAGTAATAGCAACATTGATAATCAGCATCAATACTTAAGATAATGTTAGTTCATCCTTTGTCAACTAGATTCACCTTTAAGGCTTTGAAACTTAGAATATGTATATACAAATCTATATAAATATATTTATATTGTTAATTTATAATAAAAATATATATAATATTAATTATGTATAAAAATTATTGATTTATATTATTTTTTAACAAGACAAGATAAGACATAAAATATTGTGTATAAAAAGTTTTTTTTCTATGCACAAATTTAAAATTTTAAAAAAATACTTAAGATTCTTCATCTTTTTTGAATTATTTTTTCATATATTATTTAGTTTATATATATATATATATATATATATACACATATAGAGTATTGCTAATGCCACTACAAATTTTGCTATTGCCAACACAATCTACCATTTACCACATGTCACCATAATTTTTGCTATTGCCACTACAATTATTTACACATTCATTAACTTTTTAATTATTTTTTTACTAAAAATATAATTCACTTTATATAATTTGGGAAAAAATATATTAGAAATATTAACAATTTTTTGATTGGAATATAAAAAAACTAAAGAAATATGTTGAGTGGGTGGTGAGTTGTAGTGGTAATAACAGAAACTATGATAGTATGTAGTAGATGGCAGATTGTTGTGGCATTAGCATCATCGTCATCATCATTATATATATCACTGCTGAAAATTTGATTTTCCAAATAAAAAGTAAATAAAATCTTGATTTCTAAAGTAATATCATTTTTTTATTTATAAAATTCTATAATATATGAATGTATAAAATTCTATATTAAGATTCATTTAATAAAAGTTAAAGTAGAAATAAAAATTATATCTAAAATGATATTATAAATGCTCAGGGTGGAATACGATGATTTGGATCTTGAACAATCATCTTTAAGTTCTTTAAAATAATAACATTTGTTTACAAAGAAGATTAAATAAAACATGTGTTATTCTTTGAGATAATTCTCATTTATTTCCTTTTGGTAGTAAGCAATAATATTTAATAATCTAATCTTAGTAACTTATCAAAAAATTTAGATCCAAAGTTTTTTAAAAAGCTTTGCATGTCAATCTTGTGTAAATACTCTTTTTGGTAAATTTTCTATTATGTGCTATGCAAACAATATTGAAGTATATTATTTTACTCTCAAACTTCTTGTATATGAAATAATCTTATTTTTCAAAGTCTTTTGTCTATGGAGTTATTTTTGCAAGTGATTGGCACCGTTGATTGTAACACAATACTATTATTGCATGTTCTTAAAACATCCCATAATCACTAATAATTAACAAATCTATATTGAAATTTTTGTACAAAAGTTTGTTATTCTGAATTAAGTCTTAAAGGTAAAAAAAATTCATTATATGTTTTTAAAAAAATACAGCGCCAAAACTGTCTTTATATGAACATTTTTAATACATTATGGCATTCACTTCCTAAATATTTATTAAATTTTATTTTAAATAATTCTCATAAAACCATTTGCAAACAAATCAGACTAATTTTTTGGTATCATAACTTTCAGATTTTTCTTTTTTTTCTGTTTTGACTTATACACTATTTTTTAAAATTTGAGATAAAATCAAATAACACAGCATGCATTAAATGATTGTAAAATTCACCTCATTGGAAAATGATTGCAAATATCTTTTAATTATTAAAACTATCTTTTAATTATCACTTCACCAAACATATTTCTATCAGTCTTAAATATTCATATTTATATAATAGATTTGTAACATTCTGGTAAAAAAGAAAATAAATGTGTGAAATGTTGAGGAAAAAGAAGAGATTTCCTTCAATTTTTATATTATTTAGTACAAAATTTAATTCAAAATATACATTAAACAAATATATTAATTTTTTTACTTAATTTACAGCTCACCATAATTGCACAATTGTTTTTAGGGTATAAAATATACACTACTAGTATCAGGTTCTTTTATTCTTAATTAAGAATTCTGCTTTTCTTCATGCTTAATTGATTATTCATCATCATTATTGCTAACTTCTTGGTTTTTACGTTTCTTTCTTTGTTATTTTTTTGGTGACTTGAAATGTTTTAAAATAAAATTATATAGCAAACCAGGTCTGTAGCTTAATACGAATAATCAAAATGTAAGATCAGAATTTAATCTAAATACTTCAATTTAACAAAAAAATTAAAAAATGAGATTCTTTGTACCTTACTCTACTTTGGTAGGATGGGTTTACAAATTACATAGCATTTCAAAAAGACAATTTGAAATATCATTTTTCTGAATATAATTTCTAAATATTATCGTATGCATAGCAGTCAACACATATTTGTATAAAAATGTTACTATATGTTATAACTCTCCCAACCAAACAATACAGCTGGATTTAAATTTCAACCAATAAAAAGAAAAAAGAAAGAAGAAAAGACATGTGGTTTATTTATCTACCTAAAAGAGCATACAAAAATAAGAATATTTATTTTTATGCTTAAATACATATTTTCAACTTTCAAAAAATAAATAGGTAAAGTAAAAACTGAAACGTGGCTTACAAAACTGTGACATATCACTCTTAAAATATATATATATATATATATATATAAAACTAGGGATCACTCACATATTTCCTATAACCAAAGAAGATCCTATTGTAATTTCTAAGGTTTAAAGGAATTTAGTAGAGTAATTTGCAAGATAAGATAGCTTATGCTTCTGAAAATCTAAAATATAAGGTATCAATAAAAATAAGATTTTGGGTAAAAATGATAATTTTTTTTTTAATGGTTAATAATAGCACAGCTTTATTTAATTCCTACAAGAATATTGAATGTCTCAGACTATGTAAAAGCTTTAAGCAATTACAATAACATGCAAATAAATAATCAATGTGATTCATACAATATGTAAGATTTATACTTTCTTAAAAAAAGAAAAATTTAAAATTAGAAGAAAAATGGCTTTGAATTTCATTGAACAAAACTCCAGAATTGAGTGAGTAATGTTTTTAAAAATAAGTAAATATGTACAAGTACATATACTTATATAACTTTTGACAAATTTTACTTTTTTTTGCAGAGAAATATTTTGAAAAAATAAAAAAATAAAAAAATAAAAAATTGACCTGCAAAATTTTGAATTACAGTAACATTTTAAATCATATATTTTGTTCTATTGTATTTTTATTTTAAAGATCTTGATGGATGAAAAATATATTCAGATCAAGTATCTTTTAAATTTCAGATTTAAATTCCAAATGAAACTTAATAAGTCTTGATTGTTGATACTGATATTTTTAATTATTTCTTAAAAATGTTGAGGAAATTTTATAGTTAATTACTAATTAAAAATATAATCAAGATAAATAAGTTTCATTATTAAAATTTTATTTTTAAGTGACAAGGTAATTATCAAAAATATATTTGTAATCACCAAGGAAAATACAATGCATTATAATAACAGTGAAATGTATTTAGTAATAAATTAATTGGCATCAAAATTTTATCAATTTAATAAAAAATCTAGAGCTTAAATATTTAAACTTTCTATAAAATAAAATATTTTATAGTACTTGGCCAAGAAGTTTTATTTTTTAAATTATCCTCATTATAAAATTTTATAACTAAAAAAAATTAAGATTTTTAATTTTTTACAAATATAAATATTTTAAATATTTTTCTTGTTATAAATGTTAAATATGTATACTTAAGTTTAAACCAATGCCTATACTAATTGATACTTTTTTATTGTAGCTTGTATAAATTTAATTAATATTAATTTATTATATAATTAACTACATCAAAAAGTTTTATTTTATTTTTATTTTTATTTTTTAATTACTTTTAGTAATAAATATATATAGGTAAATTTCACAGACAAAATAATACTCTTTTGAAATTCATTGAATTCTAATGATTTCCAAATGTCTTATTTTTATGACTCTAGACTAGTCTATGTATTTTTAAGATTAAAAAAATTTTAATTTAACTAAATCAAATATTATATTTAGAATACTACTAATGCCATCACAATTTTTGCTATTTGCCACAACAAACTGCCACCCACTTAACATATTTCTTTAGTTCTTTTTTTTTTTCTTTTTAAAAAAAAATTCCAATCAAAAAATTTGTTCAATCAAATGGTTTGACAAGTGTTGAATAAAGAAGATTTGATTGATTTGAAAGATTTTGAATAAAGGTAGCATGTGGTGGATGGAGGGTTATGGTAGCAATAACAAAAATTGTGGTGGCATTAGCAATACTTTATATTTATGTGTATATATTTCTTTTTCTATTTCATTTTACTTGCTTACATGTATGTTTTCTATTCTACAACTAACATATCGCTTTAATTGATTTTTAGACATAAAGTTTATTAAATATCTAAACACAAAATCACACATAAAACACATAAAACACATTAAAAAAAAATGTTTATACACACAATATAGTTGTTTTATATAAATTTGATTAATAAACATACACATATATACTAAATTGTGGTTCTGCTAAATGAAACATTAGAGCTCTTATAATTTTTAAAGCTTATCTACAAAATATTCCAAATCTACACCAAATAAGATGTGCAATATGATACAAGAATATTATCCATGCACCTATAATTATAACCAAGCCAATGTCAAAACATCATATCTTTTATAAAGGAGTATTTTATACATAACTTTTTCATGATTCTTGTGTGCAAGTTTTACATGTCTATACTAAGTTTTTTGCATGATACAAAACATCATTTCTAGGGGGGGTGTGTGTGTGTGTGTGTGTGTGGAGGGCATTGCTGTTAGAAGCTTCCAGAAGCCCACACACAAACAAGGTTCTCACTCACTCACTCGGTCTTGGGACGGGGGCGGGCACGGGATGGGGCTCCCTTCCTCCCACGTGCTCATGTGACCCTAATGATCGCGGAGCTGGCGGGAGGGACGCCAACGGGGATGCGGAAGGGCTAGGCCAATGGCACCGCGACCACCTGGCGGGAAAAGTGTGATAGAACCCTCCCACCCTGCACATGAGGGACGACGCTCTGGAGACATGCACCCCAATTATTTGCAAGGGGTACGTTCCCCTCCCTCGGACAGGTGGGAACGCACTCTGTCGTGGCACTGACCACGTCATCATCTGGGTCCCGCGTGGCACTTGTGGCTGCGCGCGCCCGTGTGAACGGGAGCACACCATGAGCTGTGGTGAGCGAAGGCTGAATGTGCTCGAAAGTTTCCTTTTTGCCTTCAGTCTCTGGTGCCTGGCCACGTGATGGGTTAATTATAGCCTCTCACGTTAACTTTGTTTATTTATTTTTGACAATTGTGTATTATTTCCACATACCCTGTATGTAAGGCAGAGAAGCACCAAGCTGGTATAAATAAATGATTTAGTTATTGATCCACTTAAATCTTAAATTTACACGTATGAAATAATTAACAACTGTTTTGGTGGAGGTAGCAATCATTTTTTTTCTGTAAAATACTGTTGATTAATAAGAGCCAGTGACTAATTCATTGCCATGTTGCATAAAGTCACGTGGTGGGTCAATTTAAGATTTAGGTGGATCAATTTTATATTCCCCTAAATAAAATATGGCATTCATTTTAATGCTTCTAAATACATTACATGGTCCAAGTTTATAAAATCATATATGATGATTTTAATTTTTCTACTTGCGTTCTTGAAAATCAATATCCATTTTTAATGTGGATACTGTAAAACCAAATTTAAAGGAATGAAGTTACGCATATAAAGTTTTTAATGTTTTTCAAAAGGAGAAAAGTAAAGCCTTGTATGACAACTTATTTGACATTGCAAACACTTAATTTGATTTTGATTGTTTAAAGAACAGAGGATTATATTTCATTATTATCATTGATTTTATTTTATTTTACCTATTTTTAATTTTTTAATTTTTTTCTTATCAGGATGTTAAGAATTTGTTTTCTACAATCAGTATTTGAATTATTCTTTTAAAGTCTTTGGTTAACTTGCAAAGCTTTGATATCTTCAAAAATCTTAGAAAATAGATCACAATATGATCCTTTCAATTTTGCAAACCAGCCAGAAAGTTAATTTATTTTTGTTTGTTTCACAATTTTTGTCTGGGTAGTTGTAGTACTTGGAAAAATAATCCAAATAATAAATAAATGTATGAATTTTGATAAAATAGTTTAATGAAAAACAATATGTGCTGTGCATGGAGGAAGTTTGAGATAGATTTTATTCTAAAGAGGATAAAAAAGTACACAAATAAAAAATTCAACTGGTATGACTCAATCTTCTAGAAAAGACATTTATAAATGATTGGTTTAAATTTTTTGAATATGCAAAATTATTTCTTACTTTTCTAGCACTTTATGCCATAAAAATCATGAAAATTACAAAAAACCTATTTTGGTTATTTGAACTATTGTTTGAATGTGATTTTGCAACATACAATTCTTTCCACTTATTTTAAAAGAAAAAAAAAAAAAGAAGAAGAAGAAGAAAAGAAAAAAAAAAACGGCTATGATATTTTGAACAAAAATATTATATTGAAAAAAAAGATTTTATTATTATCACTTTAAAAATTTCTGTAAAGCATAAACACAAGAAAATCAATTATAAAATTTAGAGCATTTTTGGACAAATTTATCATCTATATTGGAAAATAAGACATAACATAACAAGTAAATATCAAAATACACGTTTTCAATACTAATACATTATATGTTTTTCTTTAAACGTTCTAATCTTAATGATTGATGTTTGATAAAAAGTGAATTTTTAGTTATGTTTAGAGTTCAATGTCTAGATGGACTATGTAACAATTTCAAAGCTTGCCACTTATAGTTGATGTTTAAAACTTGCGTATTAATATAATATAGGTTTTACTTCCATGATTTTCAATAACATAGTGTCATATGTATTCACTTCCTAACAAAACTTTTCAGTTTTCTTAAAGCTTTAATAAGCTTTACAAGGGTTACAAGGAATCTCAACTTAAATAATATTATGCTCAATTTTTTTCTTAAGAAAACTTCTGTAAAAGCTTTGACATATTTTTTGATATATAATCACTATTATAACTTTACTAGTAAAAATATAAATAAGTACAAAATTAAAACTGTTATCATTTTGACATCTTCTTCAACTTATGGTTTGTAAGGGCCATTTTAATTTTTCATACCAATTTATATATCTTAGTTTTATTAATATGATTGGTTTTTATATTTCTCTTTTTACCTTCTTTGCAAAGAATATATATATATATATATATATAATCACATGATGCATCTCTAATAAATGATTTAGATTAATTTTTAAGAAACATTAATATGTGAGTGTGTATATATATATATATATATATATATATATAAGAATAAAATAAAGTTAATAGATAATCATCAGAATAGTTTCTGATTGTATATATGTGATAGGAATAACTTGTACACAATACAATTGAATAAGCTTGTACACAATACAAAATATGTCAAATAACTTGTACACAATACAAAATATGTCAAACTCAAGCAACAATTATAAATATCAGGTTTGCTTCCTTCATAAAAAGAAAGTTGACAGAAAATATATAATTTTGTATTTAAATAAAAGAGTGTTGTAATTTAAGTTGCTAATTTGATACAATATAGTGTCAATTATTTTTAATGATTATATGATATTTTTATAAATAAATATTTAATTTTCTTGTTTTAATACATATCTATATGCAAATTGAAATATTTTAAGCATAATGTAGGGCATGATCATCACATCATTATTAAGTTTTAGAATAATTGAAATAATTATTGATTTGTACAGGTTTTTTTTTTCCTTCTTCTTCTTCAATTGATGTTCTAAAAACGATATTGTAGCAACTACACGTTAGAAAACATAGAAGAAGAAGAAAAGAAAAGAAAAGAAAAAAAACATGTGTTTTTGAGTAAATTTAAAGTAAATAGAGAACATTTAAATAAAAAAGTTCTATAGCTTATATTTGTAGAAACCTCAATGTCTACATAAATTATCAAAAATTAGATTAGAGCTATTAATCAAGGATTTGTTTAGGTGAAAAAGTTTTGTACATAAATGCAAGTGCAAAGTATAAAAAGGACACCTATAGGTGAGTTAACACCTCGCTTGGAACTAAAAACTTGAGTTTTTTAATCCCTTGAGTGTATTTATCTTTTTCTAATCAGTAATATTTTAAACTCTTTTGTTATTATAATTTGTGTATGTTGCAGACATTGCACATCTTGATTTAATTTTAAAACAATAAATAATCAGGAATTTATTTACATGTTATCAAACATGTAAATATCAAACTTTCTTCTCCATATCACAAGACAAACCCTCAACAACATCCAAATTCATAAACACATATTCCAAAATCACAATTTTCATGTACAAAAGTTACAACACAAGCCACAAAGATTCGCTCTATGCAATACAATCACAGTAGCATAAAAACAAACTATTCCAACAGTATTGGGAAATGTCAAGCATTTCGATTCAATTACACAACGTCCAGCATTTCAGCAGGATCAGGCAATGTCTAGTAGGTTGTCAACACCATCGGAAAATATCCCACAACATAACACTACACAACATGGTGAAGCAATGTGTAATGAAGAGCGCTAAGGAGGAGTCCTAGTGGTGGTGGAGTGAAGTGTGTGTGTGTGTAAGTGTGTTCAGCATGTGATGTGGGTCCTGTAGGAAACTAGGAGAGTAGAGTAGAGTAGAGTAGGATGATGTTGTTGTTGCTGTTGTGGTGCTTTGACTGTGAAGAAGACGGAGAAGAAGAGACTTCTGCAGCACAAGCTTCGCATTCCAGACAGGCAGAACAGAGGCTTCCAGATTCACCAGCACAAGCGGCCTGTCGTGGTTGCATTGAATGCACACAGCTCAGGGCACACACTTCTGAGCTATTGCTATTGTTGTTGCTGCTGCTAGTATATGTGGGGGTGTGGGGTGTGGGGGTGTGAGTGAGTGGGGCCGGGGACAAGTTATGAGCTCCAGTGTAAGGAGGGAGGGAGGGTGGACGAGAGAAGGCACGAAGCAGCCGAGCGAAGATGGTGGTGGTAGTGGTGCTGCAAAACAGTGCATGACAGAAGGAACGCCGGGTCCACCCAGCGGAGGAGCACAGTATCAGTCTCAGTCTCTTTCTCTGGAGTCCACGCTCGCTCTTCATCTCTTGCCTTAGTTGCTCTGCAGCGATTTGTCTACTAGGTTGATCATCATCCCCCCGGTCCATTCCCCAAGGACCCCCCCCTCCCATCTCCCATCTGGTGGATGGGTGGCGAGGATGCTCTGTCAGGTGGGGTCTCCTTGCATGACGCTGCCACAGCAACCGCAGAAGGCAGGCTTTCGAGGCCACCCAGGGTGGGAAGGAAAGAAGAACGAGGGGGAACGAGAGATCGAGAGGAGAGCGGACCAGATGGCAAAGTCAAGGCTGAGCACTCTCACTCACTCACTCACTCACCACCCCTTCAACAGTGCCCATCTCTTCTTCCCATGCTCTCTCTCTCTCTCTCTCTCTCTCCCCCCCTCCAAAGGTGAGTTGACTCAGTCCTGCCGATGCGTTGAGTCCTGCCTCCCCCCTTTGTTGCTTTCCTAAGATACTGATTAATGTCGTCGACTGGATCATTTTGGGTGTGAAAGACTGCTAATCTGCACACACAAGCTTGTGGAACTTATGTCATCCCATGGGTTGCTCCCACAAGACTATATCTCTCTCTCTCTTGCTCAATTCCATGCTACCACAGAATGTGAACTTGAGTTTGTGTGGTCAAGCTACAGGACAACTCAGAAACTGAGTAAAGGGTTGATTGATACTTGAGCTGGTTTGTCAGATGCCATAATTGCTAGCTTGAGATTCGACTCGCGATTTACCTGGTGGGGTCTAGAGGTAACCAGGCTGAACCATGTCATCGTGCATGTGTCCATACCATTTCCATCCCCCACGGTTCCTACAAAATCCTAATTTATTTATTACATTTATTCTGAATGTAATCGGATAAGCCGCCTCCAAATGAATCCAGTTATTTGAACATTTTGAGCTTCGGATAATGCTCATGAGCCTCACAAGTCCACTTAAAACAAATGAGACGAGCATTCTCCAATTCATTGCACCACAATGACGTGAATTTTAGAGCCCGATAGTGAATACTATAAGGTACTCAAATTGTACATACTGAAGTGGCTATTCCTGACAAGTACTTGCATGATCATTCTCAAAGGTGTGTGAAAATGAATGTTTTCTATCTAATGCCCACTCTGAAAAACTCTCAGCAGTTGGAACTGCTGCCACACCCCAACAGGGATAGGGAGTTGCCTGGAAAACGTTGGATTCAGAGGAGTTTATTATTCTCTCATTACGAGGGAGATATAAAAAACTACCCTTCCTTTCTATTGTTGTTGCGTGCACCATGCCCTCCAAAGGTACTGTAAGGTCCAGCCAGCAAGCAATTTGACATTGGCTGTTGAGGAGGACATTGCTAGGTTGGCAAACTTCATAATGGAGTGGAATTCCTAGGCAACACATGCATGACATCACTGGTCGCACTCACTCATGTGATCTATGTTTCATGGCTCTTCACTTCTTTGCTGATCTAAAGCTTAGGACCCTCCGGTCACAAAATTGTCGATTAGATGTCCTTTTGGCTTATTCTGCATGTGATTGACACCTTTTATTTTAGTACTCTGAACTCACAACAATAAAAAAATAACAAAAATAATATAAAGAGAGAGCGAGAGAGATAGTTTGAAACCAGAAATGGCCAATGATGAGAAAAAATTGAGAAGATGCAAAAGCATGCAGATAAAGCTGAAATTTGTATCATGTGCATGCGGAATTCAATTTAGATATATAGAAGCGTGATTTGAATGATTTGAAGATTCGAAGAAAGGTGACTACGTTGCAGCACATCAATGTAGGTGGTTCAGTTCGGAGTTTGGTGTCAGTGGATTTCAATCATGTTTATCATGAAGTACTCGAACGCTAGATTATAATATTCAGACGGTTGCGACACTAATGGCCGGTAGCATCCAGACAGGTATTGGAGCCAATGGGAATTGAAGTATGATCTCTTTCAACTGGACACCATTGGTCCAAAGCAAAGAAGGTCAATACGATTGACCTTTTACCCTTGGGAAAACAAGTAGTCAGTTCAACAGGTGATGGAACATACGCTGTCATGACTTAAGAATACAACCAGAACAAACTCTGGAAATGAGTTTGAAGATCTATATATTGAAAATGGGTCCGAAGGAAAAACAAATTGCACCGCATTGTGCGGCTAACCAGTATCAGTTTATTTTTACGTTAAAAATAATAGAGTATCGTATACCAAGCTTAAACATAACCTTTAAGAATCCTTCAGGTTTCCCGACAAGGCAGGGAAAAGTAATGAATGTGCCTACAACCAAAGCAGAGACTCTACTTGCAAACAATCAAACATGAGGAAACAGTGCCTAATCCAGAAATCAGATTTGAACGAGGATGATTAAAAGAAGTAAAAGCTACACCCAAAACAAGACTGTAATCACCCCCAGTAATTAACAAAGCCCTCAAGATGTTCAACTCCAATGAAATGCAGGATAAGGTAGGAAAGTTGAGGAATAGAAAAGCACCAACTAAATAATTATTATGAATTATAGGTGATTCTCATGTTTCCTCTCGTCGAACAAATATCTCATTTCATATCAAACCAATACTGGGTTAAAAGAAAGAACCCACCTTCACCTCTTGCTGACACCCGACATTATGCTCCAACAACCTCGGTGAAAAGGTCGCTGATTTCTGTGGTTGCGTAGAAATGAGCAGACTTTCAATGAACACATAATATTATAATATTATGAGAAAATTTGTGAAGAACTTCAATATCAAAAGCAGAATGTAGAAACTCTTAAAAATAAGTTCTGAAAATAGAGCTAGCCTCTCAGAAAACTGAGCCACAGCAGCAGCAGCAAATTTACCTTCCTTCACCCCAAGCTCCACGTGCAGAGGATGTGTGACTGCGTATGCGTCCTGTCGCAGCATACATCAAGGACGACAACATCTGAGATAAGTAAAGGATGACACGCGTGAGATTTTACTAGACCCATAATGTTCTGAACCTCTGCAGAAAGAAAATGACTACACAAACAAATGATCAAACCATTAATCAGAATGAACCACATCTGCATACACTAGTGATAATATGAAGGCATGCTTTTCACAGCTCTCCTTGTACAACCGAGGCGTTTAATGAACAAGCAATTGATTGACTTCATGCACCCAAAAGCTACTGCCGACTTTGAATCACCAGAGACCCGATAATGGAATTAACGTTAAGTTACTTTACCTGATGACAAAAGGCTTGGAAATGATTTGAATCTTCCAGCAGGTTCCAGATTATACTTCCTTAAGAGACCCTCGAGGACAGTCAAGGCTGAGAGAACTTACGACAAACGTCGTCCTACAGCACAGACAAGACATTGCCTCGTCAATGTGATGGTCTTCAAGTATGAAAAATATAAACTAACCCTTGCACCTTAAGATCCTAGAAAAACTGGTGTCGAAAACTAGAGTGTTTTGATCAACATTTTACTTCGGAAGAAACTACAGAGGGGTCAAAGGTACCAAAATAAGATAAAATACCACACCATGCCCAAATAGACAATACAACAAAATTTGTAAAATGCACAAAACGAACATAATGGTAGATAACCCTCAGACCCCACTGCAGGTACGTAGCACTCAGTACCTGACACATCCGGAACGGCCACCAAAAACGGGTCTCCCCAACAGAGGGACAAAAGGAACGATACGTGGACATCATCATTACAGCTGAACAAACCCTGTTACACTTTTGCAGGGAAAAACCACACATATCACGGACCACTGCCCATTCCCAAAGGCTAGAAGGCTACACACGTCCAAGCACCCTGGCACAACAGTGTATCTAGTGCATCTGTACGATCAGGAAACAACTGAAAAACAGAAACACAAAACGATAAACATGATAAGGAACAAAAATGAAGACCACGGAAAGGCAGAACACATCACTGGCTGATTGCAGTGAATGCTAGGGATACTTTTGAGATTAAAAAAAAACCGGGAACTTCCCATAGATGAATACACGATTACACATAAAATACCATGAACAGTCCACGAGTAAAGTTAATCATACAATAAAGGCAATCATTACGACTACTACTGAATCTAGAAGAAAAAAATGTAATTAGCCTAAGTATATTGCCGTCTTTTTAAAGACATCGAAGCCTGTCAGTATGTCAGCTTAAAAAGAATAAAAAGGATACAGCTACATTCCAAATATCCTAGAAGACAATAGAAGCTAGGAGAATAATACATATATAGAAGATGGCTACCTAGGAACACACTTGACGAGCAGGGTAGCACGAAGTCCACACTCCAACCTAGACGAACAGGAACTTGCACATACCCCGGGCACGCTTCTTCCAAAGAATAATTACTTCAACCTTTACACACAATAGAAACTGCAAAATGGATACTCAACATGAACTTCCTAAATTGGCAATAAATGGTACATTTCACCAGGGGGGGGGCACTAGCTTGCACCACAGAGTACAATAAAGCAAACAAGCTTGCTTGACTTGGAAAAAGCAGTTTACCCCACCTGCAAATATGATTGGTGTTGGCGCCCGCTCAGCGGTTCAATTAGAGTCCCAGCCCAACTATTTCCCCGCATGCACTGTCTAATGTGCATCCCTACTCATTGTGGCAGACAGCCCCTGTTTCTCAGTATTTTTTAGTACGGTTTTCTTTGCTTGGTATCGCGCTTGAGCTGAACCTTCAACCTTTTCCCACTCAGCTGGAATCCATTCATTACATTTATAGCTGCCTGGGCTGCTTCAGGAGTGTCGTAACTAACAAAACCTGAACCACCACCAATGCCACAACAGTTCAACAAAAGGAACGTAAGAATTAAAATAATTGCATTAAAAAGATTTTTAATTAAAAACCATCTGTACTTCTAAAAACGAAGTGTAAATAATCATTCTCTCTTAAGAGAGAACACAATTGAACAACAGTAAAAAAATAGACTTTTTCGTGTTCGGATTTTCAAACGATAGGAACGAGCACGCTGGCAAAAGAAAGGCAAGCAGAGTAATAAATAAAGATTGAATGAAGGACAAAAAATTTAGAACCAAGAGTCATTTTGAAGGTTTGGACATTGTATACAGTATCAAGAAAAAAAAAAAATTGCACGGGGACACACCAAAGCATTTGCTGGCTCCAGTTGTCTTGTCTACAAAAACTTTGGCACTAATGACATTTCCAAAAGATGAAAAGGCTGTTGATAGCTCCTGATCACCAAATTCAGGTGGTATGTGATAAATAAATAAATTAGCGCCCGCTGGACCTGCAAGACAGCGCACGCATAAAGCTTGTACGGATGTAGGGAATTGAACAAAATGAATGGTCTAATCTGAAGGCAATCTAGAAAGGAAGCATTCTTGCATCATATATCAGAAAACTATATATGCGCTGACAATGTAACTATAGACAGTAAAAATTTACAACGGTACTTTGTTGCAGTGTAATAAAATTTACACAGCATAAGAACTTCCACCCAGCACATTAAATCTTCCATGTTTATATAGAGAGTTTTAATAGAAGTTAATTGCCTTTGATAAAACTGTACGAAATTTTGTTTGAGCAAAGATATCATACCTTCGGTCTGGGGGCCCACACTGGTCCTAACAGCAGCAGCAGCTACTTGCGCGGTATTCATCCCAATTAGAGAGGGAGGCAGAGGAGAGGGATACGACTGGCCTTGATGTCCTATAATTTGGCCTTGATAAGGAACTGGGTATTGCTGTCCAGCAAAAGGATATGTTGCCGGTTGCATAGGAGCATATGCTGTAAGGTCTGATTGAGAACCTGGAATAGCAGTTGGTAAGCCTACCATTCCAGGCTGTGGCGGATAAGCGATAGCATAGTTGCTAATTGGCTGCACCAAAGGTTTTTATATCAGTGATCAAACAGGAAAAATACATACAGCATTCAACCAATCAAAAAAAGAAAACTAGGATCGAGACGCTATACAAGAGGTTAAAGATGCACGCTTCGAGAGTTGAGATGAATACGGATCCTCTCATCACGTAAATAAACTTTAAGATGGAACCCAAAATTTGTATTATTTATATTCTGAAAGAACCAGATGAAATTGTAACCTGGTAAGGATATCCATTGTAAGGGGGAGGAGCCGTTACATAGCCCATTGGTACAGCACCAAAAATTGATGGTTGCTGACCGGGAATAGGAGGGGAAGAAACTGATTGAGCCTTTTGCACTTTACGCGCCTGCCTTTCTTTCTCAGTGTCGGCCCACTTAACCACCAACGCAGATGGTGAGCCCTACAAAACATAAGTCGTCAGTGCTTAATGTGAACCACTGCAATTATTTTTTCACTTGCACATTTTCCAAGAAAGCACTTCATAACCCTTCAGAACGCAGTACTTCCTACCTGAAGACTAACCAAGAACACCACTGAATGTTTGGAGCCGTAAAACAGACATACTGTGTCCATAGAATCAAAGATAGAGAAAGCATATACCTCCATTCTGTGGACTCCATTGAGAGCTTCAATAGCAGCAATGGCTTGTTCCTTAGTTTCATACTTCAAAAAAGCGCACCCTGCAAAAAACAAGTTTGATTCTCAATCTCGCTACTGATTGATGCAAAAAATAATTTCCAACCAATACAAAGAAAGGAGTAAAATTTATACATGCAAATGCGACCAAATTTAAATGCATGCATCTTAAACTCCTACCCAGTAAATCAAGCTTAACATAACGACGTCGTTAAAAATTAAATAATTAAAACTCATAATTAAATATGATTTATCCAGTTGTAAGTCATTAACACATAACAAATAAGACAAGATCCCACAGAATAGCAACACACCTATCCTGATGGCATTGCAATGCAACTCTGGCATAGAAATTTCATTCACGGAAAGCTTGAGGATAAGTTCAAAAACGATGAATCCATGGGGCAGACAGAGGAGGTGAAGTTCACCTTTGCTGGTTGGCTGGGAGCCTTTGATGACAGATAGTTCTTTGATGGATCCATATGGCGAAAACACTGCCATCACATCTGCTTTAGATGCTCCTTTGGGAAGCATCCCAATAAAAAGCTTGTGTTCTGTAAAAAGTAACTCGTGACAAAAGAAAAGGGAAAACTCAATTCAGTCTAGTTGGAACCTGCGAAAAATTATATATATGTAGATGTGTGTGTGAGTGTGTATGAGTGTGTGTCTTTCCTCTGCCCAAGTACCAGCAAGAAAACGCAACATCAAAGTTGATTCGACATGCAAATCTAGCAATCTGATCCACAAACAGATAAGAGATACGAAAATACTGAACAGAGAAAATATCAATAATTTCTCACATACGACCCAGACGACCCGCAATCACAAAGTGTTCTAGATTTCTACAGTAAAGGCCATGAATTAAAGAAGCGTCGCACACCTAATCGTTCCATCTCGCCATCAGCATACTTCACTTGCAAGGGACTGGCTACCTGTCATTCCAGAAATGTATCAATAAATCAGAATTTTACGAGTCTCCAATTGGTGAATACATCGAAGGTAAGCTGCAAACATTAAACATGCAAGGACTTCCCACCACGCAAGACTTCAAGTTATCCCCCTAATAATATTAAAACTAAGCGAGGCATTTTGAGTGTCTGCCCATCCACGGATGCAGGTGACTGCATCAAGAAAATCTACAAAACAGAATCTTAGAGAACATATGGTTATTGGCTGGAAGTGTAACACCTGCCACGTGTATTAGAGTTAGGTCACCAAACGAACTCAACTAAACTTTATACATAATCTACAAACAAACGACGAGCAAAGAACTGGAGAAGCGCGTAACTGGCTGAAGAGTGCGTTTGTTGTGGAAGATCTCAATAGCTTTATCAGCCTCCTGCCTGGTGGTGTACGTAAGAAAACAGCAACCTATAATAGCAGCACATAGAGTCATGAATAAGTCTATTTCATAATTTTCAAAGAGGTGACTGTCAGAAATAGGAACTTCCTAAAACAAGTTGAACCAGAAAGCAGACACAACCTGAAGCGGATAACATTTCAAAAGAGGTTATAAAAATAAAATAAAACTATAAAAAAATTAGAAGAAAAAAAAGACCAGCAATTTCCAAGTAGAGGTATGTCAGGTTTAGCAAGACATTCATCAAATTAACCACCACTCTTTCACAGACTATGCAATGATGTCGCAGGGGCAAAAAAGCTAGAATATGTGAGCTTCGACAGAGGATTAAATCTAGCTGCACTCTCTAGTTAGATCTTAAAGAATGTACTGGACACGTATTCCTCAAATGAACGTAAATGAGTGACGAGTACAATTCCACTATCTGTATTTCAAAGGAATATGCAACGACCGGGCATGGTAAGAAAAGAAGAAATCAGGCTACTAGGCATTAAGAAACAGCAGCTGCAGAAGAACGTGGTAGAATGAAACTAGGGACACCAATCGGGACTCTTGGGCAGAGCAGATACCTCGGGACAGCTTAGTAAGCTTGTCCTTGATAATGTTAATCTCATGAACAGTTCCTGCTTCTGAAAAGACCTCCACTAACTGCTGCTCAGACATCTGCTTAGGCAGCTGCCCCACGAAAAGCTTGACAGAATCCACTGTCCGATTCACTCCATTCACTCCACTTTCCACAACACCCTCCATGCCTGCAAATCACACAACGACAATAAATAAAAGAAGATCAAATGGCATGTCTTCAACAGGACAGCTTTACCAAATACACGACCCTAAAAATACAAATAAAATCCGAGAGTCGGGACACTACTTTATTTTTTAAAATATAAGAGTCGCAACTTTCATATGCACACAACTTCGAAAAATGTTCCAAGAATCTCAAAACCGGGAAAGAGGCAATGGCAATAGATACTGCTTATCGTTTTAGTATACAACGTTTGAAGAAGCAAACATCTGACGCTAGTCAAACATGGTACACAAATGAAAGATGCATCTATCGTACTCGAAGTGAGAAAATAAAACGTGAAATCCAGAAGGCAAATAGAACTTCCAGTCACTCCAACCTTTACAACCAAGTCCACGATTCCATTTTACATGTGTGCCGACTGAATAGAACCAAAAGCGATCACCTTCAGACTCTGCAAAGATATATCTCGCTCTCTCTCTCTCTCTCTCGCTCTCGCTCTCGCTCTCTCTTTAACTCCCACACGTCATCTCCTCCCAACCACTTGAGCTAAGTGTCACCGAAGCGTCTTCTACACGACATCCAGAAATGCAGACACACTCCTCATAACTTCGACCATAGGACTCCCACAGGACCTATGCAATTCATAGCTGGTGATCAAATTCCAGCTCCCCATACTTTCTATCAGCCATGTCCATGTGCAGACAAACAAAAGGACGCTTATTCTCGTGCGGTTCACTAACTTGTATCCAGCAGCGTCAATCACGCCACAGATATCATTGCTTCTGGATTGCATGTGGGAGAGAGAGAGAGAGAGAGAGAGAGAGAGAGAGAGAGAGAAGCGACAAAAGAAAAAAGAAAAAACTGCCTCATTCCACTATACGAGCAGTTGTCTGCATGGAAACAATTCCACTACCGTACAGACGCCAAATACACACTTCGTTCGAACGGAAACCATCTAATCTCTGCATTCTAAGACGTCCACTCGAAATGGCCTCACAGATGATGATTTAGAGACCAGCATTACTCTCCCCCTCCTCATCGACTTTCACTTGAAGCTATCAGCTGGAAAAAGTCACCAAGAGAATCTCCTACCGTGTCACAGAAAAGAACACTGGAATTGAAAAACCAAAGACACGAGTACCTTTAGGCAAACACATCGCATCCCATCCAATAGAAACCAGTAACGAAGCAGTCTCAACATCACCGATGCTCTAGATTCACCCTCTAACAACACCAAACTAAAGCAGACCAGCATAACCACGGCAAAATTCCAACTACACGAGAGAGAAAAAAAAAAGGGAGTAACGCAACCTGCCTGGAAGAAGAAGGCCGCCTCTCGCACTCTCGCTCGCTCTCACGCGCTCAATGCAGAAGGCGCGACGAAATAAAGCACAAGCAACGCCAGGGGAAGAAGCGAAGCAGCAAGTAAATCGGGAGCAGCAGGAAGAGAGGAAGCGGGGATCGAGCACAGCAGTCCCGACGACTGCCGAGGGAAGGGTAGGGAGGGCGAGGTGGAGCCCCGACGAGCACGATGAGGGCAAGAGGAGAGGGGGGAGGGGGAGGGGAGCCAGCTGGGGAGGGGAGCCAGGGGAGGGGAGGGGAGGGGAGCTGCTCTCACTCTTCCCCCAAGTTCCGTGAGCAAGTGGCGTTGGCGTCCCCGCAGGTCGACAGATTTTAGGGCTCAGCTGACTTCGTCCCTCCTCCCCTTCCTCTTGCCCCATGCCGTTCCCTGTCCATTTCCCTTGCGAACGCCCCGGGAGCGCGATGGGAGCGGCGCGGGGAGCGCGTTGGAATTATGCGGTTAGTGGGCTGGCAGAGGCGAGACAGCTAGGACGTCTGTGACGGGTGCCCCGCTGGACGGGTCCATGGGAATCAGTCTCCTGGCCAGGCCCGGCCATGGACCATGCCCTTATTTTGACCCCTAGCCTGTGATTGTTGTGTTTTTTTTTTTTTTTTTTTTTTTTTTTTTTGGTCAGGCTGAAACATTGCACCTCGTGAATGGCCTCGTTTCCACTTCTCCCACCTGGCCCTCTTCTGTCCTCCCTTCCGCAATTCCTTTCTTGCTTCGTCAACTCTTCTGTAAGATGTTATGTTTCATTGATTTCACACACAATAGAGAACTACAAAATTAGTATTTAACTATAATTTCCATTATAAATATTGAACGTTGGAATCATTTTGAGAATTTAATCATGTGACACCACTAGTTTATTTACTTCCTGTTAGATGTGAGATTTTACCTGCAGATAAGGTAAATAGATAATACTACCTTGTTCTACATTTGCATACAACAACCTTTAACAAAATATATTGGGTTTTTTTTCATAAACCTTTGGTCATCTATAGTACAATAGTGGTAAGATGGAGAAATCTCTTTATAAGCTTTGTTCATCACTTATTGAAAAGTCAATACACTCTCATATGATCATGATCATGCCACCTCTATTGTTTATAAATATAAAATTCATCAATAATTAGATTCCAACACTAGTTATACTATTGTACAACTTTTTTAGATATTTCATAGTGATTATTGATATGTAATACAAGAGAAGAATATTTTTAAAAGATTTAATACGGTTTTCATATGTTACCTCCATTCTAAATGTTATAAAGGTTCTGATACATGAGTATTTTTCAGAAGACCATCCACTACTGTTTTTATAATTTTCAAAACATCTTCAAGTTGTATTTTATAAGATTCAACATCAAATAACATAAGTAACAACTGTATTAGCACTTACTTATTGAATATATGCTAATAAAGCATTTACTTGTTATATGGAAATTCAGTAAATATTATGCCCTTCCTAATGTTTTATTATTCTTTGAGAAGAACCATACCACTTTGATGTATGAAGTTACAACCATACATAATGTGTTGTAATTTTTTTCCAGATAATTTTAAATAAGCCGTCTTTTGAATGTCTTTTAATGCTTACAGATATATATAAATATTTTTTATTGTTTTTTAATAATTATTTTTCAATTATCACGTATCTCTTTGAAGTCCTCCTTACCTTCTTTTAGACATGGGTATGACTTGCATGAATGTTCATGAATGTGCCCATTATTTACAACAATTTTTTTTTGTCAAGTTCTTCAACTCAATATAAATATGCAGAATGGAGATTTTATTTTATTTTATTTTATTGTATTACCTTAACTACAAATAGAACATAATATTGTTGCAATATTCATTTTAAAATAAACAACATATATATATATATATATATATATATATATAGCAATAAAGTATTTGAACAAACCCCAAAAATTACCCAGTTGTAAAGGTTGTAAAAGTTGTAAAAGAGAAAAAAAATGGAAAAGATTTGGACAAGAATGGACAGGATCTAGCATGATCAACAGGAGAGGCAAGCATATACAGCTCCTGCTGCTGCTGCTTCAGAATGCAAGTGCACAGCTATGACAGGCAAAGCTGCAGCATGAGCATGAGCAAGACAACAGCAGAATTGCACCACAATCCAACAGGAGCAGGAGCAACAGCAGCAGTAGCAGCAGCAGTAGCAGCAGCAGGGTGCAGGACCCCAGTTAGATTGCCAAGCATAACATTCAACACCTTGGTGAGGAAGATTCTCCTCACACAGCTCTCCTCTCCTTGCTTGGTGCTGCCAGCCCTGTGAGTGTGCCACACGAAATCATCAGAAATTACCATCACAGGTTCACTTTGTAGTGTAGAAAGCATCAAGTAGTTTGATCTTCACTTCTGAATTACAGAACTTTATTATACTATATTTTATTAGTTTTACTTTATTAGAGTTTATTTCCGGACTCATTCAATGTGGTTGGACTTTGCTGCACCTAGAATTGAATTAGGGTGCAGTACATCCCTTATTGCATCAAGAATAAGTGCAGCGAATCCAGACAGAAGGAAAAGAGCTCACACCCGGATAAAATGACGATGATGATGATGATGACGAACTGCTTCAGCGGATCAGGGCTGTACCGCTGAATGGGGTTTTCATAAATGATGGAGCCCTTGGCGAAGAGTACAACGAACTGTCACATGTCCGCTGACTGATCGACTGAAGCTTCATAAAAAGGGATTGCTGCGAGGGGGAATTTGCTGTTCAGTAGCGCGATCGTCACTCACCAATTACACATCCCTCGACGGCACGAATATGGCATGGCAAGGCCGCCTTGCAATAACTTAACCTCGCAACTTCTTTGGTCCAAGCAATTGCAACCTGAGAAAACCACCCCCCACGTAATGCTGGAAGATTTAAGGTCGTCTTCAATACGATATCCCGGCACATGACCAACCTCTATTCTGCTTTGAACTCCATTCCGATCACATAAAGGGCATCGCACACATGGTTAAGAACTGGGAGCTCTGAGAGCCAATGCTACACTCAAAGGAACAACTCGGAGGAAGCGACAAACAACAGAGGTATTGTAACAGCAACGTAGATACAAAACCTTGAGACCTTCCTACAGCTTCTCCAAGGCTCCTAAACCCCAACAAAGCAAATGGGTTGCTCTTATACTAGAACTCCGGCGTTTCGGCAGCAAGGGTAACGTCAACTGAACCCATACAGCTTGATTGGTTGCAGTCAAATTCCAGCCACCCCGAACTCCGATGCTCGTGCCATCCATGCGTCGCGAAAAACCGTTAGCTCTCGTATGAATCGACCACTGACTCCTGCCCTGCATCGATCACACCAACAGTACCCACAAGCTGGGTTGCAACAAAACAATGACAAGCGTCCACAAAGCAGAGTCGTAGGAAGGAAACCATCACTCAGGGCTGGTGATCCGGATGAATCCGCACGGTGGGTACACGGCAGAGGTGGATCCAGTGCACAATTCTCGAGAAACTGGGTCCCGCTCTCATCTCATCCTGCTGCACTCTCTCAAGAACAACCTCCATTCCTGTGCACGCTAGTCTGTTGTCCGCAACCCCACCTGCAAAATTGCTGATGCTTTCCACATCTCGGGATTCATTCCTTGCAGTTGTTGTCTTCTCCTCCACGACACTTCGAAATTGTTTTTTTTTCTCTTGCAAAGCCCTGCTGGGTCTCTCTGATGCGAGCTCTGGAAATCACATGCTTTGTGACGTGGTTACGCACAAGCCTTTCGGTTCACACCAGTCTTGTGCTCGGAAGCATCAAACTGCTTCTCCGATTGAAACCTAATAAATTAATTTGTTCTGATGATGATGATGATAATAATACTAATAATACTAATAATATTATTATTAATAAAAGGGTACGTTGTTTGAAATATGTGTAATGAAGTATGGTAAGATTTTTTATGCATGAGCGTTGTCTTCAGCATGACTATTATAATTTGGTTCGAGTGGACATGTTCTTAAAGATAATGTTCAAATTTTCAATTACTTGTTCATTTACATGTTTGTTTGTTTGTTTGGTTCATACATTCAAATTTATTGATTGCTATTCTTACATACATTAAAGGTGGTTATTGAGGCAAAAAATTTTTGTACCAGGAGATTTCTTATGAAATTAAAAAACACATTCATAAATAGTCAAAGAAAGTAGAACAAAGTCTAAACCTAAATTATTATAAACTACTCCAAACTTTGAATTGTATAAAGAGTACACAGCAATTTATGTTGAGCTCAAGTCTACTGAGATTGTAATTTTCCTACCTAGCTTATGTATCTCATATACTAAAGTAGTACTTGTTACAAAATAAATGTTGTCCAAATTTATAGAGTTCATTCATGACATTCCAACTGCCACCCTCTTTTATAAATTCTTCTTGTGAATTCCTTTCAGCAACCTCTAGGGAAAGCAGATGCACAATTGCTTTCTAACAAGAAGACATTCTAATTCATAAATTGTTATACATAAAAAAAAAAATATATATATATATATATATATATATTACTAATATAAGGATTGTAAATATTATCATTTTAATATGTTTCAATGTATTAAAAAGTTAATTAAAATTATGTGCAACTTTTTTGTTATGTTATGTTATGTTTTTTTTGTTTTTTTTTTGGTCTTATCATCTAATAATTTTTTCTTGTACATGTCATATTTTTTAATGATTTATAAATTTTAGGCCTTAACATATTTTTGAACCATGTTTTGAAGCATAATTAATTGATTAATGATATCATAAAAATAACAAAAAGAAAAGAACCAAGCTTTTATTTTTCCTAAATTTTGATTTAAACAATGATCAATAAATTAATACATAAAGTTTTATCCATTTTTTTGAAGCAAGTACTGAAAATAAAAACAAGTGAGAGTGCGTTAATATATAATAATCATCATTTAAAAAAAATGACAAATAATTTAATTCAAGTTTGTTTAAAAGGCTGCATTGTATTCATGAAACTAATACTTAAAAAAGTATTGCCAACAACCTACTTGCATAATAAATATATATTTTTTTTCAATAATAAAATCTAAATAATAGTTTGTTTTTGTTTAATATCTCATAATAGTTGTAATTGTAAAATCGATAGAAAGGACATTTTGGTTAGTATTAAAGTATTTTTAATAAAACAAGAGTTACCAATATTTACCCAAAATTCATGCTTTCTTATTTGTTATACAAAATTTATACATATAATATATGTACAGAAAAACAGATTGGGGCTACTGTAACTTGAATTACAATCCCTTTGATCATTTTTAAAAAATGACAAATAATTTAATTCAAGATTGTAATCACAGGGATTACCTGTGATCATTTAAAAATATTAGGCTTTAGAAATGAAGGAGAATACGTATTAAAAGGTTTATTCTATGGAAGTTTTGGACATACATCATAAAAATTTGAAAATAACCTCAATGATCCCAAGACAATAAAATTAAAGTTTACAATGAAAGTAAAGTTTGTCTATAAAACAATGATCTTAATATTGAGGATCTTAGGTTATGGCGTGTAAGAATTCTTATCCCAATGTGAAAGGAAATTGTGTGATGCTTGATTGTGATTTGAAAAACATTTGTTGTCTCAGTTACGATAGCAGTGACAAAGCAAGATTTTCACTGTCACTGTTGTCACTGTTGCTGCAGTGCTAAGAATTCTAGAGTTACTGATGTACTGTATTAAAATCCTGGTTTATTGTCACTTCCAAGAGTGTCTGCTGTCAACAAAGCTTTTCATCGTTGTTTTGCATACTGACAAAATGCTAGGTCACAACTTTGCAACAGTTCCATGAAAGAGTTCCCACTATGGATGGGTTTCCAATGACCTGCATAAGGAACAGCGTGCGTTCACACACGTCTGAGTAATGATTTTCGTCCTACCGCAGCTAAAATAGACCGCCTATTACCTGATGAACTAATCTCTACAGCAGCATTGCACATAATATCAAACATGGCATGCCAATCCATTTCAATCACCTGTACACAGAAAAAGGAAACAATGTCGGGAGAGAGCAAATCTGCCGTCAGGATAAGCAACTTCCAGCAACTGTCTGACAAACTGGAAAATGCAAAAAGCACTCTGCAGAAGCTACGAAGCATGAGAAGGATCTGGCTAAGTACGGTTACACATGGACAAAAACTGAACGCGCAGATGCATCCATGTGCAAACCCCTTCTTCAGGTCAATGCCGCTGGCCCAAGACAAAGGACTTGGTCTTAATTATCTTAAGCCTGGAAGCCAATGCTACCAAGCGTGAGGTGAAAGCGCAATATATACTCTAAAACCAGTCGAGACACTTGTCAATATGATCATTGATTCTGTCATTTGAAATGTGTGCTTCAAGCTCCTCATTGCAAACTGGGCAGTAGATGGGGATGAAAACTGCATCACAGAGCCACATGCGAGAATAAAAACTTTGCTACCAAAGAAATGCACAACCAAAAACATGCATGACGATTGAATGCTTCAAAATTCTACAAGCTTGCAAACGAGCGTGGTTAGCAAGTAATACCCTCCCGTCGTACTTCTCCACCCAGTTGTCCTTCATGACTGTCCACATCGCTGGACTCCCCATCTCGCCTTGTTGTTGGGCCTCGAACCTCTTCACCGCTGTCTTCTCCCGCAATGGCTTTGCCTTGGTTACGGGTTCGGCGTCTACGGTAGGTTTTAAGTTGCTCCTCAAAATCAGCATCTAATCCAGCGGTGGCTTGAAATGGAGCATTGCTTTCCACAGTACCCCCATCTGTGTCATCGTAATCCACAAGCCTGGGGTACTCTGGCAAGGTAATGTGGCGTCCAGCACCTGCAAATCTTGTTCCTACATGAACACTGCTGATCTCTGCTCCACTAATAGTGGCACCACCTCCATCTCCGCAAGACCTAACCCGGCCTTCAAGTCCATAAGAACTGTGTTGCCCAGAAATCACCCGCCGCCCGATACTCACTCTATTACTGTCTCCTTCCTCGTCGCTCAATTCGATCACTTTCTGCTTCCCTCTTCGATGAGCAACTTCATGTTGTACACCTATGCTTTCACCCTGCTCCTCGCACACTTCAAGCCCCAAGTAAGTTGCAACAACAGGCACTGCTGATCCACTTGACTGGCCCCAATCCTGTTCACTCCTGCAGGAGCCCACCCCAATCGTGTCAAAAACAACGCTGCAGAAAGATACATGTATCTTATGAACAAAAACGGATCATAGAAGCACATTCATTGGATCAACATACGTGCCACAGCATCGAGCCGTTGGGTAGCTGCCGTGCGGCTGGTTAGAGCTCTCTGGTACACTGTCAGGTACTCCACATCCTGCTGAATCACCGACACCAAGCTGTTCCACTGCGGGTTCCACGCCATTTGTTCCATCTTCTTGCTCATCAAGATCAACTATCAAGTCATCTCCATGCCTCCCACAATATGATGTGCCGCTTTGATGAATGCCTTTCTTTTTTTCTGCTCCATGCGCCTTTGGCTTAGTGCAAATATCATTGAGGGTCGATTGAGAAATTGATTCATGAGATGTTCTTGCAGCAATGGAATTTGTTGTAACACCTTCGGCAATAGTGTCAAGGACAATGGAGTCTTCTTGAGCTGAAAAGAAAGACGGGTCTGTTTGTTGGTCTCCAATTATAAGAGCCTGGGTGCTGCCAGCCCTAGACTGAATGCATGCATCGCCACCAAGCAGGCCCCTAACACCAAGATGGGCGACCGTAGGAATAGATCCACTTGCAATTTCAATGTCGCTATCACTAGTTCCCTGTCTACCAGGCGACTTCCTAAGCTTGCTGTCGATTTCAGCAGGTGTGTTGCTTCCTTCAGCTCCTTCTCCACTGACAGCCTGCACAGGCCGATCTTCACTTCCAGTCAGGGATTGGAGGTCTCCTGGTGCCAACCTCCTTTTGTCCACGTGTGAGGCACTGCTTTCCGTCACTAAAGGTAGCTCCAATGTTTGAGACTCATCTCTGAGCTCTGTGGTCCGCTCAGCAGTAGCTTCAGCTTCATTACGCGAAGACATTACATTTTCTGAGGCTTCAATTTCCGTGCTGTCAGCTGCTAACACCCACATGAAAAAGCTGTAAGCTTGAAAGAAACTAAAAAAAAGCCTGTAAGAAGCACGAAGGATAACTTTGACCATTCTAGCTTATTTCGACTTTGATAACTAGAGTAAAGCTCACAACGATTATGTTTGTGATTATATTTGGTAATAGATTATGATGAAGAAACGAATGAGAGATAAGGCACAAAACATAATGCCTAAATTCAACGTGCTATTACCTGCATCCTCCTGCTTGTGTTCCTGACGTTGAAGATCATTTTGTCTTTCCCACCTCCGACGTTCATCCCGTTTATTAACCAGTGCATCGACTTCCTCACCATCATCTTCATACATGCACCGGTGTTTCCATGCAAGAATAACTGATGGCTCCCTATTTTTCTCACGAATCTTTCTTTGTGCATCGGCTCTGCTTCTTTTACTACAACCCCCTATGTTTGCCCTGATCGATTGCTCTCTTGCGGAGCGTAAATGGTTCAAAGTCGTCAATCTCAAAGACCTCTTCCGCTTGAGGCAAATGGGATCGGACTCATCAGCACTATCATCCAGAACGACAGTGCCCGTCTGTTCGTCGTTGTTTAGCTCGATGTGTTGTGCTGCAGCATCATCTCCAGATTTGAACTCAAAGACTGTGTCTGCCGCTGTCCCTCCATCCATTGGTTTCAAGAAGCTCCTTACACTACAGGGCTTCTCGAGGTTAGGACTGTTCACAGCCTTCTTTCGTGCGCCTCCACCGCTCTCCACGAGTTGCCTCTTTTTCCCAGCTGGCGACATTGGCTGGGCGTTGGTTTCCTTGTCTTCTCCACGCATACTAGGCCCAATGCCCAAACACAAACCAGATGTGAATTCGCACCCAACTGCTGATAGATCGACAAACGTATCAGCTACTTGTGCACACACGTTCCTTTGTCTGTTCCCCTACAACTCCAACCTCGCCAGCAATCGTAGTTCGCAGGCAATATTGAGATTCAGAATCAATCTCACTCATGATTGCTAATGCTGCATTGGAAAAACCAGAAACCCTAGTTCTAATTAGCCACATGATACGTCATTTATGTAAAGTCACACTACTGTCCACCCATCCCTTACTGCAAGAAGCCAATAGTACTTCCAACTTCATTCCCCTCTCAGATGTTATCATAGCAGAGATTCCGTGCTTCAGAACGCTAAAAAGCATCAATATTACAAAGAACACCGTACCTCACAATGAACAAAACTATCCTAAGAAATGCAAACGCAACCATAACATGCACATGGGAAAATTCTTCAAGAACCCAGACCAACGCAGGTTTGCCAGAATCCTACTATCAATGAATGCGGTCAAGCTTCGAAACAATTCACAATCACCAATGCAATGGACCTAGCGAAAGAAAAGGGCAGAGTAGAATACGAAATTGGAAAGCATTAGCTTATTAGCCTCTCACACCAGATTTATGAAGAATTTCTAAGCGCCAAGGCCAAGGTCACGCTCTCACTTCCTGCAATAATATTACCACCTCCAGCTCAGCTTTCTTCAAGAAAAAACAACACTCCAAGTATCCAGACTAACACCACGAAAGAAGCACACATCCGTTACAAAAACAAAAAAATAAAAAAAACCACGAGAGGTCCTCACGTTCACAAGCACCCAAGTGACCGTCAGTAAAGCGATCAACAAACATCATTCAGTCTCTTACATACACCACCACACCCCACATTGCTTCCACATGAAAATTTCAAATTCCATCAACCTAAACCGCAAAAAGCACACAAACGCAACCTATTTGTCCCGCCCCCACACAGTCCCCTCGTACTCTCAATCCCTAAAGCTCTGCAGGTGCTCAAATCACACGAACACCAGCAACCATTCTTGAACACAAACTAACACAACCCAGTATCCAAATTACAGTGCAGCAGCACCCAAACCACATCATCTTCCACGTCACAAAAAAACACAAACAAACAAAAAATTTAATAAAAGAAAACTCACACACACACACACTCCCTAACATGCACACAATCAAAATCCTCGCCCAGCCAGCTAACTTACCGCATAGAATTCATGGGGCAGGGAGAAGGAATTCAATGGACAGATCACCCAGATGTGGTGACGAAAGTGCCGAGGGGAATTGACCTAGCAATGGCGTGGAGAGCCACGTGAGGCCAGCGGATTTGGAGTGCATGATGGTGGCAGGATTTCAAGATTGATGAGGTCCAAGGAGATGGAGAAGGCGATTAAGAATTGCAGTCGGGGTCACGGGTCCAGCAATGCCACCATCGCTGTTGTTGCTGCTCCTCCTGCTACTCCCTGCTGCTCCTCCTCCTCTTCCCTGCATCGCCATCGTCATCGTCGCCATCGCTGGCCGGTAGGGTGAACGTTCGCTCGTTCGTTGTGAACGAGAGAGTCTTCGTCGATATTGTCGACGAGGATATGGTTGGTGCTTCGTTGCTTCTCCGTCCCTACGGGCTCAGTGAGAAGAGGAATATCCCATTACTCGTGATAGCCACGTAGGACGGATGAGCCGGCTCAAAATTCCCAATCCATACTGTGGGTGCTTTTTATAAAATAATAAGAATGAATCATTAAAAAAAAATCTTTTTTGTCCAAACATACAACTTCGTATGGATGTGTGCATATATATATATATATATATATATAATTTGAATAAATATTTTTTTGAGTTAGTGTATATGATATTGCTAAAGAAAGTATTATGCTTCTTGAAATGTAAGCCATAATTTATTGCACAAATTTATTTGGCATATTAACTGTAGAGTACTTTGTTTGTAGGTTATGTTATTTTATTTTTTAAAAAAGGTATTGATCATAGTGAATGTTTTTTGGCACCTAAAGATTCAAAAACATGATCTACGAGAATATTCTTTTACAAACAGTAAATTAGACTTTGCTGAATCAAAATTAAAATCCTTACATTATCCACAATTGATTACAAAGCTGTTTAATAACTTATGTACAACAAATGAGTTCCTAACTGACAGAATATTATATAACATAAAGCCATTTTGATATAATGTCATACCTTTCTGTTTAAGAACATTGATTAGAGGATTACTATCACATTATATACATGCATTTCATATTAGAATTTCAGAACTTCAGTTTTTTGAAAAAATATTTCTTGTTTTTGTAATTTATGATTTTTAAAAATATGTTAGTAAGAAAATCACGTGTCTTTATAGATAACAATAAATATCATGTGATCATCAATATTTATAATTAACACTGTGAAATGTAGGGGCTGTAAACGGGTGGTAATATTACAGTCATTGTAATTTCTAAAGATGTTGAGTAACTTCTAAGAAGATTTTTCATGTGTTAATTGGATCCTAATAAAAAATTGTATTGTGATTTTTTTTAATTTTATCATATTCTAAGTATATTAAATATTTATTAAGCAAATAAAAAATTACACATCAAATGCTTCAATTATTACTATTTTAAAAAATTAGCTGATTCTAAAAACAATTCATTATTTAGTGAAGTTTCAAGTAAGATCTATGATTTTGTATGTGTTAATAATACACAATCATTGTTTCAAATTCAAACACAAGAAACAAAACAAAAAAAAAAAAAAAAAAACTCATTATTCTACTAACACTCAAAAAAACTAACAAGAAAAATTAGTATTATTACCAAAATCAACATCTTAGATGCTATTAATATTTTATGTTATGATTGATTATTTTTCATCAATTGTTTTGTGTTAATTTAAATGAAATTATTAATGAATTAATTTTTAAATTAGAATTAAATATTATCAGTAGTAAATTTTTCAACGTTAAAATTGCAGACTATTGAGATTCTACAAAACTTTTTGCTAATTTTGGTTGTATTTGCAAAAATTGAATACAAAAAGTTTTATGTATTTTTGTATGTATGTATGTGTATTTCTCTCTCTCTCTCTCTCTCTCTCTCTCTCCCTCTATACATATATATATATATATATATATATCGTAGGTGTTACAAACTTTCAGGTGCTTTTAGAACCTAGAAGTTTACAAAAGTCATGTCTTGGCTTAGAAGTTAATTTTAACTTGACAAGTTAAATCAAACTTCACAAGTTAAATCTATGTTTAAAATTTTAGTCTATTTTTGAGATTTTACTAAACTTTAAATTCAAGTTTAAGAATTTAATAATTTTGTCCAAGCTTCTTAGTTTTGTACATGTATAAGTAAAGGCAAGACTGGTATCATCCTTACTTTTCTCAATTCATGGAAAATCAATGAATTCAAGCCTGAACACCTCCACATGAGCAGGAAGAATCACAAGCTTTGACTTGCATATGGCAATTACAAACATTTGCCGATCTTCAATCACATGAGAACAAAAGAATTGTGAAAGAAAACAGGACGATCTCCCTCATCACACCCCCCACAGTAGCTGTCAATACAATAGCTGTGAGGAGATTGTGTATAGAAGTAATGACTTGGAGATAGCAAACCATCAAGAGTTACTTCTATGCCAGAGATCTAAGCTACAAAGAATTTGCCTAGAATTGATGAGGATTAAGGATTCTAAATCTTCAGTTCCTACATCTGCTCTACTTGGATCAAAGACCCACATTGACATCGCTTCGTTGTGATGCCAGTCTCTGCATTGTAGCTTTCATTATCCTCCAGGTAGTGATGCTTATGTGCAGAGTTTGCAGCCTCGGCTGCTTGAGAACTGGTGTCTTCCTTGGGGGGTGAAGTAGACAAGTTAATAACACTCTCACTTTGGACTGTATTTGATATAGGTTCGGGAGAAATCTTCTGCTTTGTAGTGACAGCTGCAGCTTCTGAAGGGTCCCCTTGGTACGTGTCTCGGAGCCGTTTCCGAGTGGCGATTGAGAGCAGAAGCTGGCGCCATCGGATCGTTGCTCGCTCCTCTCTTTTCTTCAGAAGCTGTATAGCTCGTTGATCCTCGTATTCAGCATACGCCTGTGAAAAGTCTCAGAATGTAATTAATGCAAAGTTCTGTGAGTCATAACAAAGAAAACAGAAAAACAGTGCTGTACTGGTGAATGGTGTTCATCATGTAGGAGATAACAACCAACTATAGTTCTGGTGACTTAAGTGACATCACACTCAAGTCAACAACGTAACCTTCTTATTAGATCCTACTTCAAAATGAATTTTCAAGAATACCATCAGAGACATGACAACAAACAATCACAGAAGACACGTCTTCCATAATTTGGCATTTGTAACCTACCGCCATTATTGCGTCTTTGAATTCTTCACATACCACCAGTCCTTCAAACACTGGTACCGAATGCCCTCTGCGAATTTCAAAGCCTACCATAGCAGGTGCAAAGTCAACTCCTAAACGTTGACACACAGGAACCAGTCGAGGAAACCGCAGGTGTACAGTGCCGGGTGGCAAGCACTTTTCTGACCATACATCCAACTGCCCCCGTTCATTCTGAAACAAGACAAGAGCTTTTCAGTAACACTTCAGGTAGACACTTAGTGTAAGATAATCACTGGATTCCTGTGTTACCACCAAAATCAGTTTTTCACGATATTATGACATCTTTCAGTGTGTCTAGTAGACAATATAAAGGTAATTTTATTAAGTTACAATTGATACATCTGCAATCAATAATGATTTTTGTTGTTAAAAATGACACTTACTCTCGGTACAATCCCACCAACTGCTCGAGGAAGCTGAAACTCTTCAGTTTGCCATTCCCCGAACAACTCGGCCATGATGGGTTCCTTTTTGCCTACCTCCTGTACCGAGTCCTCAGCATCGCCAGTGCTCTGTTTTGGTGTAGCTCGCGATTTAACTATCTATAATCCATTCCACAGTGAGTTTACTACCAGAACAAGCACTGTTGCACAAACGAACCTAGAAACACTCATGCACATAAGAAAGTGAAGCTAGGGCAATAAAAAAATTTCTAACATCACATACCTTAGCAGGCAACTCCCCCGGTTTGACTTTGCGACCTTCTCGAAGCCATCTGTCACTAGTATGCAACGTCTGCACACAACTCCGCCGGAAGACTGGTTGCCCAGCACAGTATCCCAGCACTGGACCTTTTGGATATATGATTTCATACTTCTTAAGCCACCTCTCCAGCACGTAAATGTGGTGAGTTTTGTAAGCCTGTACACTAGAAAATTGCACATGAGTCACAGATATCACTGGCAGAAACATCGTATTAATACCATTCTGTCTAGACAAAACATCTCACGAGATAAGAAAAAGAAGAGAATAAAATACACAGGGAACTAATTGTAACTTGGTTTGAATAGACCTGCTGATTAGTTGGCAGAGGTTCTGTAAAAAGCTTTGTGTCCAATTCCATATCCTCTCGATCAGCGCGAGGAGTCCATTGAGGCAAATTTCCAACAGATTTATCGCTGACTTCCGACTTTGTTCCCAAGGTAGATTGTGAGGATATTGAGGATGGAAGTATCACTGAAGGTCCAGAAGTTGCAGCTGCTTCCAGTTGTTTAAGAGGAAGCATGGTCGACTCCCACCATTCTGAAGCCACCCTGAGAGGTTCTACAGATGACCACAAGCTCACGTACCTGCAAACCACCACCCAACATATACTAAATTTAGCAAGCCTGTAAATGCTTCATCTAATTTAGATGACATGTTAACATCACAATTTTCATTTAGAAAGCACAATGTTACTGTTTCCTTTCACATTAATCCTGCCAACTGATACCCAGCTTGAAGAATATCGTTAATAGAACTTAAGTTATTGTAATCACGAGGACATTACCTGCGTGTCACGTCTTTAGCTCCAGCACCAGCGAAAGCAACAACATAACGCAATGGTGATCGACACGCAGCTGTTTGCCCTTCCACTTGTATAGCTCCATCTACAATCCCTCTAGTGGCGTCCACGTGTACCCACCTGTAGTGATGAGTCAGTTTCTGATCAAAACGTAAATGCAGCCAACTTGGTTCCGAGGATTAGTGAATTATTCAGAAGCCAAACGTCGGCATTCATCAAAGCAATCGTGTGCCCCACAACAATATCCTCTCGGTTACAGGAACAAGATCGAAAGCTTCGCTGTTGATCAAGTTGTGTGCTCACCTTCCAGTGCTGCCTTCGCCTCCACAATAGACTTCTGCCCAGTGCAACACGGGGCCCATCTTCCAGGACCATACAGACCCACTACTACCACCTTTTGCCCCAAATTCAAATAATTTGGACTTTCCTCCATTGCTTTCGGTACTGTCCCGTCGTTGTGACCAACAAAGCCCCTTCACGCCGCTCTCCTCTTTCCCATTGCTGGCTGGACTTGTCTGCGTGGCTTCTGCCTTTGCAGCTGCAGCAGTGGCAGCAAGTGCCATGGCTAGCTGTGCTTCGAACTCTTCATCCCCTTTCCTTTTAGAATTTCGCCTTCCAGTCTCGGGACTTTCTTCCTGTTTAACATTATCATCTGCTTTTGTGCGTCTTCGTCCCTTTTTAGCTGGTGTGGTCTCACTGATTGCACCCGCCCCTAATGGAGACTCGTCATCAATATTTTTCCCTTTGCTACGACCTCGACCTCGACCTCGACCTCGACCACCGCCGCGACCAGAACTACCAAGACCCCTCCCTCCAGGCGGAGTACTAGCTGTGGAGCCTCCACTGTTTCTTCTACTAGTATCTCCAGATGGCATCGCCTGAATCTCACCCATTGGACTAGAAGTGTTTGTTGATATTTGAGGTCCACGACGAGCTAAAACCTTGCTAAGCTCTGCAACCTGCTGCCTCAACTCAAACTGAAACTGGGGCCCGATTCGTGAATGGCAGAACGGAGCACTGGGATCCCAATCAACTGACGCTTCAAGGCTTTCGGCATCAGGTTTAATTGAGGCGGCATCCAGTACCGTCACATACCTGAAGACAAAGTGTAGATTAGTTGTCGATTCCAAAAAGAGCTCATTCCGGGGTAAATAACAGTAACTTCTCTTCGCTGGAAGTGACTACCAACTCGATGTGAATATAAAGAATTTACCAGACCATTTATAACCTTGAAGTAAAGATTGCATATGCCACCGTTTACCACAAGGTTTTAAATATCCAGCTCACATGCCAACGATTGGTTTAGGAATAATACACAAAAAGGGCTAATACAAGCTTCACAATTCTGTAGTCTTATGATAGACTTAATATTTGCATGACAAGTCCCTAAGAGACGTACCTACAAATGTAACCCAGTCCTCGGAACATTGCAACCGAAAGTGCTGCAAGCTGACAAACAATCAATAAACGGGTCATCAGGGGTACTTTAAGGATAAATAAGAAATTCTGTACACTCAACAAGAGAACAAATGAAAATCTAGAAAATCATGTGCGACGCTCAATCCAGCCACGTTGCGTGATGAAATGTCTCAGAGCAGGTAAAATATCCTAGGTATACACCAGAGAAGATTATAAAAGTCAAGGAAGAAGAATCTCTCTCTCTCTCTCTCTCCCTCCCTCTCTTTATATATACCTCTTCTGCTGAGCCACACTGCTTCTGAAGAACCTCTTGCAAACGTGATTCTAATGCTTCAGCATCCTCTTTGTGGGGTCTTGATGGACCTTCACCAGGCGTCAGCAATCGGAATTGGTTTTTAAACTGCAAAAGTCGGTCCGGGTTATAATTATATTTTAGACAACATGAAAGCTACACAAAACTAAAAATAGCATCCAGTATTCATTGAGCTATTTGCAAAATCTGTTGCAGATTGCCGGACATCAAGAGTGCGATAATTCATAGCATGAGACATCGAATCACTCACCCAGCTAACTAGATGCTCTACGCGTCCAATTGTTACTCTGTCGGCATCAGCAGATGGAAGAAGACGGAGGGGCAACAAAGAAACAAGAGCAGCCTGCCAAAATCCAGTATTTCCATTAGTGTTACATCTACCGACTTGATATATTTGCATTTTGAATCATGCTGAAGAACAGAACTCCAGATCACAAAACTTGACCAATGCAAAACTCATTCAGTCACCTGTTCAATGGTTCGAAAAATGAATTTTATACATTAAACCGCATACTCTTAACACGATTATTGCTAATTGTCACTCTTTAAAAATTGTCACGCATAATCATGGTATCCTTCTGCTCAAATTCGTTCGCAACAACAATAACACAATACTCGTAATTTATAAATTTTTCCTCTCTAAACTTCCACGATGCGGTCGTAGTATGCAGTTGACATAAAAATATATGCAATTTCAACACCTGCGATACTAACCTGGAGTAGCGAATCATCACTTGATTGAGATACTATCCTTCCTCGAGCTAACAAACACAGCAAATGTGCCATATGTACTTGGGCAGCAAATTCCTGTCACCATTGATGAATACTGGTCAGTCTGGACATCTGGGTCTAAACAAACCCTACATATTTGACCCATCTCTGCTCCCGGTGAGACGAAAGTCAAATATTTGCGATGAAACTAACTTTAACTATGCCATAACCGTTTCAGGTTGATATCATCACTAATCACCTGGAAAGACCAGAATGACGAATAATCGGTAATCCTCTGCTTTGTGAAATAGAAAATTCTTCCAAAATTGTCCAAAGAAATAGTCCGATTGTAAGTAATAATTTTGTAAAATAGCACACCTTGTCATTGGCATTAGCCCTTCGAAGATTGAACTTCGTCGACCTCTTTTCCGATTCCTCTCCAGGACTGTTATCAACGTCGAAGGTAACTTTTCCAGACCATCCTTTCTGAACAGTATCATCAGCTCCTTCAACTCGGGTCCCATCATCACCGTCTTCCCACTCAAAGTCCTCATCACATGGAACATGGCTGTCGTTATCCTCCTGATAACGAAAATGTCCACACTATCAATGTCTTGCTCCTCAGCCACAAGGAAACGACTAGGGGTGACAATCTAATAAGACTTGGCTTCTAAACATAAACAACATCTTACACTTACAAGAGACACACGATTACAAACTTTTCGCAATCACTCCTCACGACATCTTCATAATATGTAGCAACCGTTTGTCCACCTCCTTCATAAATTATCTTAATGACAAATTGTCCTCAATTGCTGCAAAATTGATGTGAATCATCTGTCATAAGGTGCAAACCTGTCTTTCAACTGGTTGAGAAAGACTGGCGCTTGCCGGCTCAGACGTGCTCGGTTCAGCATTTCGCTGGCTCAATTCAAGCTCTTGAGTTGTCCGTGCACGCATTCCACAGACTACTTTGGGAGTATTCCTCTGAGAACCTCGTCCATCAGGTGAATCCTGATATAGTAAGTTGCATTCTTTTCATTCAATACTGTTCCGTATTATAAATTGAGATACGTACAAAAAGCTAAGCTCCTACACAACAATACAAAAAAAATCCGCTCAGTGATGAGGAAACAATTAAAGGACTCACAATGATGGCCTTGGATGAAACTCCAACCCGCTTCTTCCGTTTAGATCCAACCCGATCCAGCAGTTGATCCACAGTTTGACGCGACGCATCCGCCAAAGTATCTGTAAGATTACAGCTTCCACCAATTAACACCCTAACCCAGAAATACAGCAATGTCTAAAGGTATGAACTCTTGAAGAACACAATCATAAACAAGAAACAGAAGAATAAGAAGCGTGTACCAAGTCCTTCATTGATTAGTGCAAAACTTAAGTTTAACTGTATACACGACAACAGCACCTGGAGCAGCGGTGCCATCTCCACCGCGAGCTGAAGCGTCATCTTCATGCAAGCTCCTGAGGAGGCTATCGAAGCCTGCAAAGTCCAGCAAGTTTCACAACCGTTTTCATGCGCGGCAACCATGAAGAATGTCACCCACACAGTAAAACATTTTCTCGCAGGTCTGTTACCAAGTAAAGATTTCTTCACGTTAATAATTCTATGAAACCTAGAACGAAGTGCGCTTGTATGCACTCACCAGAATCTCCTTCCTGAGCTTTTTTGCTCCGTCGAGTCCGCATCAATTGGCCTACTTGTCAGCATTCACAATCAGGAAGCTAGTTACTCGTAAAGAGTTGCAAAAGCAAATGAAGTACACGATCCGCATCACTCAAACAGAAGCCCAACGTGGAGATGCAAATACTTTCACAACTATCATTGAAAAATGTACTATAGATATTTGCGTCCTAATACACAATGCTCATCGCATTACAGGAGCACAGGACGTCAGACTGAATTTGAAAAAGGTAGCATATTCTGCAAGCTGAAAAGATGAAATCTATGCGCTCAAGACGTCTTTAATAAGTGAAAAACGTAATGTATATCCTTGCAACAACAAGCGTGGAAAGAGTAGCTCGACAGGGTATGAAGTAGCCAAAATTTGATCCCACATAGAGCCTAATTTGCATATTTCACTTCAAAACACTATCTGGATCCTTCAAGCCGCTCTTCGTCATCTCCTTCGTAGTCCTAAAACGCTCGATTCAATAACCATGTATTCTTGCACAATGGAAAGAAACCTCTTCGAACCCTGTAGCTGTGGGTTTACACCTCTTTCATACAATTCCTCAGAGCTTGTCTGATCAATACAGTTTCTCCAGAGAAAAGATCCAAGAAATATTTCTACCAAACCCCCACAAGTCGCGTAATTCCCAACAATGTGTTACTACAGAATGCCATGGACGCTCAGAACGAAATTTTTGCAAAACCCCTTCAACCATGAATCCCAAAGGTGAACTCACCTGCGTGATTGCCACTGATTCGCCTTCAGTTTTTCCCAAATTCCTGCACAGCCAACTGTGAACGCACCGGAAGCAAACGAGAAGACTCGAATTGCAGACTCTCCAATACTCTCAAGGCCCCCAACTCTAGCGTGAAGATGAAGCTCCCGTGATGGGGGCGAGGCTCCAAGTTGGGTGCCAAGCGCAGTGCTTGGAACTGCTGCACCGCTTTTCTCAGGTGTCACAACCGAGGAGACGACGTCGACGGTTCTCGTTCAATGAATGAAAAAACTGTCTCGTCCGTATTCCTGGGTTTAGGGTTTTAGACAGTTCAATCACAGCAGCTCAGAGGAGCTTGTGGAGGGATTATGCAGAGTTGAGTTTTTCCAGGTTTTACTGTGAGTTGGGAGAGATGGCAGATGATCGTAGTAGTGCGGTACATTTGTCTGCAGAGGTGCTTGCAATGAGCTTGGGAGATGACTCCGAGAGGGAGGACTTCGAATTGGGCTCTGATGGTGGAGAAGAGGATGTAGAGGACGACAGTGACGACGAGGAGTTGATGGTAACTCTTGGGTTTGTGCAGGCGGTGGAGGAGCCATGGAAGATGGCAAGACAGCATTTCCCGTGTAAGGTTGGAGGAACGCCGGCCTGGCTGGATCCTATCAACAGACCTGAAGGAGACAACATGCTATGTGGAATTTGTGGCAATCCCTTAGGATTTCTGATGCAAGTGTATGCGCCCATTGGGATGGACGACGTTGGTTACAGAGAAGAAGTGTTTCACAGAAGCCTCTTTCTCTTCGTTTGTCCCAACATGGCATGCTTACAGCAAGACCAGCATCATCAACTCAAGAAGAGCCCGGAGAAACCTTGTAGAAGTGTTAAGGTGTTTCGGTCGCAGCTCCCTCGTACCAATAGGTTTTACGATTACGATCCTCCCAGTAGAGACAGCTCGCCAGCAACCGAGGCAGTGCCTGTGTGCACATGGTGTGGTACATGGAAAGCGACTAGCGTGTGTGGAGGGTGTAAGCAGGCTAGGTATTGTTCCCGAGTGCACCAGCTTGCGCATTGGCGTGGAGGCCACGATTCGTTCTGTCGTGCTGTGCAAGCAGAATTAGCATCCAATAAACAAGAATCCGATCTCAAGTCTGTGCAAAACCCAGAGAATTCCACGACAGACGCTGTACGATCCATGGTCCAGGGTGTGATTTCCAGGGTTACAGACACGCCGCTGAAATCCGGCATCGCTAATGCCGTCAGTGACAAGATATGGCCCGAGATGGAACTCATCGTAGGAGAAGAAGAAGACAGCATGACTAGTGATGCCATCAATACGTCAAGGAACCCGCAGCAATTGCTACAAGATTACGAAACTCGAAGGGAAAACAACGGTGAGGAATTCACCACTACTGACATGGAAGATGTGGAGGAGTCTTCTCGCGAGCAACAACATTGGGCAGCTTTTCAGGCACGGCTGGCTGGAGCTCCTGACCAAGTGTTGAGATACTGTCGAGCGCAGGGTGCCAAGCCCTTGTGGCCCTCACTTGAAGGCCAGCCCAAGCAAAGTGACATAACCCCTTGTTTCAATTGTGGAGGGCCTCGAATATTTGAGTTTCAGTTGCTGCCTCAGTTGCTCTATTTTCTGCAAGTGCAGAACGAGACGGACAATGACTCTCTGGACTGGGCCACTATTGCTGTCTATTCTTGTGCTGCATCTTGCAACAAGTCAGACTCTACATTTGAAGGTTATGTGGAAGAGTTTGCATGGGTGCAGCTGGCCGTCTCATGAGGTTCGAAATCAGTCGAGCTGTTATGCTCACTGATGAGTATCCTTCTCAAGGTTGAGTCTATTTCATCAAAGCCTTGAAATACCTTGAAGTTCAATCTTATGGTTAGCGAGTTAGGAAATGCAGTTGGGACAGATCTCTTGCTGTTTGAAGCACTTACTTTTCAGACCACGGAGGAGTTGGCGAGTGATCACAAAATTTACAGACCATGAAACCAGTTCTCGGGGGCTGCATCAAAATCCAGCAAGATTGGGTACGTTGCAAAATTACAGCTTCACAGCTGTTCTCCCATTTGCCTTTCTGTGATATCAGTGAAGGAATGATACAGCGCTGCTATTTATGTTTCTGCATCGCCTTTGGTTAGGCTTCAATGATGTGAGATTCAGCAGGATGAAGGCAGCATTGGTGCAGAAACATGGACATATGTTGTGATGATGCTGAATCTAGTTCCTGAAGCTGTAGAAATGGATATGGAATCCACATTGTGCAGTGATGTTCAGGTAGAACCAAATGGATTTGTATCATTCGCTTGCACTTGTAACTCTAACAACATGAATAGGATGGATGAACATATATATATATATATATATATATATACTGATAGATAGATAGTTAATTGGAACTTGAAATTTGACCGTCTTTATATTTTGATCCATGAGTGAGTAGGATACTTTGATTGTCTCGTTGGCGAAACATGCTCCATGATCAATGCTTCTGGTTGGTTGGGTAGTTTCAAACGAAGTTTACTTAGTGGAGAGGAAGAAAATGAAACAAAGATCTCTTAAATTGGATAAAAGGTGTGAGCATTCGATATGAATTCCAATCAAAAGTTATCAAGAATGAACTATGTCATGAACTAGGACGAGGCGTATGTTTATAGTGATTGACTGAAATAGTAATAGTAATTTAGTAAAGTATTTAATTGTTATGCAGGCCTCTGAGGCATGATGAAATTGTCGTTAGGTGATGATGACCTATTTGCTCCCAATATTTTATAACAAATGTATTTCATTTGATCAATGGTACGTCCATTTTCTAAACAATAAACAAACATTATTGCTGTAATAAATAATTTATATCAAACATCCTCTAAAAATAACTAACGTTATCAAGAAATTACTACTATCTTATTATTATTGTTTCTGCTACTATCTTGCTGAATAAGAAGAATGAAGTATTAAATGTACTTTGAAAAAATGTTAAATCAACCACAGCTAATCTTTTACAACAAACCAATCAGAATTTTATATTTCAATTGATGAATTAATGGTGTTTATATTTTAATTTTAAATAGAAAAAAAGAAAAAAGAGTTAATATTAATGGAGCTAGCTGTTAATTTAAAATAAAATAAAATAAAAAATAAAAAAAAAAAAACTCAAAAAATTGTTGGTTATCAAAACAATATAATATTAAATAAATTTTTTTGATGATATTAAATTTCCACATGAGGTATGCTTTCAAAGTTGAATCAATTTTTAAAATTGAGCTGTGACTTATTATAGTTTTATGTTTAAAAGTATTGATAAATGATATTGGAAATTTAAAGAAAAAGCCCTCTTTAGATTTTCAGTAAACAAATAACTGGGGTTCAAAAAATACTAAAATCAGCAGTCACGTTTTCTAAATTTCATTTTTTTAGTTAATATCACTCAATTATCTTTGCTACAAATAAATCATATAGATTTAAATATACACATAATTTAGACAAATTAAAAACAATAAACACAAAAATATTTAAGAAAAAACAAACTCAACTTAAAGCAAATAATTAATATTATAATTTTATAATAGATATCCAAGTCAATTACAATATATCATAAATATTGTGTGTGTGTATATATATATATATGTATATATATATTTGCAATATACTTCAGTAGTTATGACCTGATATACAAATATATAAATATCACAAATCATATAAGATTTTAAATCAGAATGGTTTCTAATTTTATTTATTTTGTATTACAAACTATTATAGATAATCTTAATAGTTAAATCTAATTACATTTGAAATAATTTATGAGATAATGAAATATTTATAAAGTTTTTAGATATGATTTTATTTAAATGTGGTTTTTCCGCATACATTATTAAAATGTTTTGTATTTTCCAGTTTTACGATCTATATTTTGGAAATAAATCGAATATAGATTTTTTTAGTGCTTCATGATGTTTGAATTTTCTAAAAAAGAATAAATTGTTGATGAATACTTCTGAACATACTTTCTTCACACTGTGTATATTTTATATACAATTAAACTGCTTTTCAGTAATTCAATTTTTTTGTTTGTTTGTTAGTTTTTTTTTTTTTTTTTTTTTTTTAATGTTAAAATATTAAATGAAAACTAAATAAATCTTCTAGTAGTAAATTGCAAATATCTAATGTTGGCATTTTCAAATTTTCAAAGAGAATAAAATATAAGAGAAAAAAATAAAACAAAAAAGTAAATACCAATCTTGTATCTATCACAAACATTATTATTAATACACATATACTTTTAAAAAACACCGTATTTGTTTTTTGAATTCTATCATAGAATAATAAATATTAAGGCTTTTAAAATGCTCTTGATTTTTTTAAATAATCATAATTTTTTTAGTAATGTTTTTAGAAACTTGTATAAGAAAATCCCAGCCATAAAATATATAAAATATATAAAAAAAAAAAAAAAAAAAAAAATCCTGAATCTAAGAAAAGATATGATTGTATGCTATCACAAAACTTAACCATTTCAATTGTATTTTTTGAAATTTATGTTAAGAAAATACATGACTAATTTTACATAATTCTTATTGAATTTTTCTATATATTATAATGTATATCTAACAAGTTGGAGTAATTGTACATGTTAGTTTTTATTTTAGAAAAAGGAATAAGTCAGTCAGAAAATTATAGTTCCTGACAGTTTTGAATAAACCGTTTCTAATTAGCATTGTGCCAGTTATGTTCACAATGTTTCAATTTTTACACAACTTTATAAGTTTATATTTAATTGAGGTGTTTCAATTTGCAAATAAAATGTAAATTTTAATAAAAATAAAATAAAATATTAAAAAAATAAAATCCGTCTTACAATCAGACAATAACTAACAGACTCCATAAAATAAAAATAAGATTAAAAATATTATAAATTTATCCAGTAATCAAAATTATTATTTTTGTCTTTAAAATTCTTTTACATACAAAAGATATTTTTTTACAACATTACCAACCTGCACACTATTTTACAAAACAAGACACCTTGTGCATTTCAATTCAAAACCCATATAAAAAATCAACCCAGAAGGTTTTACAAATAGTAGTATTTATCATTTCAAAAAAATGCATCATCTAAAATTCACAATCCAAAAAAAAAAAAAAAACGAACTTTGTGTAGTCCATCACAAATGCATAACATCACAATCATATCATCGGCACCACACAAAAGTTCTTCAAAAAGTATTTCAAATCACAAATTAATAAAACCACATAAATTGAACCATTCCTAGTTCCACCCACCACGAACTCACCACGAACTTTCCATCGTTCCAGAACAGGAGTGTTGTAAGAGCAAACACAAGATTACGCGACAAGACTACGCGACAACGCAATACAAGACTGTGCGCCGAATTTAGTAGCCAAGCCCTCGGCGATGGCGTCGAATGCAATCCTCGACGCAACAAGAGGAAGAAGCAAGGATGAGCCCATGGCGAAATCACAACGCGAACTGGCATTGCGGACGCACCCAATTTCTGTTGATCAGATCCACATCGAGATCGATCTTGTGGGTTGTGGTCCAGTGCGATAGATTCTCCATTCTACCCGAGCATTCCCAGTGCCGGTGATAGAAAAATTCAGGGTGGGGGGATGATCGGGGCGTGAGCAGAATTTGTTGGTGATTGTGCGGACGGGGTGACAAAAATCAGGCCCAGGTGGAACCCAGCAACGCAATCCGCGTGTGCGGGAGGCTCCTCCCTGTAGCTCAGAATCGTCGCCGGGATGAATGCCGTAACTATAGCGTGAAGCTCGTGCCATTGGCTGCAACTTCGCCGAATACGTCACGACCCCAAGTGATTGGCCTGGCCACGTCGGTTTCAACTGCACGTCCTGAATCGTCCTCGTGCACCGCGGCACGCGGCATCGCTTGCTTCACATCGTCGTCCCCGCATTCGGTATAACACCCCCCTTGCTTGCTTTTGCTCGGTGTATCCATCAGTTTGTTTGCACAGCGGCGTTGCGTTGGGTTGCTACGTCGGCCATCTGTGTGACGCTTGTTGGTCTACCTAGCGTTGTTTTGTGTTCGCTTGAAGCGTGGTGTGGAGCTTTGAGTATAGAAAGAAGTGGGAAGTGGCACAGGTTTGCGAGGATTCGGAGTGTGATCAATTCTAGCGGAGATGACGACTTCCAAGAGGCTTGCTGAGAAGAAGAGTGCCAAGTTCCAGAAGAACGTGAACAGGAGGGGCAACGTGCCTGAGACGACGTTGAAGAAGAAGAACCAGTACCCCGTCGGACCCATGGTTCTCGGCTTGTTTGTCTTCGTCGTCGTTGGGTCTTCTATTATTCAGATCTTCAGGACTGCCACTAGTGGCGGCATGGTTTGAGCGCGCGATCAGTTCACTGGGTAGTGTAGAACATACGGATGTGTCAGTTCTCTGGCCCTCCCTTGAGGAGACCCTCACGCTATTGCAGTTGAGGGTTTCGTCGGAGTACTCGATCGTCTGTATCACATTGCGGAGGTGCTGACGCGAGGCTCTTGTACATTTCGATACTTGCAATCTAAGGTTGACGCTTCTTTCTAGTGTTTTACTTGTGACGCTGAACTGATTTGATTCTGTGAGAGTGGATGAGAATGTATGTGTGCCTGGATGGGCATATTTCTTCCGCGTCGCGTCTCTCAAATTGTGCCTTGTTCTACGCAAGTCGTAAAATGCTATTGGAGATGATGTGTCTGCGATGACTCTGGAGACACGAGAGGCTCCATTGATCATAATCCATCTCTATCCGAGCGGATTATAGAGAATTGAGCTTAAGGTCTCGCGAAATTTCACTAGTTTTTGCATTTGCTCAACACAAATGTTGTAATCTCACTCTCTGGGAGTGTCTAATAATGGTATATAGGTCGATCTACTGAACTGTGCAGCCTTCGGTTGTTTGTTGCGCTTCTTTGTAGCACATGTGCTTAATCTGTGAGTAGTTGCTAATTTGAAGAATGGTGTTTGCTCTGACAGTCCTTATTAGTTACTGGGATTTTATTTATGTTTTCCGTCAGAACGATCTTTGATAGCGGTGTAGCCGATGAGAGTAATGGCAATGCTAAAGCTCTTCTCTAAAAATGAAAAACTCATCGGGAACGGTATCAGGAAATAGTTGACGAACTCTTTAGAATTTGAATCTGTGAAGAATTGCCCTTGAGCATAATTGTTGTTTCCAAACGCACTGATTGTGGTTATGATAGGTAATGCACTAATAGAAGCTCTCGATGCTCGGAACTTAGCAAATATGCTTCAGTGTATCGCACATGTACGCTCTAAGATACGAATCTATCGACTGGGTCGACTCTTGAAAAACATTGTTGTGCAGATTGCAAATCGTCGTTTACTGGCTTTCAACTGGTATTTCTCGACCCAGCAGCTGTAGAGTTTTTGAGGATCATTCCTAGGGAGGTACATTTACTGATTATGGCAAGTTCATGCCTTCTCAAGTAACTTGCACACCCATGTTTCAAAACAAATAGTTGAGGCCGTGTAGAATTGAACTTTGACGATGAATAACACAGTTAGCCCTTACAATAACCTCTGCAGAATAATTAGAAAAAATAAAGAAAGACAGGTAGAATTTTCTTCGCTTTTCAGTCCAATAATTCAAGTGGATGTGGTCCAAGGTAGAGCCTACGCTCACGGACGATTCTCAAGTGTGTTTGACTCTTTTGCTTAGAATTGTGGGCTTATTGTGAGCATTGTGGACGCCTTAATTTGATTGAAGCTTGGTTTTACCATTTTGTCAACTCTTTGCATACAGTTAGGAAACATTTGCCTTCATGTTTCGTGCAACGACACCACATGATAGTGTGCTGACGCCAGCGACGAGTGTCTTTTTTTGATGAAATGCGGATTGTAGTTTGCCCTCGAGAATCTCGTGGTTGCACTGATGCTCACAACAGTGACATCATTCACTGTGACTCCAAGTAATGTGATTTCAGCTCTAGATGTTATATATCAGTGTCACAGAAACATTTCTTACATCTTTGAAAAACATAGTACAATTTCAATTCTCCACAAGTTGTCACGAATCCCTCACCTACTCAAAAACGTGTTCAAGACAACGTGTTTTTGAAAGTTTTTGTCAACACAAGTTTTTAAACCAACCTGTTAAAAGGATTGATGGTACGTGTTTTGACTTTGCTTCAGCTTTAGTATATATTATTCACAGTATAAATAACAGTGAATAGGGGATTACTAAAAAGAATGGAGTTTAGACTTCGTATTCCAATGCGTACAGCGGACAGTTTTGAAGTGGATCATGATCCAGTGTAAACTACTTTTATGTGTACTGTTTTGTAACCAAATGCAATATTTGTACGATATGGTCCCATAATACTATTCACCAAGAGCTTCACCATCTATTTCCCCCAAAATCATGTTATTAGTAATGTACAAAGTCATTTATTGTGCATACTCGAGTTGGATAACATAAATTGGAGTAAATTTAGATTGACAAGAAAGTCTTTAAAGCGATCAAAATTCTTCCAGTATACATTATCATGACCATGTAACCCAAAAAACCACATCATGAACAATTATAGCGTTTAAGTACTGATAACACTTATATCACACTTCTCTTAAACTTTTTCAAACATTTATTTTAATAAACGATTTGATTTGCCACTTCATAAGTTCACAGGTCATAACTTTAGTGATAATTGTTGTTTTTTTCTTTTTCTTTTTCTTTTCTCGAGTTGCATATTACTACAATCAAAACGATTCAATACAATGTTCTCTACAGCCCTATTAAAAAACGACTACATCCAATTATACAAAAACTATGTTTTCATGATGTCCCACAAATTTGCACAACACAAGAGGTTATCAATCAATTTGCTGTGAGACGAATTGTTCTTGGTTCACATTTGCCTGGTTTCACTCACTCATTCCTCTATTAACCAAAAGTTGAATCCATCTACATGCATAATTTCGAAGAAGAATAATGTCCTTTCCTGCACATCACTGCATGAGAATTCACAATTTCGCTGTAATTCGTCTTCACCTTGACAGACACTGACGAAGAGGCGAAATCGTGTGTTCCATCACTATCATCCACCGAAAGATTGTGAAAGTAAAAAAGAGGGCAAAAGGAGAAAAAAGTAAGGCCACCCACCGTCGTGCCATCGCCGTTCAAGCGAAGATCAGATGCCCAAACGGGATTTGTGGATACAATTCAATCGCCATCTTCTGTGAGCCTCGCCCATCTCCCTGCAAATCTGTGGCTTCCGTGTTCCGCAGCGTTTCCTACAAAACCACCACTTCACGGTTATCGGACATACCCACGGCGCACTATCAGAGAGTCTGAGTTTGTGTTGTTGTGTTGGGATCAAGCTTTAGCTATGGCTTCCACCGTCGCTGCATCCGCCGTTGTGGCACCATCTGCGTTCGCCGCTGCCTCATCCGCTGCGTCTACCTCCGGGTCGACCACCGTCAAGGCTTTCTCCGGTCTCAAGAGCGCCACTATGTTCTCCGGCAAGGCCCAGAGCTTGAGCTTCGTCCAGAATGGCAGTCGTGTGCAGTGCATGCAGGTGTGGAACCCCATCGGCATGACCAAGTTCGAGACTTTCTCCTACTTGCCCCCTCTGTCCGACGACGCCATCGCCAAGCAGGTGGAGTACATGATCCAGCAGAAGCTCATCCCCTGCCTGGAATTTGACGTGGTAAGCTTCCTGCTTCGTGAACTCTCCCTGATTTCGTTAGCTGCCAATTACGCCCCTTTGAGATATGTTTCCGAGTAGGGGAAGTGTGAAGGCAATGGACTTGTAGAATTTGGTTTTCTGTGTCGCTTTTGTAGAATGTGGAGTAGTTGTTATGGTAATTGCTGCGAGACGAGGAACCGATGGAACCATTTTCCTGACGAGTGACCGTGTTTGAGAACAGAACTCCAACGGTGTGACCCGTGACAACAACTCATCCCCAGGGTACTACGATGGTCGCTACTGGACCATGTGGAAGTTGCCCATGTTCGGTTGCCAGGACTCCGCCCAGGTGTTGAGGGAGATCGAGGAGTGCAAGAAGACCTTCCCAGGCTGCTTCGTGCGCGTGCTGGGCTTCGACAACGTGAAGCAGGTGCAGATCTGCGGGTTCTTGGTCGCCAGGCCCAACTAAGTTATTCGCCGAACTTTTTCATCGTAGGATCACTTCGTCAATTGGGGTTCTGGTGAATCGTGTTGTATAATAAGCAATTGGCCTTGAAATACGAAATTGTGCTTCACCAAGTTCATATAGGGCCTTCTTGCCATACTGTGGTTACTGTTTTGGGGAGAATTTGGTGCACGTTGTCGTATGAATCCAGTCAATGTGTCTATATATCGGACAATGTATCTCTCCAGATGGTAATGGTGTGCCGTGAGTCTGTAGAATGTGACTGAATCATAGAGACATCGACATCAATCCAGTCCATGATGGTAGTGTTAGTGCATGTGAAGCTACTGCGCATTATTTCTATGTGTGAGACAGTCGAAGGAAGGCGTGAATATGGAGCAGCGCCGATACTAACAGTCCAGGTCGGGAACACGTTCTTCATAATTACACTGGTTTGCTAGCAATTCCTACTTCTCTCATACGTGATGAACGAACAAGTTCTGGATAGTTGTTTGTTCATAATGGTCTTTGAAAAATGAGAACTTCCCTGCACTCTCATCTCCTCACATTTCGTAAGATGTCTGGTATACTTGTTCTTCGCAATTTTGCTTCTGAGGAAGTTACTGAAGTTTTCAGCAAATGTGCAAATGTGGGTATTACACCCTGCATTGTCCGATTGACAAAAATGATGATAATAGGTGTGCAAGAAGCGTCTGGTATTTGCGACTATGATTTGATTATTCATGACGCAGTGCAATTTCAGTGAACATATGTCAGAAGAGAATATTGGCCAATATTACTCATGCTGTCCATGTCCGCAAATGTGCTCAGGAAATGTCAGATTTTGCTCATTATTGTCATATTTTCTCTCATACCAGTTTATTGGAAAAATTCACGAACCCTTATCAGCGATATTACTGCAATACCTTTTTCCTTATACAATTCTACGTTAGTAAAAGTTTTCAGAAGTTGCTTGAAAGTGTTGTTCAAGTATACCTCATTTTCTGGCCAACTAACGTGAAAGTGAAAATATTCAAGCGACGCAGAACTGGCAAGGACAAGCCAAAATTCAATTCCTGAAGCAGAAAAATTTCAGGTAACATACGCGTAAAAGACGAATATTCTGCAACAAATGCAGGCAATAGTTTCACGAATAGTGACGCAATTTGTAGAAGCATTGTAGTGTGAAGCACATTTAGGTCTGGAACGATGAAAGAATGAGCTCCACTGCTTTTTACTTGGTGCTTCATAGTGTCGACGTATTTTGCCACTTGAGACCTTTGTCTTGTTACTTGGTGCGAAACAGACGCCAGTTTTTTACCCTCTCATTGGATGGAGTCCATAGATTGCACTGTACTGATGAATTGTACCTCTCTGTGACTCCTTTTTCTGCTTCTCAGTAGTTTCCTCGGCTTAATGCTATGAATTGGCTTTTGTAACTGACATTCCCTTGCAGATTGCGGGAGGCAGTGAGTGCTCTGTGAGGTTTTTTGTATTTGAGCGAACTCGGAAAAATTGGTGTGTGCGAACTGGGTGTCGAAGTTTAGTGGCTAGCCTGAGATTTATTGTGGGGGAGTTTGTTGTGGGGGAGAAGTTGGAGCTATGGCGGCTTCAACACATTCTGCCTTCTTCATGGAGCTGCAGTCGTCCAAGCCGTTCTTCGTGATGGCAGGGCCGAATGTGATAGAGTCAGCGGAGCACTGTTTGAAGATGGCGCGCCAGATCAAATCGGTGACGGACGAGCTGGGATTGAAGCTGATTTTCAAGTCTAGCTTCGACAAGGCTAATCGGACCTCGGCGAAGTCGTTTCGAGGGCCCGGGATGGAGGAAGGGCTGAAGGTTTTGCAGCTGGTGAAGGAGACCTGTGGCATTCCTGTCGTGACGGACGTGCACGATCCGAGTCAGTGCGAGGCGGTGGCTAAAGTGGCGGACATCATCCAGATTCCTGCATTTCTGTGCCGGCAGACGGACCTATTGGTAGCAGCCGCCAAGACCGGGAAAGTCATCAACATCAAGAAGGGCCAGTTTTGTGCTTCCTCTGTGATGCGAAACTCTGCCGACAAGGTTCGGCTCGTGGGAAACCCCAATGTGATGGTGTGCGAGAGAGGCACCATGTTCGGCTACAATGACCTAATTGTAGATCCCCGGAACTTGGAGTGGATGCGAGAATCGGGTGCTCCCGTTGTTGCAGACATCACTCATTCTCTACAACAGCCGGCTGGGCAACAGCTGGAGGGAGGAGGCGTTGCGAGCGGTGGCCTGCGCGAGCTCATCCCCTGCATTGCCCGGACTTGTGTGGCCGTCGGAGTAGACGGCATCTTCATGGAGGTGCACGACAACCCCAGGCAAGCGCCCTGCGATGGCCCTACGCAATGGCCCTTGCGTAACCTTAAGAGCCTGCTGGAGGAGCTCATCGCTATCGCCAAGGTTACCAAGGGGAAGGAGAGGATGGAGATTGACCTCACTCCTGTCGACGAAGACTTCTAGCTTCTACGAACCCAATTGAGTTCTCAGCTTTTCAATCACACTTGGAAGTGGTATTCGCAAGGTTTATTCCACATTTGGATTTGGAGTTCTGAGTGCAGCCATTGAGCAACATCTGCAGATTTTTGCGACGAATTAGGGTTGTTGCTGCACATCCACTGTCCTCAGGTTCAAAGACTTCTGAACGTAGAGTAGTATCATCTCCTCACCTTACTTTCCCTTCAGACTTCTGTTTACATCAGTCAAGAGAAACTGAACTTGTTACATTGAGTTTCTTCTGAAATCTAGTACGAAGTCATTTCTTCTGAGAGCTCTCTATTAGATGGAAAATAATACCCCAACTTTTGCTTCAACATAACGTTGTCAGAATCGTCTGCATTGGCAGCGACTGCTCACATTGTTTAATTAACTTCACACAAAACACACTCTTTTACGCCACTATCTGGAAGTTCACTGTCAGTATCCATGAAAACAGTTCACAAGAATAGATGTGCGTACGATAATGTTTACTTCCATGTCCGAACCGAATGAGTGAACTGTTCTTGTCTCATGAGTGTAGAACACTACTTTCCGGAATTGTAAGCAGGCGACTTTTGAGCTTCGGAAAGAAAGAGATACATACTGAAAATCATCATACATGTCTTTATTGGATAATAATTAATTAAGGAGCAATTCTAGCAAATCCCTTTGAGGCACTTGAACACTTTATTCGTAAGCTGCACCTCCTATATGTATCTCTCTGAGTTGAAACCACCGAAGCATCCATTTCAATCCTTCGGAAAATAATCTTAAATGCACCCTACACAAAAGGAAATGCCGATTTGACCGCTCCAGACGCGCCCCACATTGGAAACTTCATCAATCTCCCACTGACGCTGAGCATGCATTTCGTCGAGCCCACAATCCTTAAACCTGAATGCACAGATGCTTCAACCGATAAGTTGTGGCAACAGATCAAGCTACATGTGCACTCTGGCTAACTGACCATGTCCACCCCACTCACAACACACCGACCTTGCTGAACAAATTCTACACGAACAGCCCATCTCTCAAAACACAAGTCACATGCTCACAATCCAAGACGCTTCCTTTTCTGATGGATACTGTCAGCGTTCAGAGTGATGTCGAAATTAGACACTGCGATGGAGTAATCGAAAACTGATGGCCAACTCGATGCTTCTTCTAGTGAACAGAATTACAACATTCGAGATGTGACATGAGATTATGGACAAGAAATTCTTACTCGCATTTGTCTCGACTTTGCATTCGTCTCGTGATCAATAAGTTGGTGGTGACGACTTCACGTACGGCGGAGGAGATGACTTGGGCGCTGGAGGAGGCGGGGATTTCGTCTCATAAGATGGAGGAGGTGGAGACTTGTAGACAGGAGAAGGAGGAGGTGAACTCTTTACATATGGAGGGGCAGGAGACTTGTACACTGGAGGAGGTAGGAAGCTCTTGACATATGGAGGAGGAGGGGACTTGTTCACTGGAGGAGGAGGGGACTTGTTCACTGGAGGAGGAGGGGACTTGTTCGCTGGAGGAGGAGGGGACTTGTTCACTGGAGGAGGAGGAGATGATTTGTAAGCAGGCGGAGGAGGCGACTTGTATGCAGGCGGAGGGGGAGGAGACTTGTACACAGGAGGAGGCGGCGACTTCAGCACTGGAGGAGGAGGCGAAGACTTGTGCAGTGGAGGGAGCGGAGAGCTTTTGTAAGCAGGAGGAGGAGGGGATTTGTCCGCACCTGGAGGAGAATACTTGTGCCCATATCGTGGAGGAGAGTTGGATTTAAGCGGTGGTGGAGACTTGTGTTCCCGATCCCTTCCGTAGCTCCGCGTTGCTGTTGCGGGAGTGAATGCTGGCGCAGCAAGGAGGAGCACTACCACCGAACACAGTGCCAAGGAGCTCAATGCTCCGGAAGCTTTGCGACTCATGACTGCAAGCCCTGCAGGTGACGGGGCAGAATCAGCTGCTTGCCCGAAGACTCTTAGTGGACTGGAAAAGTGAGCTCCCTGGAGTGACTCTCAGTGAGCTTCGCATCCCAGAGCACGAAAACGAGAGTGATGTCGATGTCGCAGAGAGCTGTATTTGTAGTGAGTGCCGGCGAGATGATCCGGAGACCCATTGTCTCCATCTCAGAACCCACCACGAAGATGAGCGTGAGTGCATTCAGCCCCTGAGAGTGCACATGACGAAGCAGGTCGCGGGGGATTCTGATCCACAACGATTCTACGGCTCTATCAGGCATGTTGAGAATGGGCAGGGCTATCCTGGTTTTCGGAATGTCAAGGCTACGATATCGACAACGTTGATTGCATGACATCTCGCGCCAAATCGACATGGATGATCCATGAGTGCGGTAATTTTGTTGAACGGTTTTAGGTCTCGCGAATGTTTTAAAGTTTGATGCATTGTGCAATGACTCAGGTTGGATCCAACTTGGGCATAATATATTGTAGCCCAGCAATGGGTCAGCTTAAAGCGTTAGGCTGTTGAGTATGAGATTGAGCAAAGCCATTCCGTGCAAGGGTCGTCTCTTTGCGTCGCCTACATGTGATTGAATCTTTCTTTTCTGGACTTACACCGCGCCAGTTTCTTTCACCGTCCACGGCTGGTGCGATTCTCCAACATCTTGTCGCCGGTGATTAAATCTTCCAACTTACTCACCTCAGGTAATTTATCAGCGTATGACATTTCAGCTTCCGATCACCGCACAACGCACTCAATGTCCAACGAGTAGCCACATGTGAGCTGAGGTGATTTATCACTGTAGCAGCATGACCAAAATCCCCTAAAAGACGGGTACACAGATGGAGATGAACAACAATAGAGTCGACGATAGCAAGTTATATGTTATAAGTTATAAGTTTGTCATAAGTTGGGATCTGCCAACGTGGAGAAGGCAGATTGTGAACTATTCCCACCAAATGCTTCGAATCTTGTGCGACTTTTGCACTGTCAACGCAACAAACGTCAACCCATTGACGACGGCACGAAAAATCCAAAGTCGTCGATGTGCGATCCAGGACCGTACGTGATCCCCAGGAGACAGTTCGCTGTGGAAAGGAAGCTGCCCGTGAAGCCGATAGGCAGCATTGGGCTGTGAGGATTGCTATCAAATACCCTGAGAATCCAGACACTGAAGCCCGAAACGGCGTGGCGGCGTAGCATCCTTGCGGGCTTCAATACATTGGAACGCCGCTTTGGCTGTGTGTGCACAGATGGATGGATGGATGAACGAATGGACGATGTTAGAGTGTGGATGGATGTTTCACCTTCGGAAGCGTGGGATGGTCCCGGAGGTGGGGGTGGGGTCAGCCTCGGGCTTCAAGACTCATCTACCTGGCTCTTTCACTGATCCTTCGTGACTCCTTCGTAGCTCCTTTTGAAGTAAAAAGCAAGGCTGGATTTCATATTTTGTGATAGAAATGTTGCTTATGGATTAATATAATATAATACAATAAAATAAACAATAATCTTCCAAAGGTATGAATTGGATTACAACAAATTAGAGTGTAAATACTAATTTTTAAATTTCAAATATTTATTTATTATTTGTTTTGCTGTTATGTGTATTGGATTGTAGGTTTTTATTCTTTATTTGTAACATCATTTTTTATTTAAATACAATCAATTATTGAAAGTACCAATTGTTATGGATTTAAAAATGTGAAATTATAAAATATGAAATAATTTTTGATAAAAATAAAAATAAAAATTATATGACTTACAGAACAACTTTGATGAAATAATGAATATTATATTATTTTTTTTATTGTATTGATATTAATAATTATTTCTCTGTTTATTTATTTATATAAAAGATTTCATATTCTTAGAAGGGTCCTTTCACTTAATTTTCTTAAATCATTGTTCTTATTAATGATGAATAATTTATTACAAACATGTCCAATTAAGATTTTTTAAGTAATCTAAAAAGATAGACATACAAGCTTGAGCATTCTCATGTGTTGTGCAACTAAAGCAATACAACTTTTGAATAATTTTTTGAGATTTCTTATGATATCATTGAAACTTGTAAGAATAAAGTATACAATAAAAGTAACAGAATATTAAATTTGTACAACATAATTTAAATTTTTATTAGGTAATAGTAAGAAATAATTATAGAAATATATTTATATATAAAATTTTAAATATTTATAATTAATTATTTTATATATATGTAGTATTTTATATATATATATGTAATATTTTATTTTAAATCTAAATTTCTAAACAAATAATTTTAAATTTCAAATAATTTTGAATGTGAAAAGTATAAAAATTCATGATTTTTTTTTTGTAATATAATAATAACAAGAGAGATATATATATATATATATATATATATATATAATCAACTATAAGAAATATATTTATTCACTTAGATTATTTGGATAATAAATTTTTTATTATTTGATTAATTACATCTATTTAAGAAAAATATAAATATATTTTAATATTAATATATATACATACATATATATATAAATAAATATATATAAATATATATAGAGAAAGAGAGAAAAAAATATACTGTAATAAGATAAACTAAAGATATAAATAAATCTTTTTAATAGCTATTAAAATATATAGAAGTTTTTTTTAGAAATCACCTATATTTCACTTAGAGATATTAATTTAAACAAAAGTAAAAAAATTCGCTTATGCAAAGCTAAAGAATAAAATAAAATAATCATTGAATAAATCAAGTAAAAAAAAATATATATTTTATAGTTATTTTTTAATTATTATTAGAAATATTTAAAGATTATTTGTCTCTAAAGCTAGATTATTAAAAAAAATTATTCAATAATAAGTTGATTGTCATATATATATATATATATATATATATATATATATAATAAAATAAATTTAGAAAAATATTGAATCAATCCACCTAAATCTTTAATCAATCCAGTGTCAATAAAATATAAATAATTATTGATTATTCTTATCATTTGACACCCACAAAAACTTTTCTTCTTATTATACTTTTCTTGCCAATTCTTCTCTATAATACACTTCCAATGCCTCACCAACTTTCTTATCTTTTAAAATTATCTTTGTGTTGCATATTTCTACTTTCATAGCTGATCTCTCCTGCTCAAATTCCTTACTCTTCTTCCGAGTTGCTCCATTATAGCTCTTCCTAGAAATGCCATTTTCTACCTCTTTCACCCCTTCGCAAAAATATCACATGAACAAATGCTAAATTGGAGGATTGATGCGGGAATAGAACAAAGTAGAGACAAGTGGATTGATTTAAGTTTAAGAGGGTTGATTTAGTATCCTAATTTTATATATAATTATTAAATTCAATTGGCTTTCTCTTTTATATATTTAATATATATATATATATATATATATATATATGTATATATATATATATATATATATATATTTTTCTTGTATTATTTTATTAATCCTTACTAGTTCTTCTTTAATTTGTTTAATTGTTCTTGATTATTTTTAAGCAGCTCTATATTACATCAACATTTAATTTTGGATTTAAATTAGTAGTTATGATTTTAATTATTACTTCTTATGATTAACATGATTTTTATTTTAATTTAATTAAAAGTTACGTGTATATGTATATAATTTATATTATTACTAAAATTAAATTTATATTTTATATTTTAAATTAATTAAATAATTAATTATATTTTATATATTAAATTAATTTTATTATATAAGAATATTTTTTTATAAAAAATTAATAATATAAGGCTATGGATTAGCATCAAAATGTCAAAACCATGAATTACAATAAAATTCTAAAGAACTAATATTATCTTCTATTACTCAAAGAGAGAAAGTAGATAAATCAAAGATAGATATAAGATAGAAAGTAGAATGGCTATTACCAAATACAAAGAGACTAGAGAGTCTTAAAATAAGATTAAAACATAAGAAAGATATTGGCAAGCATAAGGAAGGCCTCACTCTTACCTCCATATGTACTATCTACTAAAGAATTATATGAAAACATCTTATAGATCATATGACACTTGTCTAACTTGTAATACATGTATCTAATTTGTAGGACAACTTTCTGATATGTGCACCACATGGCTAATTTGTAATACAAGTGGCTAATATGTACAACATGTGGATAACTTGTTGGCCAAGTTTTCAACCTATTAATCACTTATAAACATATGTAAAGTCTACAAAGCTTCTAAGAAGTTTTTTAACAAGATATCAATAATTCAATCTTATTTTACTTACTTCTATCTAATTCCACTTATCTAAATAAATATACTAATGAATATGGATATCCATTACATTATCATCTCTTCTACACAACAAATTCTATAAGAATCTATATAATTATTTCATAAGCTGATAAAATCCAAGATCCATCAAATGGTGTTAGTAACAAACTTTGATCTTTGTTTTGCTCGAAGGTGGTTGATGGGTCATTTTATCCATTAATATTAGGACAAAAAGACCACCCAATTATTTGACCATTATTGAGGCCTTCATAATTATCTTTAAACAACACATTTTATATTCCATCAAGTATAGTACTCACCTTTAATAATATCACTAAGCATTAGGAGTCTCTTTTAAGGTTGTGGTATAAAACATATTATAACTTACCATCTATTTGAAGAAGAACATGTCTCTCTTAAGGATCTTCATCACAATTGTGATATTGCCCAAGTTGAATCAATTTAAGTGCTTTATCTAACAATTTTGCAAATGATAATTCTTCAAATAAGTATGTTGGTTGTTGATTCTCCATGTTTGCAAAGAAATTCTACAAGTTGATTCTTGAACTTGTTTCTCTTTGATTTATATTATTTTATTATAAATGATTAGTCATTGGTTTTGATAGATGTTATCAATAAAAAAATAGAAACGATTTTTGACTTATTTATTATATTTTCACATGGCTCCCATATGCATTGACTAATATCATATTAATGCCAATATATAAGACATTCCAATTTATTTTGGCATTGCCTTGAATCCAAGACTTCTTTCACTTCAAACATTTAGTTTTTATCTATTTCAACAAGAGATGGTGGTAATTGCTTTCTTCTTAATATATTAATTGTCATATAATATTCAATGAAAGATGTATGAAATATTATTTTTAAATAAAAAATAGACCAAACCTTCAATAATCTAATTTATCACTAAATCAATTAATTTTGATATTATAATGAAATAATCATATCTTATTATCAACTTTGAATGAAGGTTGTTATTTTCAAAGAAAATTTATATTAGTTTTTTTTTTTATCATTCTTGAATCTTATTTAACTATATTTTTATTGTTATATAAAGCTCTTCTATTCTACTTGCAAAATCTTTTGTTGTTAAATTTTTAAAGATAACTTGACATCAACCTTTAATATGTTAAAAAGTGTCTTCTAAAAGCTTGATATAAATTGAGGCCTAGAATCACATATAATATCAATTAAAAGTTCATAGTATTAATAAATTATATTTAAGAAGAATTTAGCTATTTCTTTCTCATAATTATTTTTTTATATAATATAAAATGTGCCATCTTGTTAAGATGATCCACCATTACAAAAATAGAATCATAAAAATTTTAAATTGAAAGATCTATGATGAAGTCCATTAAAATAGATGATTAAGGATACTTTAAAATATATAGAGGTTTAAAAAGTCTATAGAGTCAATGATATAGAGTCTTTGCTATAGAACAAGTATCACATGATTGAAATTTTTTTTTTATTTCTTTCCACATTTGATGCCATTAAAAATTTATTAAAATAAGTTTTAAAGCTTTATTATATCCAAAGTAGCCTATTGTTGGAAAATCATGTCATGCTTGTAATGCATATAATTTTGCTTGATCTTTGAGAATATATAAATTACTTTTATAATAAAAGAGGTTATCTTTAAAATCAAATTTAAGAGAGTTACTATAAATATTATTTTTAACATCAAGAACAAAAAGATTTGTCAAAGTACTTGAATAAACTATATCAAGAAAAGTAACATGAATTAGAATTGACTTAATGGCTTGAAGGTGTAATTGCTCTAATTTCAAAAGAATAGTTTGTTATTAATCATATGTTGCATCTTCTTCTTTTGGTACAAGGTAAGAATGTCTAAAGAAGGCATCTGATAAGCCTTCTTATTTTCCAAGACAATATGTAATATTAAATATAAATCATTACAAAAACATATTCCAATGGACTTAGCAATGATTTAAGATATGTGCTAACAAGAAATACTTAAGATTCTTATTATTGATATAAATTGCAATGGGATAAAAATTGCCTTCTAAATAGTAATATCATTTTTAGAATAAATCCACAATAACAAAAAGTTCTTTGTTGTGGATCTCATAATTAATCTCCGCCATTGAGAATTTTTTTAAATAAAAAGCAATAGGATGGAATCTATTATCTATATCTATTTGTGATAAAATTGCACCTAATACAAAGTTTGATGCATTTATTTTTATTAAAAATGGCTTTAAAAATTTTGAGCAATTTAAAATAGGAACTAAAATAAAGATTATTTTTTAAACCTTAAAATATTATTTTTGCATCTTTTCTCTTTTTTAAATTTTTTTTAGAAGTTAATTGTATATGTAAAGTAATAATTTGAAAGAAGTTCTTAATAAATATCCAATGATAGTTTATAAATTCCAAAAAGTATTAGACATCATGTATAAATTTTAAATTTTTTAATTATATATCTCTAAATTTTTGTAGTATAAGGCAAATATGTTGTTTATATTTCTTTATATTCTTGAAATAGATAAAAATGTCATACAAATAACACATGACAAAACTATCTAAATATTCACAAATTACATAATTCATCAAATATTGGAAAGCAATTAAAACATTTGTAAGTCCAAAAGGCATGACATTGTATTTAAAATGGTCATACTTAATTTGGAATATAGACTTCTATTTATTTCTTTTTTTAATATATATCAAATTATAGACTCTTTGTAGATCTATCTTAATATAGATCTTGGATTTACTAGTTGATCAAAGAATCTTGATATTAAAAATAAAGGATAATGATTCTTGATGGTTAGTTTGTTGATTCTACAATAATCTATACACATTTGTAAGGATCCATCTTTTTTTCTTCACAAAGAAGATTGGCATATTTACATGAGATTTTGAGTGTTAAATAAAATTCTTTACAAAAAATTTATCAATATATTCTTTAGAACAATAAGTTTATTTTGCAAGATCAATTGTACAATTATAATATCAATATTTTGGTAATACATTAGCATTTTTTTTTCGAAGACATCTTAATATTCTTTATGCTACTCTAAGATTCTATTACAACCTCCATTTGAATAAAGACTTGATATTGCAAAAATCACAAATGGATCTTCATCTTCCACAACTTACATAAATACCTTAGCTCTTACAATTAAAGGTCAAAATGGTTTGCTAGAATTTAGGCTAGATCTTGAAGTGACTTTTTGTAATTTTCAATCAATATCAAGATTATATAATTCAAACTAAGAAAGGCCAAATACCACTAGATTTGAGAGATATTGAATAATTTTAATACCATTTGGATATTTGATCTCTTAATACCACTTTCAATGGTTTGATCTCTTCTTGACATTTTTAGATGCAAGTAGTTGTCCATCAATGACTTCTATTGGAGCTAATTAGATCTTTTTTAAGAGTATCAATTATTGTTACAATATAAAGTCTTTATCTCTAAAATATGTTGAGGCTTAGGTATCTAAAAGTGCTTGAGTTGAAAATTGATAATTTATAATTATAACAAATATAAAAAGTTTAAAAAAAGGTGTAGGATTTGGTAGTAGTATGAAACCTATATTTGATGGTTGTGATCTAGAGTTTGTCTAATTGCAAGATTCCTATTATAATTGGATGTCTTTGTTTTTCGGATTTTTTATATTTGAATTTATGCTCCTTAAATTAAATCATGTTGATTTGATGCATCAATCTTATATCTTATGACATGTTTTTTCATAATATAAATATGAGTTTTCATGACATTGTTTATCTTTTTTTTTTTAATATTAGCTACTTAAATTGAATTGTATCAATGTGCATAGGTTCTAGCTTTAATTTATGAGAATTTAAAAATTGTTATTGTGACTTGATTTGTTCTTCTCTAATCAAATCTTTGTTCTTGGCGCCTTTCAGAGAATTAATTATTACATGCAATGACTTGAGTAATAATTTATTCTAATGAATTTGCTTTTGCCATTATTAACAATAGATCTTTGATATTATTCTTTAAACTATATCAAAATTGATTGATGAGGACTTTATTATTTTAATCCACATTATAAGGGAGTTATTGGAATTTGGCAACATAGATAGTATATGAACATGATTCTTATTGCAAAGACTAGAGTTTTATTTTTGCTACCCTTTCTTGATTGTTCTTTCCAAATATGATAAACACTTTCAAGAATAAGTTTAAATCATATAGAAGTTGTAAATTCTTTTCCATAAAAAATACAAACTAAAAAAAAATACTCTTAGATAGAAATATGCCTATAAATCCAACTTGAGTAATTCTATGAGGATATCAAGAAGAATATAATCTTAAAAAAACCTTGAGTTGTTGTAGAAGTCTTCAAATTTTTTATTTTATTCCATCAAATGTTTTTGGCATATTAATCTTTAGCTCCTTCATACTTATAGTAGCAAGATTTTTTGGATTTACTTGTGATATTGATTTGCTTGTTTCTTTCAAGTGCACAACTTCTTAGCATAAATATTGAACCTCATTGTTGACTTCTTTTATAGGTGTAGGAATAGTACTTCTATGATTAACATTGCTAATGTATGATATTTCTGCCTAAAGAGTATTAAGAAGCTTGTATAGATTTGCAATAGTTACAAATTTATTCTCACCTCTACCAAGTGTAGCATCTATAATTTGTTTTTCTTCCATCTTTGTAATAGACATCACTAGCAAATCCACAAGTCAAATTAGAGGAGGATAATTTGCAACTTCTAATATTAAATAAAAAATTTCATAAAGAAGGATAGTCTATATTTAAAGAAAGGATTAATATTAGAAAATAAAAAAATATTAATTTTAGGTGGATAGTCCACAATCTTTAAAAATACAATAATATATCTTAAGAAGTGGGATAATCCACTCATTTTGTAAATAAAATAAGTATAAAAAGCTAATACTCTTATCAAACTATCAAGCACATGAATTACAATAAAATTCTAAAGAACTAAAATAGTCTTCTATTACTCAAAGAGAGAAAGTAGACAAATCAAAGATAGATATAAGATAGAAATTAGAATGGTTATTGCTAAATACAAAGACACTAGAGAATCTTAAAATAAGATTAGAGCATAAGAAAGATATTGGTAGAAATAAAGAAGGCATCATTCTTACCTCCATATATACTATCTACTAAAGAATTATATGGCAATATTCTATAGATCATATGACACTTGTCCAACTTGCAATACATGTGTCTAACTTGTAGGATAACTTTCCAAAATGTGTACCACATAGCCAACTTATAATACAAGTAATTAACATGTACAATATGTGAACAACTTGTTGGCCAAGTTTTCAACCTAACAATCACTTATAAATATGTATAAAGTCTACAAAGCTTCTAAGAAGCTTTTCAACAATATATTAATAATTTAATCTTATTTTACTTACTTCTACCTAATAACACTTATTCAAGTAAATATACTAGTAAATATGGATATGTGTTGTATAAAATGTAAATCAATAATATTTTTAAACATCAAAATTTTTATTTTTATTTTTATTTATTTTTATTTTTTTTATTTTTTTTTATTTTTAAATTATAACTTATATTATAAATTATTTTTTGATAATAAAATATTATTTTATAAGTTAAAAAAAAATTAAAAAAAAAATTATAAAGATTTAGTCCTATTATATCTCTTTTATTATTTTTTAAATTTCTTTTTAAAAAAATTCTAATTAGAAACTTAAAATAAAAAATAATCTAATAAGTATTTTTTCCTATTTTTGCAATTACATTGTAAAATGCATATAAGATTTGTTTGTAGTAATTTATGGAATTTATGATTTGATTGTAATCATGTCAAAAATTTAGTAAAATAAAAAGATATTAAATCAAAAAATAAAATCATAGATTACAAATTATATTTTTATAGTCAAGTTTAATTTATGACTAGAAACTACATAAAAATCCTACAAAAGATAGAATAATTGATTATAATCTTTTTATTTTGAAATAGAAGTAATATTCAAATAGAATCAACAAAAAATACATATATTTTTATATATAATATATTTTTTATATAATATATATATATAATAAAAAGATTATATTACATATATATATATATATATATATATATAAATAATTAATAAAAAATATTCCAAGCTTTGAAATCAGAATCATAAAGGCTTTATTTATCTACATAGAGAAAATTAAGACATGGAAGAATAGCAAAAGACAAAGAAATGTATCTTTGACCAAACAAGATCAAAATTGATCAATTTCAATTTAGGTGATGGAGTTTAGAATTTTTTTCTGATTCAAAAAAATTAAAATTAAAATCCATTTATGTGTGTGTTTCAGTCTACTTTGCATGCTCCGGTGTCGTTGTTGGGTTCATCACGTACTCGATCTTTCCGCTGAAGTGCAACTGTGGGTGATCAAAATTCACATAAAATTCATGTGAAATTCAAGTTAAAATTATGAGCATAATGTGAAAGGCAGTAGTGAAATCCTGGAAATTGATTCTGAGCAGAGTTTGTAAAACACCACGCAAATTAGGTTGTTTTCTTTTAAGGTTTTTAGGGTTGCACTTTCATGGGTGCAGTTTCTACTACAGAAACAAACCCCATTCTGTCATGACCTTCACAAGTCTGTTCAATAGGGTTTGTTTGTGCATGAGCTGCACGTTGTGGCACTACAGTGAAGTTTCAGGTGTTTGTGTGATTTGTGAAAAAGTTCACCTGCAGAGAGATGAAAGAAAAACAACGCACAATCAAGCAAGCGTGCGAGTGCAGGTTGTAAATGGTGAGGCTCAGAGATCAGCTTGCAGAGCTTGAATGTTCCTGCTAGCACGGCAACATGTGTTCCCCCGCCCCCTCCTCTCCCTTGGATCTGACATTTGAGGTGAGATTTTTTGCTTTTCATTTATGTTTTAAGCAGCAATCTGTCAGCGCGTGTAATATATAGGAGAATCATGCTGGGTGACCCATATCCGGCCACAGCAAGTTGAATAGTACTTGTTGTCGATATGGATATGTTTTTCAGTAATTTATTGATATCTGTACATTGTCTCTGGAGCATGCCACTTTCTTGTAGAGATAATCCTCTTTTTCAGAGCAAATTTTAATGTATGACGTTTGTGAAGTGCCCCCTGCTTAGTTTCGTAGTACGTTTGCATGTGATTTTGAAGCAAACTCTAAATGACATTATCTAATAACCTGGTGGTTATGTTTGTAGAGTTGTTGTGTCGTATGGAGTTTATTTAGGTTTGTGTTTGAATCTTCAGCTGGTGGAAGATGTTCAATCTTTGTGTGGGTGTTGTAGTTTGTAGCAGTGGTTGGTCCAGATGGGAAGAAGAAGCGGTTTGCAGCTGGAACACGAGCAGGTTTCGCAGTGGAGAGGTTCAATAAGCTGATTCCTAATGACTCCAAGCCAGTTGCATGTATCCAAGCATACAAAGAGGGAGAGGAGCCCATCGAGTATGGCCCTGACGTAGAGCTGTATCTTTACGACAATTCCTGGACGTTGCAATGTGTTTCAGAATGTAAGATTTCTCTGTGCTTCTATCTGATTCTCTCTCTCTTTTTCTGGGTTTGTAGACTTATCGATTCTCTAGCATTTTGGTGATGTTGTGTCACCATATCTTGAGTTTTGCTTTGATGATGAAGAGTGCTACCATCAGTCACTCAATGTTTCAGGACTTGTCACACCAGATTCAGAAACTAGGGTTAAATTCCATTGCAAGTATTTGTGAGTGGCTGTGAATTAACTAATGTTTTTGTTAATAGTTTTTTTTTTAATTACTTTTTTCAGACTAGTCAGAAGAAGACTGGATATAGCATGGATTCTTCTCACATGAGAAACATGGGTTTTTGTAACAGGCAAACCTCCCCATCAAACCAACGAGCGTGTTGATCAGAATACTCAGAAATGATGAATGTCTATTCTGGTGTGATTGTGCAAGAGGTGTGTCACATGAAGAAGCTACAGCAGCTTATACCGTGATTTAAATTGTGATTTTTGTAAATCGTGTTGGTTGTGTGATGTTGATTTTTAAACCTTGCATTAAGAATGAGAATGTACATCAAATAAATGATATCAAGACAAACATTAGAGAAATCAGTGTGAAAAAAATATATATATATATTTGTTTAATACTAACCTCTTGGTGGGTTATTAACAAACTGTGGGTTGAATTTGGTTTTGCAGCTGTATTTCCGGTGCTTAATAACAATGTACGTGTTCAAATACAAATCATGAAGCCTCATACCATTGATATTGCTTGGTTTGCTACATTAATAGGGATCAGTGCCTATTTTGATTTTTTTTCAAACTTCAAATTCAATCAGAATAAGAATAAAAGTAAAACAATCACATGATGGTTGAAGATATATAAATGAATATCTATCAGTGAAGTCAAAATACAATCGCCATTTTAAATGATATTACAGTTCTGAAACATTTTAAAATATTATATTACAAATACGTGATTTGATCATGAGCAGATGAAACACATTATCAAGTCTTTTTCTTCAAAATTTTCAGCATTTTAGTTTAGTAATGACAGATGTGTTGAATTGTTATGTAGTAATTCATAATGTTGTAATGTATACGGCTTCATAAAAATGTTTCTTTTGTTTGATGATTGGATTATAATTCAGAAAATTATAAAAGTTTGTTGATTTAGAAACCAAACTTTAAGCATCACATCTCAAAAATTTGAATATCAGTTGTATTTATTAATTAAATATGCTCTTATTAATTGTAAGGTTGTGCTAATTTGGAATCTTTTTTCTACAAATCAAATTTACAATTGTTTCTTGTAACGACAAAAAAATTGGTAGTTTTTTAAATATTGTACAAATCTAAGATATGTGTTTTAGGTGTATTTAAGATAGCAATTGGTTTTAATGTCATTAATATTTTGTATCATCACAATTTAAGAATTATTTGTAGTTTTGAAATGTATTTGGTTTTTTTTTTTTTTTTTTTTTTTTTTTTTTGTGATTTTAAGTAGGATCTGAAATCTATTTACTACTATTTTCTACTATAGCATTATTTATTAGATATTAAATTTTGATTCATAGATATGTGTGCATGTATGTATATATATATATATATATATATATATTTTTTGTAAATATATTACATCTCTAAAATCAAATAGATATATTTTTAGTTTTTAATAATAATATATAATATAATATAATATTTATTTAAACAAGAATAAAATGACAATAAAGACGTGAAAAAATCAAAATTAGTTGTATAGGTTCTAAATTTAATAGTGCAATTTTTTAGAGATTGAATAAATTTCTATTAAACAAATGTAGTAAGATGTAGAGGTAGAAGTCTTAAATTATAGATGATCTTTTATGGATATATTAAATAGGATAGTTTTGAGAAGACAAATATTTCTTCATCAAATAAGCTTAATGATAGATTATTGTAGAATGTCAATTGACTTGATTTGACTTGACTTTCAATTAGATTAGCAATTAATCATATCTTAAGCATTCCTATTATAATTTATTCTAATTATGATTACATATGTAAGTTAACTTATTTTAATTATAAAATGATATTAATAAATATATATATATATATATATATATATATTTTCAAGTTCTATCTTAGGCCAAGTAGATAATAATAAAAAATATTTATATAATTACCAAAGGTAAAATATTGCAAGATAAAACTACTAAGAAAATTGAGGCCTATAATAGATATGTGTCCAAGTTTGGCAATTAATTTTTTTAAAGTAAGGAGTTTATGTAAATCTAATAATAAATTATAATTATAATTATAAACATATATAGTGTTATTAGTAGTAGTTATTATTTATATTTAATTTAAATATAAATATTTATATTTTTATTTATATTTTTATATTTTTTAAAAACTTAAAAGTTAAATATGATAAATACAAAAAAAGAAAATATTTAGAATATATATATATATATATATATATATAATTTTATTAATAAATTATAATTTTTTTATAAGTTTAAATTTTTTTTAAATTATTAAACTAAAATATTTTAAGTTTATATTTTTATAACTAATATTATTTTGAAAAGTACTAAAACTGAATGTACTTATAGTATTACATTCATATAACATAGTAAAATTTTTAATGAATATGCTTTTAAATTTATTTATTTATTACATATTTGTGATTTTTTTGGTAATAAGAAAAATATTTATAAAATAAATTAAAATAAAAAAATTATGTAATTAAATTTATTATATAAGATAATATTTAACACTAACATAAGAAATAAATATTTTTAAACAAATTAAATTCTAGACTACATAATAATTACACTATAACTTATTTTCTAACAACACAATTTATAAAAATTAAAAATACTATGTGTATAATAAAATTGTGTTTTATAAAAGGAATTAAACAAATACATAAACAAACATAAATAAAATATAAATATTAATTTTATTATTTTATTTTATTTTTTATTTTTATGTTTATTGATAATAAAATAAATAAATAAATAAAATCATGAATAATACATGTTTATATTATAACCAATAAAGCAATATTTTTCCAACTTTTTTTTAAATATGTTAAAGATATTAAGTAAAAATTTTAGTGGATTCAAATTTTTAATATTAATATGTAATTTTGATTATTTAATATGATTTTTATTATTTATGTTTATTTAAACTTATATTTTTGGCTTTAAGAGATGAAAAAATAAAGAATTGGATATAATTGAATCAAATATTTTAAATTATACAATATAAAGAACATTTTAGATTTATGTATTTAAATATCTTGAAGAATTTTGAAAACATGTGTGAGAATTTATACACACATATTAAATTTCTAAGTCAAAAAAAGAGTACAAATGGCAAGCTAATATAAATATTGTTGATTATTATTAGATATTTGGTAGGCTATAACTTGCACAAATATTTCCTTGTTGAATATCCATACAATTATTAAAGGAAATTTTTAATCTTTATAAAGCCAACAGTATACTTGAGATGTTTTCTCTTTTCTTTTCTTTCTTAAATAGGTTTATTACTTGCAACATGATGCAGGATTAGAACTTCATGACTCACATTGAGGTAAAGATCCTTACCAACCAACTATTATATTGAAAACTAAAATAACTATAATGAACACATAGGATTTCAATAACAAAATATGTTTCTTTATATTTGTATGGTAAAAAATATTCTTTCGACTATATGTCATTATTGTTGTTATTGTTATTATTACAATAATTAAATTTAGTTACAATTCAAGAATAAAAAGATTCAATTCAGGTGAATAGACTTTGAGAACCTTCAAGAATATATAAGTCTTTTCAAAAAACTTTTTAAAACTTTTTTTGAAAAGACTTAAAAAATAGATAAAAAAATAATAATAATATCTTAATAAATAAATCTCTTTCTATATATATATATATATATATATATGTGTGTGTGTGTGTGTGTGTGTTTTACATTAGGAACCTTATATTACATTATATTATTATTACATGCAAGAAGAGAAATGTGTGTATATATAATAACACCATCTTACTTACTTTCATGAAACTCGTTGAAGGAAGAGTGAGGGATTTCACCTTTTTACCCCCGTTGGAAATTACCACACGGTAACTGGGCAAGCAGCGTGGATTTTACCAGGAATGGAATGTACTGACGGAGAGGGCGAGGGCGAGGGCGGAGAGTCCGAGTCGGGCTAATCACCAGCTGTCCATCCGTCATTTGATTGACACGGAAATGGGACATGGAGCCTGACCACCGCTGATGGCGACTGGACGGTCACGGAATAGCCCTGCCAGCGAGGCTCCGCCCTCTGAAAATCTTAGCGGAGGCTACATTTCTGGAGATGACCCGGACATGAACCACTTCTTGGCTCCTCCCTGCTCGCTGCATCATTCTTATGATGCCCCCACCCCCCGCCCCCGCCCCTTTTCTAATTTTAAATCCTCTGCCTCCAAATTATAGTGGAGCAGCGGGTAGTAGTGCCTGGTCCAACTTTTCGAACTGGGCACTGACCTGCCCGACCCAGTTGAATTTACGTTGGTCCTACGTGGTTTGTGTTCCTTGGGCTGCCCGACCAATTGGGGCCCACGCTGACGAAACTTGCTGACCTCACTTGTTGAAAGTTATCCTTAGAATGTTTTGGGTAACTGTTATTTATGAACAAATGCAAATTGTCCTACCTTTTCATGAAAGAATAATAGCGAAAAGTAAGAAGTGTTAAATACATTTTTTCTATAAAAAGATACTTTGTGTGTTTTTAATATTTCTGAGGGCATGACTAATGCATCTGCTGTGTTTTACTCATGACATCACCTCCAATTCTTGTAATTAAAGCATACTGCTTTTCTACAATAAAAAGGTTTATTGCATGCTAATATGTATTAATTCATTTGCAGTATGCTTGTTGCCACAAGATCTCATACAAGAATATACTTGATGGTGATAAAAAAAAAGTATGTACATGATAAATGATACATGATTTAGATGGGTGTGAAAACTACATGTGAAAAATATGATAAAGCAAATATGCTAGTTCCTATCATTGTGACATCTATATCAGCATGAAATAGAATCCATTCTTGTATATGGTATGTATAAAAAATGTTTACAGTTTTGTTTTTCTTTCTTGCACTGTCCTAGACACTGTGGGACAAAGAAAGCTATGACTTCATAGTCTTCTAGCAAGCAATCAGTATCAATTATATATATTTTTTTAATTTAATTGTTTAACTCATTTTTCTGGAAGCCAAGAGTTCCTGCTCATTACTATGCAGATGGAGACAACCCACATATTGTTTTTGTGTGTCAGTTTGCCCATGGGGTACAAGATACAGATACCTAATAAAATAAAGTAAAATAAAAATGTTTGCAAGGCACAATGAAAAAAGAAAACAAACAAACAAACAGTGTATATGGTAATGCCAGAAGGGTGCAGCTTCTGCACTTGGGTAGGTGATTGTTTAGACATAGTTACATAGAACTTCATAGAACAGAACAAGCTCACAGCACACATGAAACAATAAAAATAATAAGAATGAATACAGGTTTTCAGGTACAACAAAAAGCAGTGAGAATTTGAAATTGTCAACTATGCTCAACTAATAAAAGCATCCTAAAAAGGATGGAAAAGTACCACATCTTTTTTAAACACAGTTGCTTGAGAAAGCTCCCTTTTAGAGTGGCAAAAAAGTCTTGCCCTCACAACCTCAAAGTGGAAGCTGAAGCTTGGCCTCATGGACAATGCTTTGAAGGGCTTCTTCAAATAAAGCATACATAGGTAAACAATGGTAACTAATACTATATGGACACAAAAACCATGGGGTAATTTCCTGGGTCAGCTCCAAGCCCCAGAAGAATCTTAACTCAAAATCAGTGAGGGGACTTGGAGTGGCAAGCATCATGCTCTATTTGTCACCACATAATTCACATGCTGCCACCTGCACACAATTCCCAATGAAAGCATTGGGATTCTAGGGTTAATGGACAATTATCCAATTTGAATGTTACTGCCAAGTCCATTCTACAAAAGCCAAAAGCCAACTTGGGTATCACAAGTGTGAATATCCACAACAAAGTTTGCTCATAAATAAAAATAATTCCATAAAATGAATTGACATGCCATTTTAATGGGGTTAAAAAGCCAATATAAATCAACCACATCCCACATAGCTTCAACATAAAAGATACATGAAAACAACTTTTAAAAGATAGCTCTCTATTTTAATATTGGGGATGGGGTATAAAACACAAGGCTACAGATGTGTGAAGTTTGGTCTTTCTTGTTGGCAGATTTACCATTTCTTGTCTTATTTTACCTTGACCCCTTGTGTTTCCTTCAGTGCACACTAGATTCTCGACATTCTATTTTTAGAATGAATAAAGCCGTACTCATGAAAATCATCTCCATTTTAATAAAACAGCTCTAATGAAAATGATTCGATGAAAAATAAAATAAAAATCTATTTGAGAACCAATTCTTAGCTCGACACTCTGCCAAGGGACATCCTCAAATTTCCATACAACGGGCATGGATGCCGCAAACAACCCACTCAACCCTAGTAGGTCGCAAATCCTACCAACCGACCTACCAGGCTACCAGCCACCACCAGCATGGCATCAGTCCCAGCTACATTCAGACAGACAGACAGACAGCGCGCAGAGGACGACGACGACGACGACGCCGCCAATATCACCGCTACAAGGGTGGTGCCCGTCCCTCCCGCCCGTCCCCGTCCCCTCCCCCGCCCCCGCCCGCGGTCGCGAGCTGTCTGTGGTGTGGCGCGGTGGCGTCCTAGACGTTTTGCTGTCGCCGGCGTGTTTGCAGGCAGCGACGATGCCGTGGGATTTACAAGGCGGAGTTACTGAGCGACGTGGCGAGGGGTGATATGCGACCCGGAAGGAGGCGATGGTCAGCACGTGTGGGGTCAGTGGGGCCCAGGCGTTCTGTGCCTGCCTGCAGCCAGGCGCTGCGTCTTCTGTTTTGCAGATGGCCTCCATCGCCTTTGCCATGTCATGCGTCTTCTTCCTCCACCGGTGGGACTGTTTGAATCACCCGTGTTTGAAGATCCATGCACTAAATTTTTTTCCATCTATTGGTTGCTCACTCCACTACTTTCGGTGTTCTGACAACAAGCTCCGACGTTACCCTGACGACTCAAGTCTTAACACTAGAGGGGAATATTTGTAAATTTGAGGAAATCACTTTGATTAACGCTGCATGAGCCGCAGTAATTAGAATGAAGGGCACAGCTGTTCGTTGTTTCCTGTTCATTGATGAGATAGACTGCCAAGGGAGCAGAGGAGGAGGGTAAAAAGGTGCGCGTGGAGGGGGGAGGGGGGGATGGCATGGCACGGAAGCGTGGAGGAGTGGAATGATACAATTTCGAGGAGAGAGATTTGAGGAGTGCCATTGTCCGCGTTGGCCACGGTCTCACGCGCGCTGGTAGCGAGCGGCTTGCGCGTTGTGGGTGGGGTTTCCGCCCTCATGATCACGTCTGTTTTATTTATTTTTTGTTTATTTGTTTTCCATTTGTTTTACGAAATACTTTTTTTTAAATTTTTAGCTGCGGGTGCTGACAGCCCTCTGAGGTGGATCATTCATTACCCAGTTCAGGCGCACAAGTCGGTTTCCTCCACGCAGTTCAGAGTGAGGGGGTGGGGTTTTCACAGATTAGTCTGGTTGTTTGCCGAGAGGAGAGAAGGGGGGGAGAGAAGGGGGAAGAACGGGAGAGGGGGGATAGTGGAGGGGTGCTGCAGTGGCCGAGGCTTGTTATGTTCATTTTTTCGCTTGTTTGCTTGACGGTTGTTGCGTTGAACAACATTCCAGGGAGGTGTTTGAAGGTTTCGTTGGGATCGAGTGATCAGGCTTGAAGTTGTGTGGGTTTTTGTTGTTTGTGTGAGAGAGAGCGAGAGAGCGAGATAGCGAGAAAGACGGAATCCGAGGACTCTTGAGAGTGGCTCGGATCGTGCGAGCCGTGGAGGATCACGGAGGTTTCGGTGAGTCCGTTTCTTTTGGTCTGGGAGGGTGGCGAACGTTGACGAATCTTAAGTATTTTCGCCATGCGGCAGTCATGCTTTTGATCAAGAATGCTCCTAGCAATAGATTCCGGCGAATTTTGAGCATCGAGTCGTATCGTACTGCTAGGAGTTTGATAGGTTGGGGGGTACTGGGTTGTAATTTCGGCAATCGCCCTGGTGTTTGTCGGGTGGGGTGAATTGGGAGAAGATTCGGCAGCTTATGTGCAGAGTCGGGGTAGTGCCCAGGAGGAGGTGGCGGAGCCGGATTGGTATCGGTAATGGCAGATTGAGGACGGTGCACGAAGGGCTGGCGTGCGTTGCGGTTTTAGAGGTGGAGGGATGGGCTGCTTCAGTTCGAAGCCCAGGGACTCGCACCGAGCCAGTCAGGATGTCTTTGATCCTGAGAAAGTGGATTTAGGTTTGTTTCATCTCATGACTTGTGCATCAATTTTGAAACCAGAGTTGTTCTTTTAGCACAATAGTGCCCTTAGAACTTCACATAGGTTTTATGCCTTGCCTGCCTCTGTTGTTTCTTCGTCAAGTTAGTCTCGCAAGGGATACACACAGTAGTATGTTCAAGTTTAAGGAATGCCACATAGGAGTTTATTATTTTGTTGTGTCAACACCTGAACCAAAGACGTGTTCTCTTCTCAACATGGGCTCTAAAACTAGCGCACCATGTCCTAAGAGTTCGCTATGTTGACTAGTTTTGATTATTGGACAATATATTTTGCTCTGCACACCTTTTGCTCCTGTGTTGATTGGCGCGCACTGAGGTCGAAGAAGATTAGCCACTTGGTGGGCAATGGTCATCAGTTTGTTCTGATCTCGCCTGCTTGCAACGTGTTGGATCGTCTTGGCCAGAACTTCCTGTATGAGAATGTAAAGTCTTGAGCTTGTTTGAAATGTCACAGGAATTTTTTACTGAAGGCAACCACTTTTTTAGAGTAGAGCCAAGACCCGTTTATGGGAGAATACGAATTTAGTTGTGTTGCTATTTGTTTCGAGTTTATTTGCTGATTTAATTAGGTTGATGGTTGTCTTCAGTGGGGTGTTTTGTGTGCTTTTTGGATATTCAAATCGTGTTGTCACTTCTCTATTCTCTTGATCAATTGTCTCCTCATTGATTTCGTCTTGGGTCCCTAATTGTCTGACACTTGGACGAAATTAGAGTTCATTCAAGAAGCACTGCACAGTAACGTACCCTGATACTATGGTGCTATTCTTGATTCGTTATTTTACACGTGTTTTCTATTGGGGTATTTTGAGTACATTGAGTCTCACAACAAATGCTGCAACACTTGATGGTTAGCTTCAGGTCTACAGGAATGACTAGCAGGTTGACTTGTGGTGACATGCAGATAATGGGAAACGAGGTGAACCAGAAGCTGTCCCAACATTTAAGGAGTTTTCGTTGGAAACGTTGAAAGCAGCTACTAGGGGTTTTAGCGCAGAGCTCATTGTCTCGGAGAGTGGGGAGAAAGCACCAAACTTTGTGTACAGAGGCAAGCTCGGCCAAAATCGCATTATCGCTGTGAAGCGCTTTCCTAGGACTGCATGGCCTGATGCAAAGGGCTTCTCGGTAATATGTTACTTTTTTCATTCTTCGTTTGTCTATTCCATATGCTTGTTCTATGAATACGAGTCTTGATACCCCTTGTCCTGGTACATCCTGCCTGGAAGAAACTTGGAGTTGAATACTAGGTTTGCTAATCTTTCTGGCTCCTCTTTTCGGTGTAAGTTTAAGATAGATGTTTGAGATGCTAGTGGTTTTGCTCCAGCACCTGTAACCTGCACAACACCCACATGTTCATAACATGCACTTGAAATGCTTTTTAGAATTTACGCTTTGTTTTGTTTTGTTTTGTTTTTGTCTTTTTCTGCTTTCTGACTTTTGTTTTTAGATTTGCGGGCTTGGTGTTTATCTGTTAGAATATTGTTGTTCTTTAGTAAACATGATAATTTTTTTTCTTATGTTTGTTGAATGGAACGTCCGTTATATCTCGGGGTTAGTAAATGTTTCTCGATGCTTGTTCTCGTTGGTTACAGGATGAGGCTTGGAAGGTGGGTCAAGTAAGGCACGAGAGACTTGTGAACTTGATTGGATATTGTGCTGAGGGCAATGAGAGGCTCTTAGTTGCAGAGTACATGCCTCACGATACACTTGCGAAACATCTCTTTCATTGTAAGTAGGCTGTACTATTCATCTGTCTTGGAAGCCAGCAAAGTGTCAAGAATGACGAAATGATTGTTTGGTGATCTTACGGGTTGATTGATGTCCAAACTTCAGAGTATGAAACTTCGCTTTTGTACAATTAATGCCATTATATGCGGAATATTTGACTGTTTCATGTGTACGAAGAACTCAAGTGCATGATGGCGTGTTGGTATTAATATGAGTGATGTGCTAGCAAAATGGCGGTGGTTTTCTTTACTTTATTTTAATAAATATTAGTATTTTCTTACACCAATAAAATTTATGAGTTAATCCTTAAATTAAATTAAATCAATTATTTAGAGTCATCAAGTTTAGGTTAACATTAACATTGAATTACGTTTTTTGTGTGTGGGTTTCAGTGTTGAGAGAGCCATGTGACTAGGTTATCGTTAATGAACAATACAATTTGGCATGTACTGTAGGGGAGAAGCAGCCAATGTCGTGGGGCATGCGAGTGCGTGTTGCTCTTTACATTGCGCAGGCGCTTGATCACTGTTCGAATAACAACCTTCGCCTTTATCATGATCTGAATGCTTACCGGGTGATGTTTGACCAGGTATTGTGCCCTTCCTGTGGAAGTACTTGTCAGTATATCCTGCATGCTTGAAGAAATTCTATCAAGCCTCATTATGCCACTCAAAAATCATCATTTAGTTAGCATGTCAATGCTTGAGTGGAAGAACGATTTTATGCCTTATGTTTGAGTAGAATGTTCTCCGGTGTTGGTGTCTCTGTTTTCATCACTTTGCGTTAGCCCCAGACGCTTCGAAGTTGTTAATTCGCACAAGATAATATCTCCAGGATGGAAATCCTCGGCTATCTTGTTTTGGTCTGATGAAGAACAGCAGAGATGGCAAGAGTTACAGCACCAACCTTGCATATACACCACCTGAGTATTTACGCACAGGTGAGCATAAATCATTTGAATGCTGGTGCTATGGTCCCGTTCTCGTTGAAGTGATAGAACAGCTGGTGTAGAGCTTCGTTGTGGCCTCTTATCCAGTCGCCTTCTGACTATCGGATTCGATATGGGATGAGTGAGGTTTGAATTCGGTGCACAGTCTGCCTTCATACGGAGGTAAGAACAAACTTAGAAGTCCCAACTCAACGATTCGTCGCTTGTTTATGAATCCAGGAAGGGTGACTCCAGAAAGTGTAATCTACAGCTACGGAACCGTATTGCTCGATTTACTGAGTGGAAAGCATATTCCTCCGAGCCATGTGAGTGCAGCTTATCCACCTTACGTTGGAATATAGTGCTTGATTCGAAAACCGTGAACCAAACAAATTGTACTGGAATATCTGTTGATTGGATATTTGTGGAGTTTCAAGGTACTTGGCTGACTTGATTAATCGACTGCAGGCTCTGGATTTGATACGTGGGAAAAACATGCTTTTGCTGATGGACTCCTACTTGGACGGACAATTTACGAACGAGGATGGTGTCGAGCTTGTTCGCCTTGCATCGCGATGTTTGCAATTTGAACCACGCGAGCGACCGAATGCAAAGATGCTTGTGACCGCCCTTACCCCACTTCAGCGAAGAACAGAGGTAGTTGGACGATTAGTATCTCTTAATCAATAGCAGGCAGGGCCCTGAATTAGACACAAAGAATAGGGACATTTTTTCTTTATCAGGCTTGCGGAATGGGGTCTCATTTTATAAATTGGGACATGCACTTGCAAAAGCCAAATGTTGCCATAGATGGGCCAAGACTCAGTCCACTTTGAACATTTGCTGCTTTGGAAGGTACGCGTCCCAGAATTTTGACGCTTTTTGAGTAGCGGTGACTCTATTGAGGCTCTGACTGCAATACGTCGTTGCAATGGTTTCGTTCCAGCCTCACGGTTCGCAAGGATTTTTAATTTTATTTGTACACCGTCTCTCCTGAGTTCTGAAGATTGAAGTCTGCTTGATTTAGGCCAGCAGTGTGAATCGATACGTTTGTGTGCATCATTTACAATGGGCGTGCAGATTTATGCATCTTTGTCATCTTGGATGTGTGGTGCTCTGGATTCTCTGAATGGAGGGTGTTGAGCAGGTGTAGGTGGTCACTCAAGCCGTGGGTATTAAAGCCTTGTCCCGGCATGTGGCAAATTAGTGTATAACATGCTGTAGCATTGTTTTCGTGAGCTTAAGGGGATGTCTTTAATCGTCAATGCAGTTAATTCCCTCCTCCACACTGATGGGAATTGCTCGAGGACCAAATATGCCACCACCAAATGTTCCGGTGTCACCGCTGGGAGAAGCCTGCTCTCGCAATGATCTTACAGCAGTGCATGAGATTCTGGTCAAAACAGGATACAAGGATGACGAAGGTACCGATAATGAGGTATGCTTTTATCTTTCTATTTTAATTGCTGTGAAATGATAAATTAAGCTTAGGAATGTTGTGTGCACATTTGATTCTCAAGAGGACCTCAGTAATACTGGATTGCATTACGCAGCTGCAGGCAATTTGGTTTAGCTCGTCTTTCCGTTTTGGTGGAGCAATTTTCGCTTTGAGGAACAGTAAGCAAATTATGTGTTGCATGTGCAGTTATCTTTCCAAGTCTGGACAAAACAAATGCAAGACATGCTCAATTCAAGGAAACGTGGAGACATGGCGTTTCGAGAGAAGGATTTTAGAACAGCTATTGACTGCTACACGCAGGTACATTTCTTCACTGTTTTGCATATATTCCCTACTGGGTTTAAAGTTATCTTGTAGCAGACGGTGAGGGTTGGTGTTTTGGCTTGTCAAGAATGTCACTGAGCTGACTACTTATGCTGGATCATCGCAAAAATGTTGTGAACAATAAACTTGAGGGTTTTTATTTTTAAATAAATTTTTATCTTAAAATGGAACTTGAAACATTACTATTTTAATATGGTTTTTCATACTAAGACCTTACCTCTGAGATCAGGTACTAACATCGTATTCACTTCAGTTTGTTGATGTAGGGACAATGGTTTCACCGACTGTATTTGCACGTCGTAGTTTAGCTTATCTGCTGAGCGACCAAGCAGAGGCAGCACTTCGTGATGCAATGCAGGCCCAGTATGTCCACCCAGAATGGCCGACAGCATTTTACATGCAAGCTGCCGCCCTCACAAAGCTGGGTATGGACACGGACGCCAAGGATATGTTGAAAGAGGGTAATGATTTGTACACAAAACTACAGAGCTCGTTTTTATTAGTTTAGTCCAGTCTGCGGCGTTGGCCTTTTCATGCGGTGACATTTGCGACCTCGCTTTCTTTACACCGAAGTGGAACTGCTCTTCTGTGAGACGTGGTGTGTACTGTGCACGATTTTGACTTGTGAATTGGTTAGGCTTGAACAGCCTCTATGTGCTTTTAACTATTGAAATGATTATTGTACACCTTGTAGTGGATAAGTAACCCATTGCAGTTATAATGTGAGGCTCCTCAAGCTACTCTGCTTCTTTGTTTGAATAGTCATGTTGTTGGTGAAAATGCAGTTACCCAGGCTTCTTAGTGTTTATATGCAACATTGCATTAGCTGTTTATAAAAACATTAGTTTTTGCTCTTCCTGTTTGTTTTCTGAAGTCATTTTGGAACTTGTACCGCGTTGGATATTTATTTTTAATGAACGAAGTAACTTGAGCAAGTTGGGGTTTGTTGTTGATTGGGTTTCTCCGGAAGCTGTTCCTCAGCAGAGTGTTGTATGCAACTATTATAGATTCTGGTTCCGGCGACTGTTGGCATGGAATCTTGCTAATATGATCTATGGAGAAATAGAGCAGCGTTAGCAGTCAGTCTGCCAAGAGATGGATCTCCCTGTGTACTGGGGCCTGTGCAACTTGCTCTGCTCTAGACCAGGTCATTTAATCTGCAGCTCCAAATAGACCAGCAATGAAAGATATGGTACTGAAGTGGACAAAGATCTGTTTTGACCACATGTGATAAAGTAGTGGATAGGTTTCATGTGCACATGAGCGAATATTAATAGGGGATAGGCATGTCTGAGAAAGTGTTTTGTCTCAGCTCAGCTTGGTGGATCTCTTCCTAAGAGCTGTCGGCTCTCTATTGTAGTCAATGCAGTGGTAGTAACGAAACCTGCAGGGTTGTAGTATCCTGAGCTTAGTGTAGAAAGTATGAATAGAGTTGGTTCGCTTCTCAACCACACTACAACTGAATGAAATAAGTGAGGTAAAGAATGTACTAAGACTAACTTCAGGTGTGTGAATCTCAAGTTTTACTGAACTAATTTCAATGTCGGACCCTCGACATAAAAAGTTCTTTAAAGAGACAATGGAATCAGTGTAGGTTTGAAGAGCAGTACAGGCTTCTTTCGCTCTCTCGTGTAAATGAGAGGGACTAGTGCAGGGTTTGATCTTTTGACTACATCAAAATTGTGATAGTATAAATATTCAAGTCTTCAATAAGATGAGACCATGTTTTAGGATTTAGATTTAGGATTTAAAATTGTATTTTCTCAAGTGAAAAATCACCTACAATATGTTATAAATACATATATAGTATTTGACTTCTTATATTTATAGTAAAAAAATTATATTATTATAATATTCTTTATAACTGTGTTTTAGTTTAATTAAAAATATATTATTTATTTAATTTAAAAATATATAGTTTAATATTAAGTTTAGTATAAACATGTAATATTTTATTTAAAATGTAAAAATATAATATTTGTTTTTATATTTTATAAAAATATTACTGTTTTTATTAGTATTAGTTTTATTTATATAATAATATCTTTATTTGCTTAAAATTAAACTTGGCTTATAGAAAACCAAAAATTAGGTTATGAAAGCAAAGACTTAGAATATTGTTCTTAAATCTTAGCTATAGCATGTATCATCCACCATGCCCTTCTTCTTTTGTACCTTCTATCTTGCATCTTTGCCATCATGCTCTTGCATATCAATTTCATTTGGATTTTTATCTTTTGACCAATTTGTGCCTATTTACAGACCAATTTAGGATATATTAAAAAACCCCATAGTTTGTAAGAACCATGTTTTTAATAGTGATGCTTCAAATTGTAAAGTAGTTATTTATAAGAGTAGAATTATTTTATTAACATAATGAATGTGTGAATTTTAAGTGTAGGTAATTTATGCTAATATTAATTTGAAAATTAATACAATTCTAGTGCGTGCATTGCATTTTGATATAATTTTAGTATTTTAGAGTTGAATTAGGATTTTAGAAGATGCATTGTTAGTACTAAAAAATATTGGTGGTAATGGCAAGAAGAAAATTATTTATATATTCAATTGTTTTAGGTAGATTGCTAATAGTTGCCTTACTATAGAATTTGTAGTACAAAGAAATTGTTTTGTACCTTGCTCAAATTGTCAATCTTAATATATATATATATATATATTGGTTGTATGGTGAACAAAAATAGATTAGCTATTTATATTTAAAAGAACACAATAATTTGTAAATCAACAAGTAACCCAGATGTTGGAATCTATTTTTTATATAATTATATTAGACATTAAGACTTGATATTTATTTAGAGAGATTATTGGAGTAATTTATTTATTTTTTCAATCTTTTAAATTGAGAATTACTTTACAAAGATAGTGGAATGAAAAATAAAGTCTCTTTAGTAATCTAAATAAAATTTATAGAAGTGATTTATTTTTAAATTAATTTATAGTTATTATATTATTTAAAAGACTAAAATTTAAATTTATGTACTAAATTAATTCATATTTTTTGTATTTGATAAGTAGTTGCTCTTAATTCTATAATTTTATATGGATAATGCTAAAATTTGAAGAATATTTATCAAAGTAATATCAATGTTACAAATAAACACATACATGAGTTTTAGCATTTGATAATCTAAGTAAAGATAGTCAATAATATATGTTCAATTTTAAGATAAAGGTTCCAAACTTGTTATACATAAGATATATATTTTTATTCTAAATATTAGTTTATTAATCCATTTAAAAGTAAAATCATGAGCATGGTTGTTATATATATATATATATATATATATACATATAATATACATATATAATATTAATTCAATTTCTAATAATCTAAAATTATTAAAAGTAAACTTTTTATTTCTTTATTTAGTACAACACTTACAAAGTGTAAATAATTACACAAGAATGCATGTACTATAATTTTTTTTTAATTTATAAAATTATATATATGGAAGGGATAGATGATATCGGGTGAGGATGTGCCCCTGCTGAAATTGGGTATCCAAGAGTGCTTCAAAATTAGAGCCAACACAAGGCAATGCAAGACAGACCCCAAGTCCCTTCTCTCCCAAGGAGGATCTTGGGTTCATCTCTATAATCATCCATTGAGTTCATAGGTTTACTAATTCCTGAATTGAAAAAGTAGTCACAAAGATTGGATCATGGAAGTAAGGTGGGTCAATTTGATATTCCCCTATATATAAAATATCAAATGTTCTTCCAAATTTATTTGAGATTTAATTTTTTTTAAAATATAAATAATTATTGAATCTAGTTGGATATATATTTTTACACATTATTCATAGTGAAAATAAAAGTGCATGCTTTAAAATAATATTTTAAGGAGTTTAACAAAGAATTTTTATATTACATCCTTATAATGATTATATATAGAATAGACTTTTACTATAACAATATTACAATTATGTTTTTAGATTGGTTATTTTTGTTGTCTTTAATAATTTCTATCACTTATTATTATTGCTTAATAATTTAGTGTATCAATTTTTAAAAATCTACTATTAATTTAAGATCAAAATCATTAAAACTTATTTCAAAATAAGTTATTAGAAAACCAAATTGTTTTAACAAGTTTATTAAAATTAATGCATAAAATTTAGAAGTTATTGCAAGATTTAATGTAGGAATAATTAATATGGTGTCTTAGGCCATTGAAGAAATTTATTAAAAAATGATAAAAGTAAACTTCTACTATATGAGATTTTGTTGAAATTTAGATTTATTTTGCACATTTTTATTGTTAGATTTTTAATTTTAATATTTTTATTATTATTTTATAAAAATATTTTATTAATATATAAAAAATTTAGTTATTTTATGTATAAGTAGTTTTTTAAATAATATATATATATATATATATATATATATATATGGTATAAAGTATAAATATTTTGTCTATTTATTTTGTCTAAATTTTTAAAATAAATCTTAATTTTTTTTAATATATCAAGTTTATATATATATATATATATATATATATATAATCTTTTAATATATAAATATAAATATAATCTTAGTATTATTTTGTGTATATACATACATATATACATACACACACACACACACACACACACACACATATACATATATTCATAATTCCTCACCAATAAGCATATTAGCAAAAACAATTATAAGTTGATGTAGTATTTTTTTTAAGCATAAGATTTGTTTACTTCTAATTTATTTCATGAGTAGTTTTAAAAATTTAGGTGGAAGTAATCCTTACATATAGACTTAAAATTTTAATAGAAATTTAAGGTGATTTTGAATAAAATTGTATATTATTCTAAATTATCTACTTCTTATAGACAACTCAACTAAATGATGGGAAGAAAAATACTATATATATATATATATATATATAGATCTATTATAGAATTTGATTTAGAAATAATCATATTACAAAGTATTTAATGCATCTACTTATCTAGTAATCTATACTTTAATATAATATCCACTTATCCATTAATCTATATTTTTATATAATATAATAAAGTTGGCTTGGATTTATATTTTTTCTTGCTTGTGTAATATGATAATAAATAAGTGTGTGCATTATGGTGAATGATAAAAGTTTAGTAAACTACTAATATTAAAATTTCTTACCATATATTAGCGCTTGTTAAAAAATTAGATAAATTCAACATTTAAAAAAACTATTAGAATTTTTTATTATAATATAAATATACAATTAGGTTATAATTAATAATATAAAATACTTTAAAGATGTGCTATTATTATATTTTTTGAATATGAAAACTTTATAAATTTTGTTACTTACTTGCCAAATTTGATGACTTATATATACTACTATTATAAAAGTATGCCTTTTAAGTTAGTATTTATATTGATAAGAAGTAGCTATATCTTTAGTTTAGGAAAAACTAAACACATTGACTATAAACTTATATAAAAATAAACACAAATAATAATCTTATACAAAATATCTTACATAAGATGGTCTTCTTTAGTTTATTAAATGTACAAAACTACAATACTATTTTAGCAAATTCTAAAGAATATTTATTATTGATTATAAGTGAAATATTAAATTATATATTTAAAAATTATTTTAGAAAAAATACATAATTTTATATTTTTTTAAAAATATTCTTGTGCATATTTATTAATTTATTGATGCTTCTACCAAAGTGTGTGAATTCTAAAATCATAAATAGACAAAATAAAAGAAAAATAAAAGAAAAAAGAAATAGTCATGGTACAATTATCTCCTATTGAATGCTCTACCAATAGATTTTATTTTTTATTTTTTATTTTTTTAATAATTATTTTTTCTTTCATTTTTTAATTGAAATAGTCATTTGGTAACTAATGTGACTGAAACCATCAAGACCCATAAATAATCAGCCATTAAATGGTATCCACCTCCAATAATAATACAACAAGTTTGATATGGATGTGAATGAGGATATGTAGCTTGATGGAAAAGTGAGTGTAAATGAACAGTAAACTTATCCTAAAGATTCATCAAACAGCAACACTCCATTGAAGCAAAATCAAAGATGTAATTTCAGATTTTTTCAGATGTTGGGGTTATTTCAGAAACTGTGCAAAACACAAATAGTAACAGTAGCCCAATGTGAGCCTCATGAAGCCAGCGGGGAGGCCCACTTTATATTATACTAACAAACAGTCGAATGTCAGGCCAACTGTACTCAAAGACCAACTATGAGATCACAGTATTATCTGAGTTTTTTGAGACTCCCCATTGTTGATGGAGTCAGTCAGCTCTGTGGAGAAGAATATACAGTTTTCGCAGCAGCTTTTGTTTTGTTTTTGTTTTTTTGTTTTTTTGTTTTGTTTTGTTTTCTCTCTGACTAATGATCACAACTCATCCTAAACAAACCAAATACAAATGTGCATTCTGGGTATGTGTAAAAAAAAAATCCTCAAATCGTGTAAAAACTCAAGCAGGTACATCCTATATGAAATCGGAGCTGAGAAGCTGGGGTTAAATATGTACACGGCGGAGCTTCCGAGCCCGGATGGGGTTTTGAATTTCCGGGTTCTTCAGTGTGGCCGGATCCGTTTTTGGCTATTGCTGTTGCAGCTGCTGCTCTCACTTCTTGTCGCAGCTAGAAAAAGCCTTCCTTCACTCGCCTGTCCACCGTCGAGCGTGGTGACTATATAGTTTTTTGGTGGTGGGTTGTGTATGTACACGGCGGAGCTTCCGAGGCGCAGAGGAGATGTTTGGAAATCCGTGGTGGCTTAGTATGCCCGGATCTGGTGCTGTAGTTGCTTCTGCTGTTGCCACAACTCGGAAGCTTTCTTCACTCGCCTCGCCTTCTTGAGCACACTGTCGGCCGTCACGTTGCCGTAGACGATCACCTTCTTGCTCCATTGATCACAAAGCACATTTTCTACACCTACAAATTAACAGAAAAAGTGAACAATTAATCCTGATCCTTTCTGTAAAATCCTTGCACTGCAAAATGGAAACGATCAAGTTAGATCGGGCAGAAAGAAGAGGGGTGAAAACTGCTTGTGTACACTCACCATCCATGTATTCGAAGGCATTCCTCACTTTCCGTTCGCAATTGTCACAGCAAATAGGAACTTTGAGCTCCACACATTTCGATTGATTGGTGCTATACTGCTGCATCAACAATATTACAACCTGGAAATGTTAATCTGGGTGCATTGCACAAGATGTTTACAAGTTCATGTTGAAATTATGGATTACTTGAAGGATTTGAAGGCAAAAGTTGGGTCGAAGTGCTGGCTTACAGATTGCTTGGCTTGCTGACCGTGGTTCTGGAGGCTGAATTGTTCCTTGGTGCCATGGCCATGGCCGTGGCCGCTGTGCTGGAAATTGGTGGTTCCTTGATTGTGCTGCCCTTTGGAGGCTTTTTTCGTGTACTTGTAGGCCTCGTCGTAATCCGATGAGCTGTCCCATCCGTCTTGGTGCGACTTGTGGCTCGTCTTGCTTTGTTTTTGGCCCGAGTGATTGTGATCGTGAACTTGCTGGGTGTTGCACTGCCCTTGCCTGCAGGATTTAGCCTTCGATACAGTCTGCGGTGAGCTGTAGTTTTGGTTGCCGACCTTCTTGTTGCTTGAGTGCTCCTGCATTTCTCCCTTATGCTGGAAACTGTTCCCGTTCGTGAAACCCATCTTAGGGCCAGTGCTTCCCGTTTCGTACTCGTCGTCGTCGTCGTCGTCGTCGTTCGCGCTCTCGTCATGCTGCGAGTACCCGCGCCGCATCACGTTGCCTTGGTTTCCATTCGAGTGCATAGACTGGCCACCTTGTCCTTGGGATTTTCTATTCGAATGCTCGTAGCCGTTGTTCCGGCTGTTGTGATCATTACCGCCCTGGTTGCTGGACATGTTCATCGATTTGTTGCTATGATAGTTGTTGTCGTGATTGTTGTTGCCATTATTGGATTTGTTGTTCATTGGCATCTCCATCTGCCGAGTCATGTATTGTTCTACGCCATTGCTCTGGCCTTTGTTCTGACCGTTGTTCGTTTGGCTGGTCATCGTCCTCTCCGACTGCCGGTACTGGTCGCTGCCGTTGTCTCTGCTAGGCATTGGGCCCATCGACGCCTCTGACTGTCTTGATTGTTCAGGACCGTTGCGAACCATCATCCCCTGCGACTCCAGACCTCTGCCAGTGGACTGAGTCTGAGCTTTGCCGCTCATTGGTGTCATGGAGTGAAGCCACATGTCATCTTGCGACTGTCCTCGAAGAAACTGCAACTCGGGATACACGCGGTATCCACTAGGCACTGCATGAAATTGCTGGGGGCGCCTGAACATGTCCATGTATATGTCATCTCGCACCTCGGGCCTCATCATCTGCTGCGGCCGCTTGTACATGTCCGTATAGATGTTGTCCCGCACCTCCGGCCTCTTGTACGCCATGACGTTATCCTCGCGGTGAACGTATTGTTGCATTTCTGGCCTTAGGGGCACGGTCATCATTTGTTTCTGGCTAGGGTAGTAACTATCCTCAAAGGATACGGGCGCCATTCGCTGATCCATCCAGTAGGGTACAGGCTCGTACCTTCCATAGAATACCTGAGTCCACATCAAAGTCAAGTGCAGCACATGAGCACGGTTGTCGCGCATTTCCACAGGAACTACAGCAGGCTGCTAGATTGCGAGGTGTTTTCCAGTTTCGGCATGATCCTAGAATTGTTTCTGGTTAAGCTCCTCGAATCTCGCTGATCAGTCGAGCTGTATCAAAAGACACAGCACACAAAATTGACAAGATAGTCGAAGGATATGCATTTGTAATATTTACCTCGTCCAAGGGCAACAGGCCGCTGTGGCCGTTGATTCCGTAAAAAGGTCGGGGATCGTAGAAGTATTGCCGCGCCATCACACAAGCTGAACTTAATCCTCACTCTGCAGAACTTTCAAGACTAGTTGCAGAGAACGTCAACCTTCTGAAGAATATGCCTCTGATTATAATTCTAAACAAACCAACATCTAAAGCCTCAACGTTACTCTTCCGAGAAGAGACAATTATTCGAGGAGTCTCTCAGCGAGTCGCAATGCGTGTATCGAGATCTATACTAACCTCAAAGAGACTAACCACTCGAGCTGCCGAACCCAGAAACGAGAATCACTGCAACTCTGAACTGTAGGACATCAGACCATTGCCTGCAGCATGTAATGGCAAATACAGAGCAAGGAAATGGTTCAAATATTTTAGGCTTCCTTCTTCAATGACATGGCACGAGCTCACTTCGCCTTCTCTCTCCCGACCTCCGGCTCTCAGAACGACACAAAACCACACACACGCGCACACACACGCACGCCCTCACACATTTGCAGGGATAGCTTGACGTCGAAGGCGTTCTGTCTAAAGTGAACCCTTGTCACGTCTTATACAGGCTTGCTAGGCCTAGAGCCCCATGGCCATGGACGGTCCCACGCTCTGACAATGGGGGCACCACCTAGCAAAACTTACACTTGTACACGACCTGCACAAATTCCAGTGCTGTGGTCTATGATCCGACTGTCACAGAATTGTTTTGATCTCCTGATCACCTCCACCGTCAATTCCCGTCTCACGCCATCCCCTCACCTACTACTCTTACTAGGGGTGAAAACTGGTGAACCCAGTACTTGTCCGCTGAAGCTCCCTCAGATAACGGAACCTTTGTACAGCACTGGAACCCCGTTCAACTGTACCAGGGCGATCGACAGCCGGTACCCAGTCGATGTCTCCTCATCTCTTGTTTGCACGGTGGCACGACCACACGGCGTCAGGCTCCGGTGGCAGATTCATTCAACCTCGTTATGCATCAACGGGTTTGAGCTAGATAACCATCGATAGGAAGGAATCTCTCGAGCTTTGTTTCAGGTCTCGTAATTGAGCAGTACTTATCAATGCTGTTTTTTTCTTCTTCTCACATGGACGATGAGATACATAGATTGTGAATGAGTCGTGTGATTGTGGACCAGCGGCCGGTCAAGAGAGTTACTGTTTTGCGGTAATCGAATATCGACGAGAGTGGTTCTGCAAGAATTGCCCATCCTACCCTTCCATCGATAGACAGCAAAAATAGATTTTGGGTCCTATTCCAAAGTGTTTATCAATGATTAGAACACTACATCTGCAAAGCATAATCGTGTGATTGTAGTGTGACGTTTACAACACTTTAGAATAGGACCCAAATTTAGAAGCTCACACTCTACAAATCCTGACCGACATTCTGAAAAACCTCGGAGCCATATTCTCCAGAGAGCCTGGGAGTTTGGACCAAATCGCGGGCCCGGTTGCCCTCTAGACCCGTCTTCGAGACCGGGACTCTTTGAACCCTTCTCGAAATGCCGCCTGATGACTCATTGACTTCCGGGTCCTTCCACGGAGCTTCCCCTTACATTCCCATGTTCCGTACAATTATTAAGAAATGACGTGGAAGTGCAGCTTGCTCCCTCTACCTGAGACATCCTTTCGATGACATGGCATTCCCACTGGGTCCAGCATATCCTAAAATTCACGGGTTCGGCTTTTCTTGGGTGGTAGATGCTGACTCAGCAAACTGAGTCAAACGTCATGTCACCAAAAAGGCTTGCTTAGATGTTCCTAAGTAGGCTTTTGCTCTGTTTCGTCTCAACAGGCTGGAAGCATAATTCCACTGTTATAAGGATATGAGGAAAATGTATGCAGTAGGATCCACACAGCAGCAGGAGCTAAACAAGTAAGTTACAGTACCAAACAATAGCTGCATTTGGACTATATCCTACATGGCAAGTCATGGAATCTGTCCCCCATGTTTTTGTACGGTTCCATTTTCTCCAATTTTGATGGAAATCTCCACAAGTCTCTTCTTTTGATGCAAACAGAGGGTTTTGAGTTGCGCCGCCCCTGTCACTTATCCAAATGGGGCAGGCAAAACCACAGCATGTGCCAAGGGGGGATGTACTGAAATTTTAAAAAAATTGGAACCAATACAGTGACAGACTGGGTCCCTTTCTTTTCTTCCTGTTTTTTCATTACATCTATGTGTCCCATAAACTCACGCCAGCTGAGCTTTCAGTGACTAGGCTGAGCTGGACCAGGACAGACTGGGCCAGGCTGGGTGAGGTCAGGCCAGGCCAGGCCAGGCCAGGCCACAGCAGTCATCCTCTACACAAGCCTTACAAACACTCACTCACTCACTCAGTCACCCACCGACCCACCCCAAGGACAGGCCTGGCCTCTATCAGGGGCTGCAAGTGGGAGCAAGGGTAGGCAACAAACACTGTTTTGCCTTTGGACGCTGAAAGAGAGTTGTGCTGTGAGCCCTCTCGGATGAAACCTCATATATTCATCTATATGTCACGTTATTCATCCATGATTTCCTTATTCATCCAACTAGTATGCTGCCATGAAGATGTGGGAGGGGGGGAGGGGGGGGGGGTTTTCCAAGGGTGCCATTGGCCTGAGTAGCCGTCCCATGTGTTTTGAATGGATATGATTCCTCCAAGGTTTTGTTGTTCTCAAAATACTTAAGTTTGTGGCTCTTTCCAAGGTGGTTGCAATGACAGCCAAGCCACAAATAGTTATATAAAATAATGGATAATGTATACCATATTTATGTGTTTTTTGAAAATTTGTGAGAAAAGTGCTTTAGTGGATGAATTGCGCCCAAGTGAAGGGATAAGAATTGCTTCCAATACACTCACACTGTTTATAAATAATGAACAATGAGGGAGGAGAACTGTGGAAATAGCATTGTAGTTTGAGCTGATTCTTTTTAATTGATATATTCTTTTTTTATTTTTTTATTTTTTTGCATTGAGTTTGGATTTGATACCTTCTAGCCTTGAAATTCTTGTGTGGATTTCTACAAGTGGAGATAAGGGAATCAGGGCATAGATGGATGATACTGTATTGGTTTTATCCAAAGCATAGATTTATAAAAGGAAAGAATATGGTGCCTATGATAATGTGTTGGATGTCTTGGTATTTAGTGCCACTCATTGAACAAATGGGGGAGACTTTCTAGGCCCTTGAAAGAGGGAAAAATGTACACTTTGTCAATACATTCTAGGCTTGTCATGGCTTCTTGAATGGAGTTCAACACCCACACACATACAAATGTGTACTTGAATTAGTATAAGAATAATTAATTTACATTGAATATTGCAAATGGTATGTAATTTCTTAATATTGAAATTGAAAGTTACAAGATTCAATTGATCTCATGATTGAGGATGCTTCTTTAATTAACAATACTTATCTTTAATGACTTGAAAGTAAATTTACTACAATACTAGATAGATTCTTTCAGAATGACTACATTGAAATTGAACATCTGTTCATAGAAAGTTGGTATTAAAATAACCCCCAACAAGAGGGTGCTCATTTTATATTTAAACAACTGAACTTTATGATTGTTGAATAGTATAGAACAAGATTATCATCTTATTCATTTTTTAATTATTGTTAATTATAATAATAATTACTTCTACTGTTGTATTTTAATCCAAAATTTCTTGTTTTGAAGGAAGTAACCTATTCTCTCAGAAATTATTTTGTTCCAAATTCAGAATGCATATTTTGAAGTGTGAATTTTTCACAATTTGTTTTTGAAAAAAGACATGTTGTGGTGTAGACTGGAATTTGCTATATATATATATATATATATACATTTGATTGAATTTCATGTGTGGTACTATAGATATATAAAAATAGATGAAATCAAAACATGCAAAAACAAAATAAATGAAAAAGGTGAAATTGGATAGGATTATAATGGATGAACAAGAGTGGCTGTGACTAAGATCAGTTTCAAAAAGTCACAGCCAACTTGGTTTTACCTCTAGACTTGATCTTAAAAGACTTTTTTTAAGTAAAAATATAAATTGTTAAACATTGACAAAGTAAAGGCGAGGAATGGGAAGAGCTGGGGCTTGAATTGGTGAGTTAGTGTTGTTTTTTTACCAAAGGCTTCTTGTATTTTATTTGTATTGAGAAATGTTGTGAATTTTTTTTGTGCTCATAGAATACAATACAAGGATTTTCTTAAATTTAAGTAACTAATAAATTTACATGAATAATTATGCAAAAAGTAAAAATTGTATTGTGATTATTAAATCATATGAGTATGATTGATAATTTAAGTTCATTTGAGATTTTGAAATTATATTCAGAGCAAATTGAGATATTTTGGTAGTGAGATTTAATTTAATTTCTTTTAATGCTTATGTGCCTGAAATCTTTAAAAATTTAATCATTTTTTCATACATATATTTGAAATAAATAAATTGAAGACCTGTATCCAAGCAATATATTATGAAATTTCCAAGTTTGTGTGTGTTTGAAATGCTTACAAGATTGTGATTTCATCAAGTTTTGAATTGATCGGACTGATAAATTGTGGATATTTTTTGAAAGTGATATCAGAGGTTTGTACCAGGGTTTTGATGTCAATCAGTCAGATTTTAATGACCACTCACTCTGCCTCAATCGAAGCTCTTGTAACCATGAAAATTGACTTGGTAATTATTAAAATTGTAAATATTATTTATAGAAATTATCTTAAGAGATACATTACAAAACTTATGACATATAATTGTATTGTTACAAACATGAAAAATACTTCTGTAATAAATAAATAATGATATGTATATTAAATAAAATCAATGTTTTATAACTTTGAATTTGACCACATAACATGCATTCCAAGCCTCTAAAAATTCAAATAACTTTGACTCAACAAAATAATCAATGCTGAATAAATAATTTGTATCATATTATTTATTTTAACCTTTATATTTGAAACATCCTATTAATTCTTTCTATTTCTTGTTTACATTTAAAAGTTTCTATTTGTTATTTACAACTGTTACTTACAATTGTTACTTTATAACTATATCCAAACTTTTCATTGTAGTTTGTTATAAGTCCTTTTAATTATATATTGAAAAATTTGTAATTTCATAATAGATATTTATAAGCTCTTGATGTTAACCAATCAAAAGTTTTTAAATGAAAAAAGTAAAATTTTAAAGATTTATTTGTAACTGCTTCTAACACATTATTACTCAAGTATTACAGAAATCTATTTTTATAATTGTATACAATTAATTGGTTTTTGTAGCTTAGAGCATAAATTTCTTGTAACAGGATATAAACTATAATATTATTATTTTACAAAAAGTAATTTTTTTTTGAATTAAAATTAAGAATTAAAAACATACATCATTAAATTTGAGTATATGATGGTTTTTAGTTGTATAATTGTTCTACTACAGATTTATATGTATTTTGATACATAATTTTTTTTTCGAAACATTATTTTTTTTCATATACATTTATCTTATTACAAAATAAATAAAATTTGGAATAAAAATTAGTTTTTAAATATAGATAAATGAATACTTCTAAATAAGGCTATCAAAGTAATTTTTTTTAGTTACAATAAATATTCTTTATTTTTTGCTTAACTAAAGCAAGTAATACACACTTATAACCTTATATTATTATTTTTATTAGTATTATTTCATTTTTATAGTCTTATGACATTGAAGATATAATGATATGATAAGGATGTAATTTACTTTCATTTTGTAATATTGTTGTATAGTTAAATTGCCTACAGTGAAAGGCATAACAGAACACACCATCTGATTGTTTTCCACACTACCCTAAATCATAATTTTAATTTGTGTGGTTTTCATTTTATAACACATGATTATTAGTGAGTTGAAATTCATCTTTTCTACACAACTTAGTCATAGAAGTTAATCTAAACATGAACACATATTTTGAAGTGAAAAGCAGTTTTACATATTTTTACCATCCATGAGTATTCTCTTAAACACTATACAGAAATCTCTTATATTGTCATGAAATCTTCAAAAATTGTGTCCTATATTAAGAAAATAAGAGAATATTTTTTTTAATAAGATGGCAATTTTGAAACAGACAAAAGTAGTTACTGCAAAGCTTTAAATGCAAAGCTGCCCCTATTGTGTAATTCTATTCACATTCATATTCTCCATTCAATTGTGTCCCATATTAGACTTATAAGACAAGTAGGACAAGTTGTGTCCTATCTTACACAATATAGTACAAAGTTCCCAATGTCCTATATTAGAAGAGCCTATGCATAACCTTTCAAATGAATTTCCTTGTACAACACAATCCACCACAACACATCATTCTGTTGTAGACAGATTACACTACAGAAAATGAACAAATTAACTCACTTAGAATTAACTCAGCCTTTGGAATCAGTTCAGAAACTCACTTGATATTTGAGTTAAAAAGGCATCCATTACACATAGCAACACAACTTCACATTAGAATTATTTCCCATCCACCCACCCATCCATCCATCCATCCATCCATCCATCCATTTTTCCATCCCATGGGCTCACATGAAATATCCCCAATTGTAGTTGTTGTGGCTGCATGCATGCCACTGTTACCACCTTTTGTTTTTTTTGTTTTTTTTTGTTTTTTTCCTAATATAATGCTGGAATTTGCTCTTGCATGGATGGTGATGCAAAGCCTTGGTGCCACCCAGACCACACTGGACCAACTTCTAAAAAGCTCCTTCACCCACCCCACCCACACCTCTAATCCATTACACCAAACCTCCAAATCCATTCCATTCCATGGACCCTCCAAACCCATTTTTATTCCACCTACTCACTTTATTCTATTTGTACTTGAAATCCATTCTATTTTTCCCAAATTTCAAACTCACTTCATTGGTTGAGATCCTTGTCCTAACAACTCTAAAATGTAGTGGGGATCACTTGTATGATTTGCATAAGGAATATGACAATTAGAGTCTCATTCTAATTGTCATTTTGTGTTTGGTGATTTTACTAAAAATTAGCCACTTTGATCAAGGGTATGAATGGATTTTGTGCTTGTTAAAAAGAATTATTATTTTGAAACTAAATATGTAAAATATCATTTTAACATTAATCTCACAAAGGTGCCAATGCCTATTCTACATGACTACTCTTGACACAAGTTTTTAAGCCACCTTTTGATACCCAAATTGTGCTTAAAATGTTTTATGCACTACCATGAGGTGCCTTTCTAAACAGTCAAAATATGTTTCTTTGAGAATTCTAAAAACATTTAAAAAATAAATGTAAGCAATGCCACAAGCTCATGAAAGCATAGGAGTGTATTTCTATTTAGTATAGCCACACTTAGTCATTGCCAAGCTTTTACAAAACCTCATGTGAGACTTGGGTAGCCTAATAGGACCTTTTAAAGTCCTCATAGATATGAAATTTTAATGGGTTTTAATTTGAATTTTTTTGAAGAACTGAATTGGGATTTCCAACGCCCACAGCAAGAAAGCACAATTCTTCATCACATCTCAAGGGTTTTCTATATTTCCTTTGCAACATTTAGTAGTCTATTTTAGAATTACTGAATCTAATGATTGTAATACTAATTGTATAGAAAAAAAAATTGTGTATATATATATATACATATATATATATATATTTCTCTCTTCTTTCCCATTCTCTTTCTCCCCCTTCTTCCTTCTATTTAATACCAAATAATTTCTTGGAAATATAAATACAAAGATTGATTTTATTACTTTTAATACATGTAATTTTCTTCTTACAAACAATATTTTTATTTTAATGTTATATTACAGATTAAATAATTTTTATGATAAAATCTATGAAAATATTAAATAAAATGCCATAGATCAATAAATATGATTTATAAAAGTTAATTAATATTTTGTTGTTGTTATTGTTGTTGTTGTTGTTGTTGTTTTGTTTTTTATTTTTTATTTTATGATCAGTAGAAAATTTAAATTTTTTCTTGGATTTATCTACATTAAGGTGTTTTGTTGATATTTTCTTTAAAAATAAGATTAAAAATATTAAATAATCAAATAAGTATTATACCATCTATTTTTTTAAAAATCATACAATTTATTTTTGGCTTATTCACATGATATTTTAGTGCCAAATTTACTTATAAATTCAAATATTTGATATATGCAAAAAATAAGATTTTAAGCATAAATTTTTACAAATTTTATACCTATCTATCTCTCTCTATACATAATATTTAGATAAAAAAATTTAAAATATTATTTTATTTGAGTTATAATTAAATTTATTACTAAAATTATACCATAAAAAATATGATATTTTATGCTAATATAATTTTTTTTAATTTTTTTTTTAAATCATTAATATTTATGTAACTATTTATTTACCAGATTAAAATTAAGATTAAGATTATTTTATATTATTTAATTTGTATAATTCATATACTACTTAATTTTAATATAAAGGTTGGAAAGAGTCTAAAGACTTTTTAAACTATGAAAAAAATTTGATGTAATTTTTATTTTTAGAAATAATTTTTAAAATTTGATTATTAAAGTAAAAATATACAAAAAAAAAAAAATACTCTTAAAACTACTAACTAACATACATACACACACACACACACACACATATATATATATATATATATATATATATATATATATATAAATATTTTGAATCTATAACTCTCAAAATGGATAGTATTTATATAAAAGCCTAAATTTTTGATATCATAAATGCACCAAGGAGAAGTCCCAAGGCTTCTCAAGACATATTACTAGACTATTTGATCTTAATACAAGTCTTTAAAGATCTCTATTAATCAAATAATGGCTTAAAGCAAATCTTATTAGACTAACCAAGCCTAATAAAAGGCCTTTAAGCTTATAAAAAATTGTAATTCTATAAATTTTATATCAACATATTATAATTATCTTCAATAATTAGTAAAATAAAATATATTAATATAAATATTTATAATAAGATAAATATATAATAAAATATAAATTTCTATAATAAAATATAAAAATATAAGAATATCTAATAGAAACTTTATTTGTATTATTTTTTCTTTTGATAAAATAAATTAATATTTTTTTAAAGATTTAAGAAGACAATTGAAAATTCTTAAAAATATATATATTTTTAAAAAATATATATACTTTTGTTCAAATGAATCTAAAAATAATATTATTTTTGGAGATATTTTTTTTTGAAATTTTTTGTGAGTATGGATTAATAGAAAATATAAAAATTTGTAAGTAGGATATTTTATTTATTATGCAAGCACATCATTATATTTTTTCATCTTAAAAAATGAATTCTTTTTGTAAAAAAATTAAACATATCTTGTTTTTTTAAAATTTCTTTTTTCAACAAAAATAAGCATCTTGTCTCTCCAAAACTATTGCAACAATTTTTAAATTTTTCTTAGTTTTTGAAATTCATGACATATCTATTATTTATTTTGCCAAAGTCAAAGAGCTGTTTCTTTTATTTCTTGGAAGGAGACTTTGAATCTATCTTTTTAGTAATTCAAAGAAAGGAGAAGAAAGAAGAAGGCTTTTTTCAAGTGTGAGTTCAATTTTTGAACTTTTCTCCTTCTTTTTCATTAGGCTCAATATCTTGCTGCAGTGTATCTAGACCCTTTTTACTCTAAAGCCACTTTTTATTTTTAGAGATTTTTTATTTTTTATTTTTTATTATTTTATTATTTTATTATTTTGTATAAATATCAAATAGAAATTAAGCAAAGCTTCAAACAACTTGATGGAATTGGTTAGAAAAATCATAAATTGGACTAAAAAAAACTTATATTGAACTATATTTGAATAATATCACAAATCTAGTTTATTTCCATATATATTATTTTTTCATCAAGAGAATAAAATAAATAAATAAATAAATAATAAATAACTAGATAGAGAGAAGAAGAAAATGAAGAAAAATGGATGTTTAAGTATGAAGTCAAATGAGGTTTTTAGCCTAATTTGATGTGTATTTTTTTAACATATTAGAATAGCTTTCCACTCCTGTCTTGTATTTGGAAAATAGTATAGAATTGATATAATTTAGTGTATTATATATATATATATATATATATATATATATTTGGAATTACAATAGGTCCTTGGAAACAAAACATATAATTTTGAGCTCATATAAACATATTTTGGTCTTTTGTCAAGGACATGAATTAAAAGAAGATGTATGAATTAGTAAAATCTATATTAAAAAAAAAATCAAAATAGAAATAAAAAAGTATAGGTATTCAAGAAAAAATTAGAATGGCTATTATCAAAGATTAAAAAATATAAAGACTCTTAAACTAAAATTAGAAACAAGAAAAGAATTGACAAGAGTTAAGAAGGCTTTATTCTTGTCTCTATATATACTACCTACCTAAGAGTTACTTCACAACATTCTATAAGACTTTTAATATATGTCCAATTTGTAAGACATGTGTCAAACTTACAAGACAAGTTTCCTATATGTGCTCCATATACTTACCTTATTCTACAAGCTACTAACATATGCAACATGTTGCTAACTTGTTGGCCAAATTTTTAACCTACCAATCACCTTTAAATATGTATAAAGGTGAAATCATATCTATGAAGCTTCTAAGAAGCTATTCTATAAGATATTATCAAATTAATCTATTTTTATTTATTTCTATCTATCTATATTAATTAGATAATTATTAGAATAAATCTTATATTTGTGGCATTATCCCCCCTTCTAAAGATAAATTCCACAAAAAGCAGTGATTATATGTTGAGAAAGTTCAAGATGCGCCAAATTGTATTTGCTACATACTTTGATCTTTGTTTTTTTTAAAGATAGCTGATAGGTCTTCTCATCCATTGATAGTGTTCCATATCAAGGCAAGAGGACCACCTTGATATTTAATTATTATTGAAGCCTTCATAACTTCTTTCAAAGAAAATATTTGAAATACCATCAAGAATAGTTCTTATGTCTAAAAGTATCATTAAACACTAAAAGTCTCTTTTAAGATCGTAATATCAAACACGTTATATTTTGCCATCAATCCAAAAAAGAACATGTTATTTTTAAAGATCTTCATCTCTATTTCATTATCTTGAAGGTTGTGATAGTCGTAATGTCTTATCTGATAAATTAGCAAACAATAGCTCTTGAGCTGAATCTGCTGGTTGTTGATTTTTCATCTCTCTAGCATTAAAAAATTTAAAAGAATAGAAAACAATGATATAAGATAGAATAAAATCTCTATTGAACCTACTTTGTTTTATAGATTTTTTTTTTTTTGACTCTTTATCTTGATTTTAATAGATGTTGTTGATGAAATACATTGACATTTATTGATGTATTTGCTAGATTCCTAGATAGCTCCCATATGCATTTATTAATATTGTATCTATACCAATGTATAAGATATTCAAATTGATTTTGATATTTTCTTGAATCTAAGATCTCTTCCACCTCAAATTTTTCATTATTGTCTACTTCTATAGGAGGCGGTGGTATTTGTCTTCTTCTTTGTATATCCACTATTTTGTATGACTTGAGAAGTGATATGTTGAATACAAGATGGATCTTTATAGATTTTGGTAGGTGTAATTGATAAGCAACTAGATTAATTTATTCACAAATTAGAAATGATTCAAGCCTATAATAATCCAACTTGTTACAAGAATGAATAGTCTTGATATTACGATGAAGTAATCATACTTTATTATCCTTGTGGAATTGAGGTTGCTTCTTGCAATTGATACGTGCATTGATTTTCTATTATTCTTAAACTTCTTTTAATTGTGCCTTCATTCTTACATGTAACTCTGACAATCAATTTATCAAATCTTTTGTCATAGCATTATCAACTTTTGAAAAGCCAAAAGTATCAAGTCATGGATGACAATCATAATTTACAAAGAATGAAGTTTATTGAGTAGAAAAATATATCAAATTATTGTAAGAAAATTCTATCAATGGCAAAAGAATTGTCTAATTAACTTAATGATAGTTGATAGTACATCTCAAATATTGCTCCAAAATTTGATTTACTCATTCCATTTATCTATCAATTTGACGATAAAGAATTAAAGATAATTTTATGTTTACTCTCAATATTTAAAAAAAGATTTTTCAAAATCTTGTTATAAATTTCATCTCTCTATTTAATATAATATTCTTTAGTAATCCATAATAGTGATAGATCTTCTTAAAGAAGAGTTTAATTATTTTTTCACCTATAATAGATTTTGTATATAGTACAAAATGTGCTATCTTTGTGAAACAATCTATAATTATAAATATAGAGTCATATAAACTCGAATTTGAAAGATTTGTGATAAAATCTATAGAAACACAAAATCAAAGTTGTTATGGTATAAGTAATGGTTGAAATAATTGATAAGATTGATGATAAGGAATTTTTGATTTTGAATAGATATCTACAATTGTACAAATTCTTTAAAATCTTTTTACATTTGAAGCCACCAAAAATCTTTTAATATTAATTTTAAAATTTTATTATATCTAAAATGTTATATTGTAGGAAAATTGTAACAAGCTTCAAGAGTATATAGTCATATTTCACCTTCTGAAATATATAAGTGTCATTTAAAATAGAATAGATTATTTTTAAATTCAAACTTAGAAGTATCATGAGACTTAGATGAATTATTTTTAATATCATAAATAAAAGGGTCTACAGACATACTTGACTTGTCTTGCTTGAAAAAAGTTGAATCAACAATCAATGTTGATTTCATTGTTCAAAGATGAAATTGCTCCGACTTCAAGAAGATTGTTCTTTGTTGATTAAAAGCAAAATCTTTTTCTTTTGGTATAAGATAAGAATGTTGAGAAAGTGCATCAGATAGACCTTGTTATTTTTTTGATTAATAAGTGATGATAAACTTAAATCTTGACAAAGACATGTTCCAACAAACTTGAGGATAATTCAATACACGTACTTACATGAAATATTCAAGGTTCTTCTCATTTGTATATATGGTGACTAGATTAGAAGTGCTTTCTAGAAAATGATATTATTCTTAAAAAGAATCTTCAATTATAAGAAATTTTTTATCATGGATTTTGTAGTTGATCTCTATTATTGAAAATTTCTTGAAATAAAAAACTACTAAGTGAAGTTTGTCATTTGCTCCTATTTGTAATAATATCATATTCAAAGCAAAGTCTAATGCATTTGTTTCTATAAAAAATACCTCAAAAAAAAATTGATATAATATAAGATTAGTGCAAAAGAAAAAATAAAAATAAAGACTTGATAATAATTTACAAATTTCAAAAAACATTATACATTCTTAATTGTTTTTGGAATCTTCTAGTCTATAATTTTCCAAGTTTTTTTAAGATCTATCTTAAGACCATCATTTGAAATAATATATTCTAAAAAATCAACTTAAAAAGTATGAAATATATGTATTTTTTTTTTTATCTTGGCATATAATCTTATATCTCTAAATTTTTGTAATACACAACAAATATGTAATTCATGTTCTTTTATATTCTTAGAATAGATTAAATTATTATTTAGATAATAGACAATAAAATTATCTATAAACTCACAAAAAATATTATTTATGAGATATTGAAAAGCAATTGGTGTATTTGTGAATTCAAAAGGCATAACATTATATTTAAAGTGTCCATACCTTGTTCAAAATGTAGTCTTTTGTTCATCTCCTTCTTTGATGTGGACCAAGTTATATGTTCTTTATAGATCTATTTTTGTATAGATCTTAGATTAATTTAATTAATTAAAAAATCCAAATATCAAAGATAGAGGATATGTCAAGGACATGAATTGTAAAGGAATAAAAATATCAATACATTCTTGTATCACTCAAAAGAATAGAAAAGCACTTAAAAATAAAATAATATTAAAATTAGAATGGCTATTGCCAAAGACAAAAAGACTAAAGACTCTTAGAACAAGAGAAAAAATAAAAAAGGCATTCACAAGAATGAAGAAGGTTTCACTCTTGGCTCTATATATACTATCTACCTAAGAGCTATGTGATGACATTTGATAGGACCTCCAAGACATATCTAATTTGTAAGACACATGTCAAATTTATAAGACAAGTTTTTTATATGTGCACCACGTACTAAGCTTATTCCACAAGCTACTAATCTTTGCAACATGTGGCTAACTTATTGGCCAAGTTTTTAATCTATCAATCATCTATAGACATGAATAAAAGTGAAATTACATCTATAAAGCTTTTAAAAAGCTATTCTATAAGATATTATCAATTTAATCTATTTTTATTTACTTCTTCATATCCATGTTATTTAGATAATTATTAGAGTAAATCTTATGTTTGTAATATTATCCTCTCTTTCACACACAAGTTCCATGAAGAGTAGTGATTACATGTTAAGAAACTCCAAGGTGCACCAAATTGTATTTGCTATATATTCTAATCTTTGTTCTTTTTAAAGATAGTTGATAGGTTCTCTTAGCTATCAATAATATTTTATATTAGGGTGTTAGGGACATAATCTTAGAACCTTCTAGAAATTAGAACATTCTAGAAGCAAGTCTCTGGAACCTTCTAGAAGTTTCCATTAGCAGTTATTGGAAGTTTCTTGAGAAGCTTCCTAGTTAGTAGAAGTTGCTTGAGAAGCTTCTTAGTTAGTAGAAGTTGCTTGAGTTGCTTCTTAATTCATGGAAGCTGCTTGAGAAGCTTCCTAAGTTGTTGGAAGTTGCTCAAGAAGTTTCTTATTTAGAAGTATATATAGGAGTCGAGGCTGAAGAGTTCTTCAGTCTCGACAACACATCTCTTAGAGCTCTAGCTCACCTCTCTGATGTTGCTCTTGTACTCATTTGATCAATCTAATTCTTGCCAATTCTCTTTGAAATTCTTGTTTAGATTTCCTCTTTGTATTTTGTGTCCGTGACAGTTTGTCGAGACTGCTCTCATCTCAGATATTAGAGCTAGTCCTTCTTGTTAGAGTGTGGATTATCCCTCTTCTTGAAGGTATACTAGTGTTTTAGAGGTTGCGGATTACCCTCCTCTAAACTGATATCTCTCCCATTACAATATTGGAATCTTATTCTTCCTGGAGAGAGTGGATTACCCCTCTTCTTGAAGGATTTTAGACGTTTTAGAGGTTGCGGAGTACCCTCCTCTAAACCAATATTTTCTTCTTCGTAGAATCAATTATTTCTCTCTTTTAGAATGGCTGGAGATCAAGGGATTAGTATGACTGAAAGTTCGGAGTCCAAGTTGGACGCCATTATGAATGCCCTTGCTATGTTATTGCAAAGAACTGCGGAGATTGAAGGAGCATTTGCAAGACTTCATAATGATGGAGCATCTGGAGTAACACAATCTAGAATGCATCAACCTCAAGTTTCTGCACCAGAAGAAACAGCTTTGCCTATAATTTGACAAAAACCACTAGTTCTACAACGAAAGGAGCCTCGAGTTAGCCTTCCAGATAAGTTTGATGGTACACGCTCCAAGTTTCAAGGTTTTGTCAATCAAATCAAGTTAATAATAATTTTACAATCCGGACGCTATCCAACGGAGGAGTCACGTGTTGGACTGGTTGGAACCCTACTTACGGGGCAGGCTCTATCATGGTTTGCTCCTTTATTCGAGAAGGGATTATCAATTTTGAACAACTTTGAAACTTTTTTGGAAGCGTTTGCGGAAGCATTTGGCGAGAATGACAAGGCTCGATGGGCTACAATAAAGATTCAATCACTACGACAAGGGACACGCTCTGCATCAGTTTATGCATCAGACTTCAGACAATTAACATGTGACATCAACTGGGATGAAGAAGCATTGACGAAATAATTCTTATCAAAGTGATGGATGACGCAAGGATTCATTATTATCTCTTCCTGACACTCTAACGCTCAACGGCCTATTCCGCTTCTGCCGCCAGCGATAACCGGGCCATGCAAAGCGCGTCAGCCACCAACGCCAAGATAACATGCGACTCACGCCAACCACGCCAAGAAGGGCTTGAATGCACTCAAAAAACTCGACCAGACACGCAAATTGATACAAGCAGACGTGTCAAATCCCTCACTCCAAAAGAGAAGAGGCGGCGCATGGAGGAAGAACTATACTTATATTGCGATGAAGAAGGCCACAAGGTTGGAAATTGCCCCAAGAAGCAAAATCGACGCATTGTCAAGACCCGGGGAGGCACGCCGTGAAACAAAACGCCCAAATCCCGACGAAGATGCATTTGTTACCAAAAAATACAAAAAATCACAACAACAATCAAGTTCTTCCCTCTCTGCCCAACCTGCCCTTTGTTATACAATCCCTTTGTTTTTTGGTCCTCACAAGCTTAAAACCTTAGCATTACTAGATTCAGGAGTATCCGCTTGTTTCTTAGACGAAGAATATACTAAACATCATAAGATCCCTCTAGTACGGAAATCTAAACCTGTTTACGTAGAAGTCATAGATGGACGACCTTTATTGCCTGGTAGTGTCACTCATGAATCAGAACCTATAGAAATAGCATTTAAAGACCATAGTAGTTACATTATCTTCAACATTATAAAGACTCCGTCAAGTCCTATTATTCTTGGTCTTTCCTGGTTGGAAAAGTATAATCCAACTATAGATTGGAGGTTACGAAAGATAACATTTCCAATAGAACGATCCGAGAGTAAACCAGTTAGAAGACCCCGAATCAAAAAACCTTTATTTATTGGAGCAAGAGCATTTATAAGATCATCCAAGGAAGGTACACCGTTTGTCATTTATGCAACTTCAACCAGCGAAGAGAAGATTTCGACAACAAGTATACCGGAGCAATATAAAGATTTTCAAGATGTGTTTCAAAAGAAGAATGCTGATATGCTAACGGAGCACCGACCATATGATTGTGCCATAGACTTGCAAGAAGGAGCACAACCCCCTTTTGGCCCAATCTACAATTTGTCACAGACGGAGTTGGCAGAATTGCGGAAGTACATTGATGAGAATCTAGCCAAGAACTTCATTTGCCATTCGAAGTCACCAGTTGGAGCACCAATCTTATTTGTAAAAAAGAAGGATGGCTCGCTACGGATGTGCGTGGACTATCGAGGTCTCAACAAGGTAACAAAGAAGAATCGTTACCCGTTACCCTTGATATCTGGTCTTCTTGAACAACTTGGACGGGCAAGGATCTTTACAAAAATCAATCTAAGAGGAGCCTACAACCTTGTATGAATTAAAAAAGGAGACAAATAGAAGACAGCTTTCCGTACAAGGTATGGCTATTTCGAGTATAATGTCATGCCTTTTGGTCTTACCAATGCTCCGGGAATTTTTCAACACATGATGAATGACATCTTCCGGGAGCATCTTAACGATTTTGTTGTCATCTATCTGGATGATATTCTGATATTTTCTAAGAACGAAAAAGAGCATGAAAAGCATATTCATCTCGTCCTTGAAAAACTATGTAAGCGAGGACTCTACGCCAAGTTGGAGAAGTGCTTATTTCACCAAATTGAGATGGAATTTTTGGGATTCATCGTGACTACAGAAGGCTTGAAAATGGATCCCAAGAAAGTGGAAGCAATCGTGTCGTGGGAGGTTCCGAAGACGGTTAGAGATGTACAATGTTTTCTTGGTTTTGCTAACTTCTATCGGATTTTTATTAAGAATTATTCCCAAGTTGCTGCAACATTCACTCGGTTGACGTGTAAGAACAAGCTCGAACGGGGACTCCTAGCAGAGAAAGCATTTCAAGATCTTAAGATGGCGTTTACAACGGCTTCGATCTTGGTCCACCTAGATTTTGTAAAGTCCTTTTATTTGGAAACCAATGCTTCGGATTTTGTTTTGAGAGCCGTACTTTCACAGATGGATACTGATGAAAAGCTCCATCCAGTTGCATTCTATTCTCGAAAGTTCTCTGTTGTTGAGATCAATTATGAGACCCACGATAAGGAGCTTCTTGCTATAGTGGATTCTTTCCAAGAGTGGCGTCACTTTCTCGAAGGAGCGGCACATCCGGTAACCATATACACGGATCACAAGAATTTGGAATATTTCATGTCGGCTCAAATTTTGAATCAGCGTCAAGCTCGGTGGAATATGTTGCTATCCAAATTCGACTTTGTTATCACTTATCGACTTGGAAAGCAACAAGGACTATCTAACGCATTATCGAGGAGATCATATCTTGCACCAAAGGTTGGAGAGGCAGCATTCGACCAACAGTATACGACGCTATTGAAGCCAGAGCAATTCCGGCTTCACGCTGCCATTGTACCAATCGATGCCGACTTCCTCAATCAAGTACTTATCGCGACCATTGAAGATTCAATAGCAGTTGATATCAAACAACGTGCCAATAATGACAAGTTCAAAGTGGAGGGAGATCTTTTATACTTCGAGGAGCGGTTGTATATTCCGAAAGGACCAGTACGGCTCCGAATTCTTCAATCTCGTCACGATTTTCCAACTGCGGGACATTTTGGATTCAACAAGACCTTAGAACTTATTTCTCGAGATTTCTGGTGGCTCCAAATGTGGAAGGATGTGAAAGATTTTGTCCTCACTTGCGACATCTGTTCAAGATCTAAAAATCCTCGGCATCGCCCTTATGGAATTTTAAAGCCATTGCCAATTCCACGACGATCATAGTCTTCAGTTTCCATGGATTTTATTACAGACTTGCCACCATCGAATTATTTCGACAGCATTTTTGTTGTGGTAGATCGACTTACAAAGATGGCGCACTTTGTCCCTTGCAAGAAGACATCGTCAAGTGAAGATACAGCAAGGCTCTTTCTTGATAATGTGTATCGATATCATAGTCTACCAGATGATATCGTGTCGGATCGAGGAACTCAATTTGTATCAAAGTTCTGGAGATCTCTTTTTGAAATATTGAAGGTGGATATCAAGCTTTCTTCAGCTTTCCAATCCTCAAACTGACGGCCAAACGGAACGGGTGAATTAAATTTTGGAACAGTATGTAAGATGCAGCATCAACTATCAGCAAGATGATTGGGCCGCATATCTATCGTTAGCCGAGTTTGCATATAACAACACCTTGTACGCATCAATTCAACAAACACCATTCTTTTCTAACTATGGATACCATCCGAAGCTTGATTTGTTAAGTCTATCAACGAATAACAACCCAGCAACTACAGGATTTGTGAAGCAGCTATCAGAGCTTCAAACTATGTTAAAGGTGCAATTGCAGTCTGCTCAAGAGTCTTATAAGACATCCGCAAATAAACTTCAAAATCAAGCACCTATTTTCAAAACTGGAGATAAGGTATGGCTACTTCGACGGAATATCAAGACCAAGCGGCCGTGTGATAAGTTGGACTACCGGAGGTTGGGACCATTTATCATCTTGAAGCAAATCAATCCAGTGGCGTACTGTCTGGAGTTACCAGCTGCTATGAAGGTACATCCAGTCTTTCATATTTCTTTATTGGAGATTTATCGAGAATCGTCTTTTCCTGAAAGAGTGCAAAGTTCGCCACCTAGTATCAAAATCGAGAACCATGAGGAATACGAGGAAGAAAAGGTGCTAGATGATAAATAAGAAGGAAAATCGGTATTTTGTACATCGAGACGATATCAATTTGTTTAACACGAGCCGGCCAAAAATCTCGCCAATGCGCCGCAAAAGGTACAAGAGTTTCATCAACAATATCCTGAGAAACCTAAGCCGGTTCGAGGATAACTTCTTTCTAAAGCTTGCTCATCTAGTAACATAAAAGGAGGGGAGAATACTACCAAAATTCGTAGTTGATGTAGTTATTTTCTCCAAGATAGAGTAGATCTTTTCTGATAGCCATAGTTTGGTCTTTCGACATGGATAGCCAAGAGATAGATACCATGCCAATCATATCATCTCAACCTAGTAGATCACAAAGGCGACCTCGAGATGAAGAACCACCTGCACCACAACGACGACGGAGGATACCAAGTAACCGATCGCTGGTGATTGTATTTGAAGTCGAGCCTGCTTACAATGGTCAGCTAGAAGGTGTGTTTGCAGGACAGTTTCACAATGAGGACACATAAATTTATGCTTGGTCGAAAGTTGAGGGCGTGGGCCATTACCATTGGTTTCAAGGACCGATGAACCACTTGTCTCGTGAAAGACAATTAGAATTCATAGCAGACGTTATGCGACAGATCTTCATTTTTTTGCGTTGATATTGACCAACAACAACATTGCTTCTCGGAGACCTCGAAGCTAAAGGAGAGAGTGATGTTAGGGACATAGTCTTTGAACCTTCTAGAAATTAGAACATTCTAGAAGCAAGTCCCTAGAACCTTCTAGAAGTTTCCATTAGCAGTTAGTAGAAGTTTCTTGAGAAGCTTCCTAATTAGTGGAAGTTGCTTGAGAAGCTTCCTAGCTAGTAGAAGTTGCTTGAGAAGCCTCCTAATTCATAGAAGCTGCTTGAGAAGCTTCCTAAGTTGTTAGAAGTCGAAGTCGCTCAAGAAGTTTCTTATTTAGAAGTATATATAGGAGTCGAGGCTGAAGAGTTCTTCAGTCTTGACAACACATCTCTTGGAGCTCTAGCTCACCTCTTTGGTGTTGCTCTTGTACTCATCTGATCAATCTAGTTCTTGCCAGTTCTCTTTGAAATTCTTGTTTAGATTTCCTCTTCGTATTTTGTGTCCGTGACAGGAGCTCATGTTAGAGATTTAGAATGGCGTATGAAATTCTTGGCCAAATTCTCGTCAATATACGTCTTGAGTTCAGCCAATTCATCTTGTGATAAACTGTAGATTGGTCCAAATGGTGGTTGAATTCTTTTCTTGAGGTCGATTGAATAGTCATATGAACAATGCTCCGGAAGAATATCTGCATTCTTTTTCTCAAAAACGTCGTAATAATCCAGATATTGGCTTGGAATGCCACTTAAAGTCTTTCCACCATCAGAAATGGGTGTGGCATAAATAGCAAAAGTTGATCCTTCTTTTGCTACATATATAAAAGCTTTTGCATCTATAAGTACAGATTTTACTATACTAGGCTTATAGCTTTTTACTTGGTCGACAGGATGTTTAATGATATTCTGAGAAAAATCAAGTCTACAAGAATTCCAATCTATTTGAGGGTTATATTTTTCTAGCCATGATAAATCTAAAATAACTGGATTAGATAAGGATTTAATTATGTTAAAAGCTACGTAGCTATTATGACCATCTATTATTATTTTTATAGCATGGATTTCATGAGTGACATCTCCAAAAGACAATGGACGATCATCTATGATTTCTACATGTACGGATTTAGTTTTTTGTACTAAAGGTATTTTACAATTTTTAACAAATTGTTCATCTAGAAAGCATGCTGGGACTCCTGAATCTAATAAGGCAGAGGCTTTATAGTTTTTTGGTCCTAAATATATATCTATTATAAAACAAGGAGAGGGTTCTGAGAAGAGAATAGAACCTTCACTAGGAATTGTACAAGATTCCAGCTGCACGGTCTTTATTGTAGCTGGACAAATTCGTTTTCTTTGATAGCCATACTCCTCATTTTGTAGTTGTATCATTTCTTCGGACAATGTTGAGTAGTGTGCTTAGGTTCTCCACAATATAAACATAATCCTCCTTGATGACATCGAATCTTTTCTTGTTCAGTAAGAGGTTTAAAATATACTGCATCAATTTGCATGTCTTCTACTTTTGAATGTACGTTTTGTGAGGACGTTGATGTTGCTATTGAATAATAACGTTGAGGCTCTCTTGTATGACTCTCGGATCAAAATTCAAAGAATCGATTGTCAAATTTCACAACAAAATCAATTGCTTGACTCAATGTTTGAGGATCGGATAAATTGAGTATTAATTTTTTTATCTCATATTGTAATCCGTAGAGGAATTGGCTAATGAGTGCAGCATCATCCTACTTAATATCAATCGCTAGTTGTCAAAATTATGAAGCGTATAACGACATTGATCGATTGCCTTATTATAGGATGTGAATCTTGTTGGTTGCAACACGGATTGCATCATGTTCTCCATACATAGATTAAAACTCTACTAAAAATGCCTCCAAATTATCTAATATTGGATCATGTCATTCAAAAAAAGATAAAAACCATGATAAAGCAGAATCTGAAAGTAACGTTCCAATAAATCTAACTTGAGATCCTTGAATAGGATAACTTTGAGGTTGAAGTTCAATCATCAGTTGTGTCAAGGACATAGTTATTACATACCTTCTAGAACATTCTAGAAGTTTCTTAGAACTCTCTAGAACCTTTCAGAGCCTTCTAATATCTTCCTAGTTAGTAGAAGTTACTTGAAAAGCTCTCTAGTTAGAAGAAGCTGCTTGAGAAGCTTCCTAGGTAGGAGTATATATTGGAGTCGAGGCTGAAGAGTTCTTCAGTCTCGACAACACATCTCTTGGAGCTCTAGCTCACCTCTCTAGTGTTGTTTTTGTACTCATCTGATTAATCAAGTTCCTGCCAATTCTTCTTGAACTTCTTGTTTAGACTTCAAGTCTATATTTTGTGTCCGTGACAGTTTGTCGAGACTACTCTCACCTTAGATATCAGAGCTAGTTCCTTCTTGTTGGAGTGTGGATTATCCCTCTTCTTGAAGGTACACTAGTATTTTAGAGGTTGCGGATTACCCTCTTCTAAACTGATATCTTTTTGTCATAATATTGGAGTCTTATTCTTCTTGGAGAGAGTGGATTATCCCTCTTCTTGAAGGTCTTAAGGCGTTTTAGAGGTTGCGGAGTACCCTCTTCTAAACCAATATTTCCTCCTTGTAGAAACAATTACTTTCTTTCTCTTAGAATGGTTGGAAGTCAAGACATTAATATGAGTGAAAGTTTGGAATCCAAGATGGATGCCATTATAAATGCTCTTGCTACGTTATCACAGAGAACTACGATGATGGAAGGAGTCTTTGCAAGACTTCATAATGATGGAGTATCTGGAATAGGAAAATTTGGGCTTCATCAGCCTCGAGCTTCTGCACTAGAAGAAGCAGCTTTACTTGTGGTTCAACGAGAACTATTACTTCCACAACAAAAAAAACCTCAAATTAGCCTTCCAGACAAGTTTGATGGCACATGCTCCAAGTTTCAAGGTTTCATCAATCAAATCAAATTAATAACAGCTCTACAACTCGAACGTTATCCAACAGAGGAATCATGCATTGGATTGGTTGGAACTTTGCTTATGGGACAAGCTCTATTGTGGTTTGCTCCTCTATTTGAAAAATGATCACCAATTTTGAACAACTTTGAGACTTTTTTGGAGGCATTTGCAGAAGTATTTGGCGAGCATGATAAGACTCAGTGGGCTACAACAAAAATTTGATTACTATGACAAAGGACTCGCTCTGCATCAGTGTATGCATCAGATTTCAGGCAATTGGCATGTGACATCAATTGGGATGAAGAAGCATTGATGAGCCAATTCTATTGGAATCTAAGAGATGATGTGAAGGATTTGTTATTATCTCTTCCTGATCCATGAACGCTCAACAAAGCCATTAGCCAAGTTGTAAAGTGCGATAACCGCCTATTTCAACGTCGCCAAGACCAACGCTCCAAACAAAATACAAATCATCGCAGTACAATTATATCGGCAAGTAGCCTAAATTCACAAGCGAAGACAAAGGACATGCAGATTGATGCGATACGTATCAAATGCCTTACTCCAGAAGAAAAGAAGCAGCGTATGGAGAAAGGTTTGTACTTTTATTGCGGTGGAGAAGGCCATAGAGTTGAAAACTGTCCGAAGAAGCAAAATGGACGCAGCATCAAGAATAGAGGTGCGTTTGTTTAGAAAAACGAGGATGCTCAGCCACAATAGGAACCGTGCAACCGGACAAATCAAAACCAGGTTCCTCTCTTTCTACTCAACCTCCCCGTTGTTTTATAATCCCTTTGTCTTTTGGTCCTGAAAAACTAAAAACCTTAGCCTTATTAGATTCAAGAGCATCTGCTTGTTTCTTAGACCAAGAATTTGCTAAGCGTCACAAAATTCTCCTAGTACAAAAATTCAAACCTGTTCACATAGAAGTAATAGATGGACGACCTTTATTATCTGGTAGTGTCACCCATGAATCAGAACCTATAGAAGTGACGTATAAAGACCACAGTAGTTATATTGTTTTCAACGTTATTAGCACTCCGTCAAATCCTATTATTCTTGGTCTTTCTTGGTTGAAAAAATATAATCCATCCATAGATTGGAAGTTACAGAGGATAACATTTCCCATAGAACAACCTGAGGACAAGCCTGGAAGAAGACCCCAAACCAAAAAATCCTTGTTCATTGGAGCAAGAACTTTTGTAAGATCGTGCAAAGAAGGCACACCATTGGTCATTTATGTGGCTTCAACTAGTGAAGAGCATTTTTCAATCGCAGGAATACCAGAACAATATAAGGATTTTGAAGACGTGTTCCAAAAAAAGAATGCTGAAACGCTACCAGAACATCGACCATATGATTGTGCCATAGAATTGCAAGAAGGAGCACAACCACCTTTTGGCCCAATCTACAACCTATCGCAGATGGAGTTGGCTGAGTTGTAGAAATACATTGACGAGAACCTAACCAAGAACTTCATTTGTCATTCAAAATTGCCAGTTGGGGCACCAATCTTATTTGTGAAGAAGAAGGATGGCTCACTACGGATGTGCGTAGACTATGGAGCTCTCAACAAGGTGACAAAGAAGAATCGCTATCCATTACCTTTGATCTCTAGTCTTCTGGAACAACTGGACGTGCAAAGATCTTTACAAAGATTGATCTAAGGGGAGCTTACAACCTTGTGCGAATCAAAGAAGGAAACGAATGGAAGACAACTTTTCGTACAAGGTATGGTCATTTTGAATATAATGTCATGCCATTTGGTTTTATCAATGCTCCGGCGGTTTTTCAACACATGATGAACAATATTTTTTGAGAATATCTAGACGATTTTGTTATCATTTATCTGGATGATATCTTGATATTTTCTGAGAACGAAAAAAAGTATAAGAAGCACGTTTGTTTGGTACTCAAAAAACTACGCTAGCAAGGACTCTACGCCAAGTTGGAGAAGTGCTTATTTCACCAAACTGAGATGGAGTTTTTAGGATTTGTTGCGACTATGGAAGGCTTGAAGATGGATCCCAAGAAGGTGGAAGTAATTGTGTCCTGGAAAGTTCCAAAGATGGTTAGAGATGTACAATGTTTTCTTGGCTTTGCTAACTTCTATCAGAACTTCATCAAGAATTATTCTCAAGTTACTGCTCCACTCACTCGATTAATATGTAAAGATAAGCTGGAATGGGGACCTCTAGCAGAAAAAGCGTTTCAAAATCTTAAAATGGCATTTATTACGGCTCCAATCTTGGTACACCCAAACTTTGCAAAGGCTTTCTATTTGGAAACCGATGTTTCGGATTTTACTTTAGGAGCCATACTTTCACAGATGGGCATCGACAATAAGTTTCATCCGATTGCATTCTATTCACAAAAGTTTTTTGCGGTTGAGATCAACTATGAGATTCAGGATAAAGAACTCTTTGCTATAGTGGATTCTTTCTAAGAGTGGCATCACTTCCTCGAAGGAGCTGCGCATTTGGTAACCATATATACGGATCACAAGAATCTGGAATATTTTATGTCTGCTCGGGTTCTAAATCGTTGTCGGGGTAGAGAGAATTTGCCTTAAGAAAGCGCTGGGCTTCTAGCTGTCACTAATTTCTCAATCATGCTTCAAATAAATAAGAAAAATTCAAAGTTTATATATATATATATTTTTCTTTTTTGAGAAATTACATCAAATACATAAGCCTCAAGTAACTAACAACATCCAAAGTATGATAAAATCCTCTAAAACCTTATATACCTTTATATGGAAATTTTTCCAAACTTTAACATCTCATATCTCCTGATCCGACTATCCAAATATAGTAAAATTTTACATGAAATACTGATGTATTCTTATCAATCTCTACAACAATTTTCAACTACTAATTCATTGCAGATCTTGAGATATCTTGAAAACCCTAACAGTCGCTTCAAACCCTTGTCTTTATACACCCGCATACAAATTTCTTTGTATCTCACAAACCATAAGCTCAAATTCTATGAAGTTTGTATGTATAGCTTTTTAACACAAAATGTCACATTCTCCAAGAAGCTTGAGCCAAAATTTTGTCTAAAAACTCAAGTTATGGCTCAAAGCATAACTATTAACAACACGGTGTGCTTACTGCCTTGGAATTGGATGCCTTGTCTTCAACTCTTCATATCTCCTTTGTCTAAACTCAAAACTTAAGAATCCCTTCGTAATAGATGTAGATCTTAAAATCACCTTTATAACTGGACCGTCCGATCTCCAAAAGCCTCTGTATAACTCCGCAAAATCCCAAAAGAGTGACAATATGTATGAAATTCACTCTTTAACTTTGAACAAGTATAACTTCTTCACCCTAACTCCAAATTGCCTAAAATTTCCTCTCAACTATACCCAAAACCCTAAACTTTACAATCCTATCTTTGAAATTGCAAATCCTTCCTTTGAAGTTGCCGAAAAATCCCTGTTAAGGTCGCGGGCAGCCTCCTCAAAGCCCATTGGGCATGGTATTCGACCAATAGGGATGAAGTTCCCTATTCCTTGCCTTCATCCGACCATGGCTTGATTTCATCCCTCCCAATTAGCCTCTTACTAGCTTAAATTTTCATCCTTAAGTCCCCACCTTCTCTCAAGGCTTCATACTAAACATTTGGATCCTATAATTTTTAAATACTATAACTAAAATAAGTAAAATAAAATAAAATAAAGTTTCTTCTATCAACCATTTTTAATTTAACTTACTAACCACTCTAACTCACATCTAGATTCATAAACACATAATATATTTTAACTAATTTTTACATACTGTAAGTAATTACAGAACGACACCATGGTCAAGCTCGATGGAATATGTCGCTATCTAGATTTGACTTCGTTATTACTTATCGGCCTGGAAAGCAGCAAAGACTATCCGATGCCTTATCTAGAAGATTATATCTTGAGCCAAAGATTGGAGAAGCAGCGCTTGATCAACAGTATACGACATTATTAAAGCCAGAGCAATTCAGGATTTGTGCTACTGTGGTGCCAATTGATGCTGACTTCTTCAACCAGGTACGTGCTGCGACCATTGAAGATTCAATAGTCCTTGATATTAAGCAGCGTATCAATGATGACAAGTTCAAGGTTGAAGGAGATCTCTTATACTTTGAAGAGTGGCTGTATATCCCAAAAGGGCCAGCACGACTTCTAGTCCTTCAATCTTGTCATGATTTTCCAGCTGCGGGACATTTCGGATTCAACAAAACCTTGGAACTCATTTCCCGAGAATTGTGGTGGCCTCAAATGTGGAAGGATGTGAAGGATTTTGTCCTCTCTTGTGACATTTGTTCAAGATCCAAGAACCCTCGACATTGCCCTTATAGACTTCTACAGCCATTGCCCATTCCGTGTCATCCATGGTCTTCAGTTTCCATGGACTTTATTACAGATCTGCCGCCATCGAATTCATTTGACAACATCTTTGTTATGGTGGATCGACTTACAAAGATAGCACATTTTATCCCTTGCAAGAAGAAATCGTCAAGCGAAGATACAGCAAGGCTCTTCCTTGATAATGTGTATCAATATCATAGTCTACTAGATGATATCGTGTCGGATTGAGGAACCCAATTTATATCAAAGTTTTGGAGATCTTTTTTTAAGATATTGAAGGTAGACATCAAGCTTTCTTTGACATTCCATCCTCAAACTGACGGCCAAATGGAATGGATGAATCAAGTTTTGGAATAGTATTTACGATGCAGCATTAAATATCAGTAAGATGATTGGACTGCATATCTACCGCTAGTCAAGTTTGCATATAACAACACCCTTCATGGGTCGACTCAAAAAATACCATTCTTTTCCAACTATGGGTACCATCCGAAGCTTGATCTATTGAGTCTGTCAGCGAATAACAACCCAGCAGTTGAAGGATTGGTGCAGCAGCTATCGGAGCTTCAAATCACATTGAAGCTTCAATTGCAAATTGCCTAAGAGTCTTACAAAGCATCCGCAGATAAATTTCGGAATCAGGCACCTAATTTCAAGATTGGAGATAAAATATGGCTGCTTCGATGGAATATCAAGACCAAGCGGCTATGTGATAAGTTGGACTACCGGAGATTGGGACCATTTGTTATCCAGAAGCAGATCAACCCTGTGGCGTACCGCTTAGAGTTACGAGCTGCTATGAAGGTATACCCTGTCTTTCATGTTTCTCTATTAGAGCCTTATCGAGAATCGTCTTTTCCTGGAAGAGTGCAATGTCCGCCACCTAGTATAGAAATTGAAAACAACAAAGAATATGAGGTGGAAAGGATACTAGATTCACAACAAAGATGGAATAAATTAGAGTATTTTGTGCATTAGAGCGGCTACAATATTAATAAAAAAACATGGAAATCGGCCGAATATTTTGCCAATGCATCTCAAAAGGTACGGGAATTCCATCAACGATATCCTAATAAACCAAAAACTGGTCATTAACAAAGCGTGAAGATAAAGCCTTCTCTGGAGAAATGAATAGAAAAGGGATCCAGGTCTCATCAAAACATAACTTGTTGTATTTTATAATATCAAGATATCTAATATCAAGGTGTATTTAGATATGGATAGTGAGAATGTAGATACTGTACTAATGGTACCATCTCAACCGAGTAACTCATGACGTCAACCTCGAGATGAAGAATTAGAAGAGCCAAGAAGACGTCGAAGAATACCAAGCAGTAAGTCACTTGTAATTGTCTTTGAAGTTGAACCAGCTCATGCAAGTAGTGGCGAAGCGATATTTTTAGGTTGTTTCTACAATGAAGATACAAAAGTTCAAGCATGGTCTCAAGTAGAAGGTATTGGTCATTATCGATGGCTACAAAGACCCATGAATCATCTGCCTCGTAAACGACAGCTGGAATATATTACAGAGATTATACGACAAATTTTTGATTTCCTATGTTTGTGAGTATACATCCCAAATGGCTTCTCGGAGACCTCGAAGCTAGAGGAGGAGGTGATGTCAAGGACATACTTGTTAGATACCTTCTAGAACATTCTAGAAGTTTCTTAGAACTCTTTAGAATCTTCCAGAGCCTTCTAATATCTTCTTAATTAGTAGAAGTTACTTGAGAAGCTCCCTAGTTAGAGGAAGCTGCTTGAGAAGCTTCTTAGGTAGGAGTATATATAGGAGTCGAGGCTGAAGAGTTCTTCAGTCTCAACAATACATCTCTTGGAGCTCTAGCTCACCTCTCTAGTGTTGTTTTTGTACTCATCTGATTAATCCAGTTCTTGCCAGTTTTTCTTGAACTTCTTGTTTAGACTTCAAGTCTATATTCTGTGTCCGTGATATTAATCCAGTTCCTGCCAATTCTTCTTGAACTTCTTATTTAGACTTCAAGTCTATAATTTGTGTCCGTGACAAGTTGTACTTGATTGACAAATCTTCAAAATTTAGATCTTATGCCATTAAATTTCTCAAGCAAACTAATTTTTGGTTCTCTAATGCTTGAACGATACTCCATCATAGGTGAGGTAGTATAGTTTGGTGTATATATTGACGTAGCTCCAACCATCTCTATATCTTCACTTCTTGCTAATCTTGTTGCTCCTTGTGGTGGTAAACTGAGTTGATGCATTGCAAGCATTAGCTCTTTCATTTGTTCTTGCATTTGTGCCATTGCATTCTTCATTTCCGCAAGCTCTGCCATGATAATATAATAGGAAGGAAGATGTCTACTCTTACTTCAAGAAATATAGAATGACACACTCAAAAGAAAAAATTCTAGAAACAATATCAGTTTAGAAGTGGGTACTCCACAACTTCTAAAATGCTTATGTCTTATCAAGAAAAAGGAGTAATCTACTCTTAATTAAGAAGAGACAAAGCTCTGATATTGTATGTGGACTCTTGTCAATCTGTCAAGGACATGAACAAGAAAAAGATGTATGATCTAATGAAAACTGTATCAAAATAAAGTCACAAAATAAAAATAAGAAAGTATGTATATTCAAAAGAAAATTGGAATGGCTATTGCCAAAGACTAGAAACATGAAGACTCTTGAAATTAGACTAGAATCAGGAAAGGAGTTGACAAGAGTGAAGAGGGCTTCACTCTTATCTCTATAAATATTATCTAACTAATAGCTACGTGGCGATATTCTATAGGACCTCATATACGTGTCTAATTTGTAAGACATGTGTCAAACTTGTATGACAAGTTTTCCACGTGTGCGCCACGTATTTGACTTATTCCGTAAGCTACCAACATATGTGACACCACAAGCTACCAACATGTGCACCATGTGGCTAGCTTGTTGACCAAATTTTTAACATACCAATCACCTATAGACATATATAAAGGTGATTCCATATCTATAAAGCTTCTAAGAAGCTTCTCTATCAGATATTATCAAATCAACTTATTTTACCTACTTCTATTGGTCTATATTATTTAGATAATTTATTGGAGTAAATCTTATATCCGTGGTAATAAGTAATAATAAATTCAAATTTTAACAAAGACATATTTCAACGAGCCTAACAGTGATTCAAAATATTTATTGATATAAAATACTTGAAATTCTTGTGATTTGTAAACACAATGATTAGTTTGGAAGTACCTTCTAGATAATGATTCTATTTTTAAAAAGAATCTATAATTACAAAAAATTCTTTATCGTGGATCTTATAATTAATCTTGATTGTTAAATATATTTTTGTATAGAAAGCTATTGGATGAAATTTGTCATTTACTTCCATTTATGACAATATCACATCTAAGACAAAATTTGATGCATTTATTTCTATAAAAAATGCTTTAGAAAAGTCAATATAATATAAGATTGATAAAAAAGTAAAAAGCTATCTTTAAAACTTCAAATAATGCTTCTACTTCTTTATTCTACTTGAGTTTTTTTTTTTTTTATAATTTAAATATGTCAATGGAGTTGCAACTTGAAAAAAATTCTTGATGAAGATTTTATAGCAATTAATAAGTTTCAAAAAATATTGCACATCTTTCCTGTTCTTAAAATTTTTTAATCTATAATTATTTGAACTTTCTTAGGATCCATCATTAGACCATCATTAGAAATGATGTATCTTAAAAAATCAACTTGAATAGTGTAAAATATACACTTTTCTATCTTGGCATATAATCTTGAATCTTTAAGTTTTTGTAATATACAACAAATATAAAATATAATATTTTTATATTTTTAGAATAGATCAAAATATTATACAAATAAAAGATAATAAATTTATTAAAAAATTCATAAAAAATATCATTCATAAGATGTTGAAAAGTAGTTGGTGCATTTGTAAATTCAAAAGGCATGACATTATATTCAAAATTCTCATACCTAGTTTGAAATACAATCTTCCATTTATCACCTTTTTGATGTGGACCAAGTTATATAATCCTCGTAGATCTATTTTTATTTAAAACTTTGCTTGACTGAGTTGATCAAAAAGTCTTAAAATTAAAAATAAAAGATATCTATTCTTGATGGTAATCTTGTTAAGTCTTTGATATTTTATGCACATCTACAATAATTTGTCATTTTTTTTCATAAATAAGATAGGAGCTTTTATTGGAGATTTTGAATGGCATTTGAAATTTTAGCTAAGTTCTTATCAATATACTTCTTTAATGTAATCAACTCATTTTACAATAAACTATAGATTGATCCAAATGGTGGTTAAACTCTTTTTTGAAGATTGATTAAACAATCATAAGATTAATGCTTTGGAAGGATATCTATATTTTTTATAAAAAAAACGTCTTAAAAATCTTGATATTAGCTAATAATACTATTTATAGTTATTTTATTATTTAAAATAGATATGGCATATATGATAAAAGATGATCCTTCTTTTGCTGCATGTATGAAAGCTTTTGCACCTATTAGTAAGGATTTGGATGTATTAGACTTATGTATTTTTATTTGATTAATAAATTTTTAAATTAAACTACAAAAAAAATTAAGCTTACGAGAAATCTAATCTATTTAAAGATTATATTTTTTTAACCATAGTAATCTTAAAATAATTAGGTTGGAAGGAGATCTAATCATATTTAATATTATTATACTATTATGTCTTTTAATTGCTATATCTAAAAGAATAGTTTCATGGGTGACATTTTCAAACAACAACAAACAATCATTTATAGCTTCTATATGCATGGATTTAGTTTTCTTAACTAAAGATATTTCTTATTTTTTAAACAAAATCTTTATCTATGAAATAAGTTGAGGCTCTTGAATCTATTAAAGTAAAGACTTTGTAATTTCTAAGTCTTAAAGATACATCTATTATAAAACAAGGTAAGGAATTTGAAGAGAGAATAGGATCTTTACCAGATGTTGTATATGATTCCAACCTCACAGTTCTTATTATAGCTAGAGAAATTTTTTTTTGATACATAATCTTCTCTAGTAATCATGCTCCTCATTTTGTGGTTGTGTTGCTTCTTTAGATAATACTGAACAATATACTTAGCTTCTCTACAATATAAGCATATATTATCAAGAAGGATCTTCTTGACAAAGTTAAGTCTTTTTTACTTGGTGGGAGATTTAAAACGTATTATATTAATTTATATTGATTCTAATTTAGTCAAATAAGTTTATGAAAATTTAGGAGCTATTGTCATTAATTGACTTATTCTTCTCCAATTAAATCTATATTATTAATGCCTTTCAAATAATTAATTATCACATGTAATGGCTTGAGTAATAAATTATTTTAAAAAATCCACTTTTGATATTCTTAATAACAATTCTTTGGTTAAGATTTTATACTTCAACCTATAACAAAATTGATTGATAAAGGCTTTGTCATTCTACTCCACATTGCAAGTGAAATTTTAAAATTGAACAATATAGATTGTGGCTATTTATGATCCTTGTTATAAAGATTAGAGCTTGGTCTCTGTTACCTTTTTTTAATCACTTTTTTCAAATGTGGTCCTAAATACTTTGAAGAATGAATTTAAATCATAAAGAAGTTGTGAATCCTTTTCTATCAAAAGAACAAATAAAAAAAGAGCACATCCAAATAGAACTGTGCTTATGAATCCAACCTGAGTAAATCCATTAAGATATTGGAAAAGATGCAATCTTAGATAAAACTCAACTTGTTGTAGAAATCTAAAAAAATTTAATCTTGTTCCATCAAACTTCTCAGATATACTAATCTTTGTCTCTTTTATGCTTGTAGAAGTAATACTTCCTAAATTTAGTTATAAGACCAATTTACTTACTTCCTTCAACTGTATAACTTCTTGATATAGGCTCTAGACTTCTTTTAGTGATGTAGGAATAGTACTTCTATGGTTTATATTAATAATGTGTGAAATTTCTATCCTAAAAGTATTGACAAGTTCTTAAAGATCTATGATAGTTGCAAATCTATTCTCACTTTTGTTAAGTGTAGCATCTACAATTTTTTCTTCTATCTTAAACAACTTAATAAATTCGCAATTTAAATTTGAGAAGGATAATCTGTAATTTCTAATATCATATAAAAATTTCCACAAAGATGACTGATTCATTCTCGTTAAGAAAAAAAATCAAGGTTAGAAAGCAAAGAATGTTATTTTAAAGGTGGATAGTCTGCAACTTTCAAATATAAAACAAAAGTGGAGTAATCTACTCACTTCTAAAATACAAAACAAAAATAATGAATTAGCACTCTTATCAAATTGTTAAGGACATTCTTGTGTCATTTAAAAGGAATAAAAAATCATATAAAAATGACATAATATTAAATTAGAATGGTTATTGCTAAAGATAAGAAGAGTAGAGACTCTTAAAATAAGAGTCGAAACAAAAAAGATGTTGACAAGAGTGAAAAAGGCTTCATTCTTGTTTCTATATATATTATCCACCTAAGAGCTACGTGGCGACATTCTATAGGACTTCCAACATGTGTCCAATTTGTAAAAAGTGTGAAACTTACAAGACAAGTTTCTTAGATATGCGCTACATAATTAACTTGTTTCATAAGCTAACAACATCTGTGATATGTGGCTAACTTGTTGGCTAAGTTTCTAAATTATCAATTACATATAGACATGAATAAAGATAAAACCACGTCTATGAAGCTTCTAAGAAGTTTTTTTGTAAGATATTATCAAATTAATCTACTTTTATCTACTTCTACCTACTCATATTACTTAGATAATTATTAAAATAAATCTTATGTCCGTGATATTATCATATTAATATATCTTTTATTTCATAGAATTTAATATTTTTTTATTATTATCTTTATCTTTAAAATTTTAATTATAAATAATATATTATTTTTAATTTTTAATTTTTATCATTTTATTGATAGTAATATTATTTTTATTTAAAAGTTACTATTTTTATTTTTAATTATTTAAATATTTTAAAAAATATTTATAATGTTTGAATTTTAAAACTATATAATATTTTTTATGATTTCATCTATTTAAATTTTTGAATTACTTTCTTCTTTAAATTAATTATTAAAGTATTTTATTAAATATTTATAAAATTTTATATAATAATGAAGATTTTATATTAAATATAATTTTTTGAAAAAATATTTTATATTTTTGAATATTATTTATAAATAAAAAATCAGAAAAATATGTATAAAAATATTAAAAATAAAATTATAATATTTAAAACTTCAATATCTTTTAAATAATATTATAATATTATTTTACACATAATTTTTAAAAAATATTTAAATTATTTTAATAGTATGTGTAAAAATATTATTTAAAAAAACCAATGTAAGAATTTTTATTAAAAACTAGCAATCATTATTTTATTATTGCTAGTTTGTCATTATTATAAAATTATTTTATTTTATATATTATTATGTATGTTTCCAAATTATACTTTTGAGATATTATTTTTATAAAGTAATAGAAGAAAGTAATAATTTAAAATATACTATATATATATATTAATTAACAAAAATAGTATAGAAGTTATAATTTAGATTAAAATAAATAAATAAATATATATTTATATATACTTATATATACAAATATAATCCAATCATGTATATTATAATAAATATCAAACAAAGAAGATGTTAACTAGTAAACCTCCTCAAAATATTAACATGGACTATAATAGGATAATCTTTAAATATGCATTTGATACTTTAAGTGAAAATAGATTTGTTTTTTCTAAAAATCTATTCCAAAAATTAATGATTCAGAAGTTAAAACAAAACTAAATACTATCTTCTTTGGCTATGTGTGCCTCCATTAGTATTCTTTACAACTTATGCTTTATCTTTCTCCTTCCTTTCTAACAAGTTATATCCTCCAATGAATCTCATGTTGGCACTATGTTATTGGTTTTTTTTATTTCTGTAAGAAATTTTCACCCACTAATTCTATTTGTTTGACACCCTTTAATGTGTTCTTGATTATTTTAACTACTTAAAACAACTAATAGATCCAAAATTTGTTTAAATTTGTCTAAAAATGAATCAATCAAAAATCACATTTTTATTGGTGCTTACTGATACACTAACACAAACACTAAACGTTCACCTCCATCATTCAATCACAATCTTAAACTGTTATGCTTCGTTTCCAAGATTTTCAAATATCAACTATGTTCATGATCAATCACTCCTTTCAACTGATGTTTCCAACATATACCAAAACCATAAATGAATCACATAGTTCATTTACAGTAAGAATTGAGGCAACGAAGCTTTCATGATTCCGGAACTGTGTCTATGTATGTAGTAAAAAAAACAGGCACCGACAGTCCATGAGTTGTTCAGTGAATGTTTGCGGGGGAAAGCACGGCGGTGTTGCAATTCGGCAAACCACAAAACAACTTCCGCGTGGATATTGAGAATGTCTAAATATTCAAACTCATCATGGCGCAACTCGCAACTCGAGGAATGATCCTCATCGTAGAGACCTTTGGGAATCCATCCACACCGAAGGAGACAAGGAATCGTGGAGCTCGATTTGTAAACAGCCCGCGACGATGTCGAGAAACGACTAGGCCGAAGGTTTTACCGCGGACCTGGATTTAGCAGCCAGGAAGAATCGGCCACTTGATCCAACTTCTTAGAGGCGGGGACCTGTTTTCAGCAACGCCTGGTGAGGAGGATGTCTTAATTGAGGGAGCTGGAGGCAGGGAATGAGGCCAAGTTTACGCTCTCCACAGGCACCGAAGGTGTTCCTCATGCGCTGTTGCATGCTGCCTTTCTTTCTGAAAGGTCATAGAATCGTCGCTACAGAATTCTTCTCATTCTGTGCGCATTCCAAGTTGTATCGCCATCACCAAGTTTTCTTCTTCTCACAGCTAGTATTTCATTCGGATATCACACAAGGGGTTGGGAAAGTGTGGGAACAACATGATGGGAGTAGCAACCAAATTCACTGAGCCGCTTAGAAACTTATCAAGACATGTGTCAGTCTTAAAGTGACTGCAAAATAGCAGCGATGGATTGGATAATCTCAAGTATTTGAAAAGCAATGAGGACGAAGGATGTAAATTCTTAGCGTGAAAAAACATATGTGTTAAGAGTAAGACTGACTTGTCAGCATAGAAACGACAATCTAATTTTGGATATTTGTGCTTAACAGTGCCTAGAACTGAGCGGTGGGAGAAATCCCGTTGGGAAGGGAAGTTGGAAGCAATTGTAACCATTAACTTGAACAATCCTAAATACAGTTATCACTTCCTTTCGTGAGGTATGCCTCTTGCTATACTGATGATGGTTGTGAGGTATACGCGAATCGACGCATAGCATCAATATCTTCAAGTCATACCTGTGGATAGAACACATTTCTGCGTGTTGCATTTGCAGTTCTGCGAAACAGCAAACACATTTCAGGCAGTTCGGATCTCAGCTGACTCATCGACGAGTACCAACCGCTGACAAGCTGGAGGTATAGTACGGATCCCAGTTTAGGAAAATGAAACGTGGCAAAGTCCTATTTTGGCGAGTTTTATATTCCTAAGCTATTCATTATATGAACCGATCATCGCAGTCCACTGTGAATGTCCTTAAGTTGGTTCGCCACCTCCGCAGCTTTGGAGAGTTGCACAAACAAGATCCCCGAATCGGACCATTTCACACATTGCTATTTCAAAGTTTTAAAAGCTCCTCGGTAAACCTTGTCGTCCACGAGCTTCATCGACGTCCATGTCCTCTCGATTACTCGATGGAGTGCGCAGTCAACGATGATGCTGAACATTGGATCCACACAATGCAAGAGTATACAGAAGAATCTCACGAACCACCCAGTTGAATTATGAATCTTATGATCATGATAAGGATTACAAGCACTAGCTTGCAAACCGCAGAAGGTGAAGACAGTCAGGCTACTTCAGTTCGAATGTGGCGATTATTTCGGCTCAACTTAATAAATTTGCTTTGAAGATAAACTAGTCCGACTTCTACAATTACTTTATCAAGCTATTCCTACCTGATCTCATACACGATGCACATGATCCACAACGTAGACACCACCACAAACTGTCTACGCAGATATATTTATTAGTATGACTTGTACACATGGTTTTGAAACTAATTGTGGAATTGGAAGTTGAGTGGAAGGACCTTTAGAATTAGTCGCCAAAAGTTGGACTAAGATAATAATTCATTAATGTGATTTGATTTGACAAAATGATTAAAATTTTGTTTGGACAACCTTGTGGGAATGCTTAATGAACTTAAGTTTGACATAAATTTATGTTGAAATGTGTATTAATAAAATTGTATTGGAAGATTTGCATAAAAGATCTCAATCCTTTGCTTAAGCAATTATTCCTTCTTTAATATGTTGCTTTGGTAGATCAATAAATAAATTCTCTCTCTTTTTATATATATATATATATATATTATAATTTTAAATATATAATTAAATAAAAAAATAATTATTTAATATTTTAAAATTATAATTATTTAATATTATTATATAATTTTATGATATTTACTTTACTTAGATATTTTAAATTATTTATTTATTTATCTATCCTATAATTTTAATATATGTGGGAATAGTATATAGATTTTTTAATTAAAAAATCATATTAAATACTTAAAAACCATAAATTTATTTTAAAAATCTGACAAACCATCAGATTTATAAAAGATACAAGGACAAACCATCATATGTGTATTAATTAGTACACATATTTAAAATTTATGATAAATTAATAAATTATTAAAAAATATAAAAAAAAAGATATAATTTTTATTTATTAGTTTACATAATAAAAGATCAATAAATAATAATAAAAAGTAATAAAGAAATCTTTATTTTAGCAATATAAATATATATGTATATATGTATATATATATATATATATATAGTAATAAAATAATAATAAAAAAGAAATATATAAATAAACTTAATAAATAAAAAATAAAAAATTATATAATTTTAAAAATATTATTATATCATATTATAATTATTTTAGTTATTTAAAAAAAATATATTTAATTTTTATAATTATTTTCTTCAAATTTACTTAAATATTAATTTTTTTATATTATTTTTATTAATTCATCATATTATTATAGATATTTATATATTAATTAATTTTTTTCTATTGATAAACAAAAAAAATCTCTTAAATACTCAATAAACTATAAGTACTTTTTAAAAAATTTAAGAATCTTTTAGAATTATATTAAAATTTTACTAATTTTTGTAGATCTTGAGAAATCATTAGAGTTTTTTAGAACCTCTTATATATTTATCTAGTTTTTAAAATTTCTCTTTAATTTTTTTACTTCTTAATTTTTATTTTTATTTATTTTTACTTTTTAATTTCTTTACTTTGGATTCTTAACAATTTAATAGTAATAAAAAAATACTTTTATTTTTATATATTTATTTATTTATTTATATTTATTAATAAGTAGATTACTCTACTAATTAGAAGATACCATTATATTTTGTAGGTTACAAATTACCACCTCTAAGTTGTTGTATTTTATAATAGGATTTTATTTTTTTAATATACTTCTTTTAAAAAGTATTATTATCTTATAAATATGGACTATATCTTTTAAGAAGATATGATTATAAAATTATCTTAAAAAATATCTAAATATATATTTTTTAAAGATATATAAGTATTTTAAATAAAATAATTTATTTTCTTCTAAATTGACATTTCTAACTAAATTTTGTATTTATACAAAATCACTATTGGTTAACTACAATAGACATAGTTAAATAATTTATTGTGGTTTTAAATTAATTATTAAATATAGATAAAAAGAATTATGTAATATTTAGTTAAGTGACATCTAATTATAAAATCTTAAAGATATTTTAAATTAGTTAATATAACTATTGAAAGAATTATAATTAATAGACATAAAAGAAATATATATATATATATATATATATATATATATATAATTATTAATTAATAATAAAATATTTTAAAAAGATTTAAATAAATTTAATAGAATTTAAAAATAAAAATAAAAAAAATAAATTAAGATTTAATTTGTAAGTTATTAATATAATTAAGATTTAATTAACTTCAAGTGATCTTAATAGATTTGATCAAATGAGATTTTTTATTATTATTCTAATTAGATCTATTAGTTTTATCTTTAAATTTTTTAGAGTTGATTTTAGATTTTTTTTAAAAAATTAAAAATATCAATGATATTTGACACAAAAATATAAAAAGGTGATAGAAAGAAAGTGTCAAGGATATGAAACACAAACAACCAAAGTATCAAAATACTCTTATGTCACTTGAAAGGAGTAAAAAATCATTCAAAGATGGTATAATATTAAATGAGAATGGCTATTGCCAAATACAAGAAGAGTAGAGATTCTTGAAATAAGATTAGGAACAAGGAAGGTGTTGACAAGAGTAAAGAAGGCTTCACTCTTGTCTCTATATATACTATCTATCTAAGAGCTACGTGTCAATGTTTCATAGGACTTCCAATATGTGTCTAATTTGTAAGACATGTGTTAAACCTACAAGATAAGTTTTTTATATATGTGCCATGTAATTAATTTGTTCCACAAGCTATCAATATGTATAACATGTGGCTAATTTGTTGGCCAAGTTTCTAACCTACCAATCACCTATAGACATAAATAAAGATGAAATGGCATCTATGAAGCTTCTAAGAAGCTTTTCTATAAGATATTATCAAATTAATCTACTTTTATTTATTTCTATCTATCCATATTACTTAGATAAGTATTAGAATAAATCTTATATCCGTGATATTATCCCCCCTTCTATAAACAAGTTCTACAAAAAACAATGATTATATATTGAGGAAGTCTAAGATGCGTCAAAATATATTTGGTACATACTCTGATCTTTATTTCATGGACATAAGATTTATTTTAATAGTTATTTATATAATATGGATAGATAGAAATAAATAAAAAAAGGATTAATCTGATAATATCTTATAAAAAGATTTATAGATGTGGTTTCATCTTTATTTATGTCTATAGATGATTGATAGGTTAAAAATTTGGCCAAAAAATTAGCCATGTTGTTGTATTGTGGTTTGGCTACCATATGAAAAAATTGTATATATATATATATATATATTTAATGTAAAATTTATTATAGAGTTAAGTGAAAACCATAACAGTGGATTTTATCGGTTACAAGATGTGATTAGATTGTTAGTTTAGAAATAATCTATCTAAAAAGGTTATTATTAAGGTTTATACAATCTTATTTTTTTTTTGGTAGTAACTTTTGAAATTGGAATTTCGACTATGGTTTTGGTGAAAATTTTGGATGATTTGGACTTTTTATAAAAGAGATATAAGCGCTCAAATTTAAGGCATCAGAATTGTATCTACTATTATTCTTTTAGGCATAACTCATGCATATAGAAAGCAATAGAAGATTGGTGATTAGAATTGGAAAGAAGACTTTCTTGGCTACACTTTTTATATATGGCTTGATGAAATCCAAGATAGGATGAGGGAGATATTAGGAGTTAAAGTCAGTACTTGTAAGTTAAAGGTAGTAAGTGACCCTACTTAATTAGTAGTTATATTTTGAGCTATATCTTAAGCAATTCGATAAATTTTTGGCTCAAAGTTTTTAAAAGTGTATATATTTATGTCACAAGACTATATGCAAAAATTTTATAATATTAAGATTTTGGATTTGTGAGATATGAGAAAACTAGTACTTAGGTATGTCTAAGCTTGGATTTTAAGCACCTGCTAGGGTTTTTAAGATGTCAAACGATTAGAAGCAAATTTATGATTGATTTATTTGTAATAAAACTTAAATAAATTATCTACACTTTAAAATTTTTTAATAGAAGTTGAATGGTTGAATCAAGAGTTATTGAATTCTAAAGTTTAGAAAGAAATAAGTCCTTGCGGATGAATAAGATATTGAAAGGTTTTGTGACAATTTGAGTCTTTTTGTATAAACCTACTTAAATATAAAAGAATTTATCAATAAATTTTTTTTTTGTAATATCTTTGTATTATTTGTCTTTTTTATTAAAGGCAAATCACTTACTAGACTCTTGTCAATAATTTTCAAGTAAATTCTCTACAGCCAGGTACGTAGTGTATTCTCAGATAGAAGTTCACACTACACAACAACATGTTGCATATATTGATAGCTTGTAGAACAAATTAATTATATGGCATATATATAAGAAACTTGTCTTATAAGTTTCATATGTGTCTTGCAAATTGGACACATATTGGAGGTCTTATAGAATATTGCCACGTAACTTTTAGATAGATAGTTTATATAGAGACAAGAGTGAAGCCTTCTTCACTCTTATCAATGCCTTTTTTATTCCTAGTCTTGTTTTAAGAGTCTCTACTCTTCTTATCTTTGGTAATATCCATTTTCATTTAATATTATACCATCTTTGAGTGATTCTTTACTCCTTCTAAGTGACATAAGAATATTTTGATACTTTGATTGTTTGTATTTCATATCCTTGATAATTTGACAAGAGTGCTAATTCATTATTCTTATTTTGTATTTTAAAATTGAGTGGATTATCTCACTTTTATTTTTATATTTAAAGGTTGTAGACTATCCATCTTTAAAATAATATTTTTTACTTTTTAACCTTGATTTTTTTCTTAAAGAGAGTAGATTACTTTTCTTTCTGAAAATTTTTATTTGATATTAGAAGTTGCACATTATCCTCTTCAAATTTGAATTATAGATTTATTAAGTTGCTTGAAATAAAAAAAAAAAAAAATTATAGATGCTACACTTAGTAAAAATGAGAATAGATTTGTAAATATTGTAGATCTTCAAGAGCTTGTCAATACTCTTAAGATAAAAATTTCATGCATCACTAATGTCAACTATAGAAGCACTATTCTTACATCTATAGAAGGATTTTAGAGCCTATTTCAAAGCCTTTTACCATTTGCCTCAGGATTATAAGAAGTAGTCAATTTGAGTTGAACTCCATACCTATTAAAGAATTCCCATGCTTCAACAGCATCCAACTCTCCTCTATCAGCTCTCATCCTTCCAATGCTTCCATATCTACTGAAGATGTCTTCGAGTATAAATCTGCATACTGCTTCAGTGGTCTTGGCCCTCAATGCCCTTCTTTCAATATAATTTGATAGCTCTTCTCTTGCCAATACCAAATATTTCATGCTCCAAAGTCCTAATGGTATAGCTACCAAATCAATTACCTATTGAAAATATATAGCAGGTGGATAATTAGGATGTAATCCATCTCTATGTCTGACGTTAGATTGTAGCTGACACTCTGTGCATGAACTTACAAAATCTTCAACATCTTTGTACAAGCCCTTCCACCAATATCTTTCCTTGATCTTTGTATAAGTGGACCAAACTCCTCTATGTCCTGCCCAAAGTGTGTCATGAAATTCTTTCAAAACTTTATTCTTGGTCACAAAATCTCCTACCACCCTCAATGGGATTTTGTCACCTCTTTTTGGCCTCTTCCAAAGATATCCATCCTTAAGCATATAAGCATATGACTGGTGCCTGATATCTTTGAAGGTCTTATCCATCCAATCTTTTTGCCTCTTCATTGTGCTCAAATAGATTCCAATATTTTTCAGTTGGCCTTCATATAGATCTTTATAGAAGATTTGAACATCATCTCCAAAATCCATTCTATTAATAATAAATGAATATCCATAGCTCCTCTCTTCTTGATATTCATCTTCTTTCTGTGCCATCATTCCCTCCTCAAAGGTATATCTAGCTCTAGATAGTATGTCTGCCACTGAGTTCTTTTTACCAATGATATGTATTAATATAGGATTCAATGTTTTAATGTAGGCTATCCATCTCAACATAGCAATGTCTGGAGTAGTACAGTTGATTACCATTCCAAGTAAAGGCAAACAATCTGTCTCCAAAATCACACTAGCTCTAATCAAATAATTCCTCTCTGCCTTTAGAGCAGTGAATGCTCCCCAAAGCTCTCTTTTAACTTGTGGATAAGTCCTTTGTCTTTCTATAAGAATCCTGGCTCCGAACCTTATAGCAAATCTCTTTTCTTCTCCATCATCTTGTCCAATAGCCCATCCAATTGCTGTAGGACTTGTATCCACTATTACACCCACTAGTCTCCCATATTGATAATCTACTTGTCTAAGGATAGGTGGTGAACTCAAAATCCTTTTCAAATTTTTCATGGCTATCTTTTGTTCATCTTCCCAGATAAACCTTCTTCCCTTCCTCAATAATTTGTATAGTGGCTCTGAGATATGTACAAAGTGAGGCACCCAAATCTGATAGAATACACATGCACCCAGAAATCTTTTAACTTCTGTAACACTTCCACATGCCTTCATTCTAGATATAGCATCAACTTTTTCAGGGTTTGATTTTCTACCATACCTGCCACACATGTGTCCTTCCACCAAAATCTCACCAACTCCAAAACTTGATTTCTCCACAGATAATGTCAGATTAACTGACTCAAGTTTTTCCAATATCCGAGCCACATCTTCAATGTGCCGCTTGACAAACTGCCTGCAATCCTTAATATCCATAGTCTCATCCTTGTCTTCCTCTTTGCTTCCCTTTATAGGTATGTCATCCAAAAATGGGATGGTCTTCTCAAGTACAAACTTATTTAGTATTTGGTTCATAGCATTTTGCATATGAGCTACAGAGTTAGTTGCACCTTAAGGTAAGGTGTGCATCCTCATTAATCCCAAAGGAGTTTTCATGGTAGTCAAGTCTTTACTTTCCTTAGCCAACTGAAATTGATCATATCTAGAATACAAGTCTCCGATAGAATAGATGGCATGGCCTGCAAATTGTTCAGCTACTTCATCCACCACGTGACCTGATCCCATATTTCGAATAGTCACCCTATTTGCTGGTTGCATATCTTGAATGAACCTCAATGCCCCTGACTTCTTAGGTACTGTAAACCATCTGTTAGAATAAGGAGCAATTGAAGGTTCAAGGATATCCATTCCCACCTTTTGTTTTAATAATTCTATTAACTTGGGAAATAAAGCTCTAGGTACAGGTATAGGCTTCAAATCCCATGGAACATGTGGTATGGTGAAAATTACCATAGGTGCTACAACACTAGGATCCACACATCCAATCTCATCAGGAGTTAAAGCAAATGCCTTACCATATCTAATAAGCATTTCTTGAAAAGCCATCCTTTCTGGCAATGTCAAGAAATCACCCCCTCCAATCTTCAGCTTAGCCAATGACTCCTCCATAAACTGATGTCCAATTTTGCGTTTCTCTCTCAACCATGGTTCCATGATTGCTTGCTTGATGTGCTCCATAGTATCAAATGGTAATTGAGTGGCTATTGGTTTCACTTTTTTGGCTACAGTCTTATACTTGGTTTGCATAATGGCCTCATATTTCAATCCATAGCTTGTAGCAATTCTAGCACATGTTATAATTTTCTCCAACTCCTTATAAGTCTTCTATGATTGTACCTCCACTATAACATCTTTATCCATCTTTGTAGCTAAGTTCTCCATAACTTGTATCAATCCATCTTCAAACCCAGCTTCATCTAATACTCCAACTATAGATTCATCACTTGAAACTAAATCCACTCTTTTTAAGTTTTTCTCTTGCTTCTTTATTCTTCTCTTATTTACAAAATCCAAATCTTCAATCCTTTGCATACTCACAAATCCATTACCACTCAAATTCAAAAATCCAAAACTCAAATTGTCTACATTGGGGTTGGTAGATGATCCATTTGCACCCATGTATCCCCATCCTACAAGGATGCTCTCTAGAAATTCACAAATTTAATTTCCGGATTTAGAGGCATCTCTCTCAATTGCGCTCTATGCCTTTCATGAATAGGTTTCACTGTGATAAATTGCACAACCTTTTTTCCATCACAACTACGAATCCTGGCATAATGTGAGCCATCATTCAAGACTCTAGTTTCCATTTTAGCAGCTGTAATATAAGATTGACCAAGTATTTCTGGATATGTAGCAAAATTTTGCACGAAGAAGTTCTGTTCCACTTCCACATCTCTAATCTTAGTCTTTACAACTAGACAAGCTCCATATAAATCACCTTGCTGGTTATTTGCAGCTCTAATAACCCAGCCATGGTTGATATCGATTGACCACTTACTCTTTTCATACTCCCGCCTGGACATAATGTTGATTTCTGATCCATGATCAACTAAAGCTAAGACTGTGTCCTTACACTTTTCCAACCTCACATAAGTCTCTGTCATAGCTCTAGCCCAATAAAGAATTGAGTAGATATTATTCCCCAACTCGTCACCATCTTCTTTTGAGAAGCTAATAACACGTGCTTCCTGTATAATTTTCTTTTCTTTGCCAGATTGCATAAGTATGTCATTTGTTTGATGCCCTTCTATACCCTTTACATGATTGATCTGAAGTCTATTCTCCATATCACCCTTGCTTTCAAACTCTGGTAATGCAGTCTGTACAAAAACCTGCCCTATCTCTTCTTTCTCATCCTTGGTCACACGAGTATCCAATGCTTCTACCATGATAACTTCAGCTGTCATTTGCCTCTTTCTTTTTATCACATCAATGATTAACTCATGGAAATCTCTCTTGGCTATACCAAGAGCTTCTCTTAGAGTGAATTCAATCTTAGCATCCAAAATCTTTTCCTCCAAGATACTCTTCATATCTGTGGATGTTTCAATATCAGATTGAAGCTTGTAGGCAAGATTTTTACCTTTGGTTTTATATGTGCCATCCTTCTCTTGCTCTTTCTCCTTCTCCTACCACTCTTTTGATAGTGGTGAATCACCAGGATAAGTAAAAGGAGACACCTTCTCCGATTTTTGCTCTGAAAAAGTTTCTTTGTTTCAAGGAGATTTCTTCTTGATTGCAGGTTCCCCAACATCCTCCTCTTGAATAGCTCTACCTCTCTTCTCTTCAACCACAGCATCATGCACACCATCACTCTGTTGCTTTCCACCTAAAAATGCTTTGATGCTAATAGCATCAACTGGATCATTCCATCCAGTCATCTCCCTGATAGCTTCAACTCCCCTGATCATGGCCTCTGTAGCTGGTGAAGAAATAGCCTTAATTGTTTTCTATTCAATCGTAATAGAATAAGACTCTGCTTCCTTCCCATGTATGGCACTAGTTTTATATGCCTGCTCTTCTACCAGCTTTTTCATGCCTCCTTTCCCAAAGTTGGTCCTCAAAGACTCATCAAACCCTATGAGTCTTACCCTACCCTCCTTAAAATATATAATACCTTCCTTGATTGCAGTCTTATAATTGTCACACTCACCACGCTTGTGGTTTGGACTATCACACCACATACATCTCTCCACAAATCCCTTGAAACCTTCGGTTTGCTTTGATGAATTCGCAACTTGAGATTTCTTCAACTCAGTCATTTCAACCCTAAGATCCTGTATGCCCTTGATCAATTCCTCAAGAGTGTCTTCCTAGACAATCTTCATCACTTTTTGAGGTAACACTGAAGTTTGAGATGTGGGTACTTGCTCCAATCGTGATGATAAGCCATAAGTCTTCATCCTCTGTTGCTTGGCCACAAGTATTACTGTTTCTTTCTCCAATCTCCAGTTATTTGTAAAGCCGCTCTCAGATTCTCTATCTGCAAGATGAAAAAGTAGCTTGTCTTCCAAATCTTCATTAGTTGTTTGCATAAACAACTGAGTCTTCCTAGTATCCAATAACTGTCTCTCTTGTCCTGGTAATTGGCCAAACTTCTTTTCAAACTCCCTGATTAATTCATTCGGAGCCATTTGGTTTCCTGGCCTATGTTCAATCCATTCTAAGAATGATCTTTTAGTCATCCTTTTTGAATCTTCCTCAAAAAACTCATCCTTCAGCAACTCCTCAAATCTCCCCCATGATATATCCTGTTTATGCAAATCTTGCACCCTCTCCCTTATCTCAGGTATAACTGCCAAATCAAAGGTGGTAATTATTTTAAGTTTTATAACTTGATGTACATCTATTTCACACATGTAAATTTCTAGGAACTTAGTGATGTTCCTCCCATCAAACCTCTCAATCTTGTCCACTACTGCTTGTAAGGCTTTAGAGGTGTTTTTGTCATCTCCTTGCACCTGTTGCCTTTGTTCCATAAACTAGGCAAATGCCTAGAAAAGGTCTTGAGCAGCCACCCCCCCGGGTAATCCAAAAATTGGATTTTGATCCCCCATCTTCACTTATTGAGTAACTAATGCCTCAAGGCTCTCTCAGTGGAAGCACCAATATGTCGGGGTAGAGAGTATTTGCCTTAAGAAAGCGCTGGGCTTCTAGCTGTCACTAATTTCTCAATCAAGCTTCAAAAATGAAGAAAACTCAAAGTTTATATATATATATTTTTCCTTTTTGAGAAATTACATCAAATACATAAGCCTCAAGTAACTAACAACATCCAAAGTATGATAAAATCCTCTAAAACCTTTTATACCTTTATGTGGAAATTTTTTCAAACTTCAACATCTCATATCTCCTGATCCGACTGTCCAAACATAGTAAAATTTTACATGAAATACTGATGTATACTTATCAACTTCTATAACAATTTTCAACTGCTAATTCATTGCAGATCTTGAGATATCTTGAAAACCCTAACAGTCGCTTCAAACCCTTATCTTTATACACCCGCATACAAATTTCTTTGTATCTCACAAACCATAAGCTCAAATTCTATGAAGTTTGTATGTATAGCTTTTTAACACAAAATTTCACATTCTCCAAGAAGCTTGAGCCAAAATTTCGTCTAAAAACTCAAGTTATGGCTCAAAGCATAACTATTAACAACACGGTGTGCTTACTGCCTTGGAATTGGATGCCCTGTCTTCAACTCTTCATATCTCCTTTGTCTAAACTCAAAACTTAAGAATCCCTTCATAATAGATGTAGATCTTGAAATCACCTTTATAACTGGACCGTCCGATCTCCAAAAGCCTTCGTACAACTCCGCAAAATCCCAAAAGAGTGACAATATGTATGAAATCCACTCTTTAACTTTGAACAAGTATAACTTCTTCACCCTAACTCCAAATTGCCTAAAATTTCCTCTCAAACTATACCCAAAACTCTAAACTTTACAATCCTATCTTTGAAATTGCAAATCCTTCCTTTGAAGTTGCCAAAAAATCCCTGTTAAGGTCGCGGGCAGCCTCCTCAAAGCCCATTGGGCATGGTATTCGACCAATAGGGATGAAGTTCCCTATTCCTTGCCTTCATCTGACCATGGCTTGATTTCATCCCTCTCAATTAGCCTCTTACTAGCTTAAATTTTCATCCTTAAGTCCCCACCTTCTCTCAAGGCTTCATACTAAACATTTAGATCTTATAATTTTTAAATACCATAACTAAAATAAGTAAAATAAAATAAAATAAAGTTTCTTCTATCAACCATTTTTAATTTAACTTACTAACCATTCTAACACACATCTAGATTCATAAACACATAATATATTTTAACTAATTTTTACATATTATAAATAATTATAGTACGACAACGCCTAGTCTTTTCCACTGGTATTAATGGCTTGAATGTGCATCAATGTGCATAGGTTTAGGATATGTTAATGGCTTGAATATTGACTCTATTCTTTCTTTGTGAGGATGCACCTCCATTAATCTAATTATTTCTATTTAAAAAATAAATAAATCAATAAGCCGTTAGTATTTTCTATACTAAAAAGAATACTTTTAGACAATTAGTTTAGAGGAGGGTAATCCGCAACCTCTAAAATGTAGTGATATGTCTTAAAAAAGGAATAATCTACTCTTTCCAAAGAAAATTGAAGTGCAATAAGTAAGCATATTAGTCTAGAGGGGTATAGTCCACACTCATCTGAAATGCAATAGTATCTTGAAGAGGAATAATCTACTCTCTATTAAGAGATCTAACCTCTCATACGATTATGAAACTCAATCTTATCAAACTCTTAAGGATTCAAGATTGTCAAGGATAAGAACTCGATGAAAGAAAATAAACATATGAAACTTCTATTAAAAATAATAAAATAGAAGTAAAGAAGTATATATATTAAAAGAAATTAGAATAGCTATTGCAACAAGATAAGAAAACTATGGACTCTTGAATCTAGACTAGAAGCAAAAAAAGAGTTGACAAGAGTGAAGAAGGCTTCACTCTTCTCTCTATAAATACTATCTAACTAAGAGCTACGTGGTGGTATTTTATAAGACCTCCTACATGTGTCTAATTTGCAAGACATGTGTCAAATTTGAATAATAAGTTTTCCACATGTGCGCCACGTACTTGGCTTGTTCTTCAAGCTATCAACATATGTGACACATGGCTAGCTTGTTCCACAAGCTACCAATATGTGTGCCATGTGGCTAGCCTGTTGACCAAGTTTCTAACCTATCAATCACCTATAAATATGTATAAAGGTGATTCCGCATATATAAAGCTTCTAAGAAGCTTCTTTATCAGATATTATCAAATCAATTTATTTTACATACTTCTATTGGTCTATATTAATTAGATTATTATTAGAATAAATCTTATGTTTGTGATATTGCTCCCCCTCCTAGGGACGAGTTCCACAAGGAGCAGTGATTACATGTTGAGGAAGTCCAGGATATATCGAATTGTGCTTGCCACATACTCTAATCTTTGTTCCCTTTGAAGGTAGTTGATAGGTCCTTTCAGCCATCGATAATGTCCCATACTAGGGCGAGAGGACCACCCTCTTATTTGATCATTGTTGAGGCCTTCATAACTCCCTTCAAAGAAAACATTAAGAACACCATCAAGAGTAGTTCCTACCTCTAAAAGTATCACCAAATATTGGGAGTCTCTTCCAAAATCATGATACCAAATACATTGTATTTTGCCATCAATCCAAAGAAGGACATGTCTTTCTTGAGGATCTTCATCTCTATTCTGTCGTCTTGAAGGTTGTGATAGTCATAATGTCTCATCCAGTGTCGTACTAAAATTGCTTACAATATATAAAATCCACTCAAAATGCATAATATGTTTATAGATTTAGATATGTGTTAGAATGGTTAGTAAAATAAATTAAAGGGATTGATAGAAGAAACTTTATTTTATTTTTATTTATTTTGATTATCGTATTTAAAAATTATAAGATTTAAATGATTAGTATGAAGCCTTGAGAGAAGGTGGGAGCCTAAGGATGAAAATATAAGCTAGTAGGAGGCTAATTAGGAGGGATGAAATCAAGGCATGGTTGGATGAAGGCAAGAAATAGGAAACTTCATCCCTATTGGTTGAATACCATGCCCAATGGACTTTGAGGAGGCTGCCCGCGACCTTAACAAGGGTTTCGACGACTTCAAGGAAGTGATTAGGAAATCAGAAGCTAGGGTTGTTAATTTTAGGATTTTAGGTACAATTTGTGTACAAAAATTAGAGGATTTGGAATTAGGATAAAGAAGTTATAGCCATTTGAAATTAAGGTGTCAATTTGAGACATACTATCACTCTTTTGAGAATTGGAGGAGTTGTATGAGAGCTTTTGAAGATCGAGAGGTGCAGTTAGAGAGGAGATTTCAAGCTCCACACCTGATATGGAATAATTTTTATATTTGGAGTTTCAATGAAGGAGATATTGGGAATCAAAGACAGCAGATCAAACTCCAAGGCAGTAAGTAGGCCGTTTTGTTGATAGTGATGAGGTTTGCCATATCTTAAATTTCTGGACAAATTTTTGTTTCAAACTTTCTAAAAAGGTGTATTATTATGCTAACAAGCTATACATTAAAGTTTCATAGCATTTGAACTTTTAGATTGTGAGATATGAAGAATTTAGTACACAGATGTTAGTAAATAAGGGTTTAAAGCTACTGCTAGGATTTTGGCGATATCTAAAGATCGATAATGAATCAATGGTTGAAATTTTTAGTGGTAGTTTTGAAGAATATATTAGTACTTCTTGTAATTTCAAAATAGATTTGGACGGTTGGTTTAAAAGTTATGGATTATTGAAGTTTGGAAAAAATTCCCTTCCTACGGGGGAATGAGGGTTTAGAGGATTTTGTTATGTTTTGAGTGGTTTGAGGAAATTAGGCTTATGTATTGGGTGTAATAGCCCTATGAAGAAATCTTTTATATAAATTTGGGGTTTTAATTATACTTGGATCTTGCTTGAGTAATTAGAAGGAAACAGAAGCCCAGCGCTTTCTTGAGGCAGATTCTCTCTACCACGACATTGGTAAATCAGCAAATGATGGCTCTTGAGTTGAATTTGCTGGTTGTTGATCCTCCATCTCTTTAGCATGAACAAATCTAAAGAATTAATAAACAATGATACAAGATAGGATAAAACCTCTATAGAACCTGCTTTGATTTATAGCAAAGATTTTCTTGATTCTTTATTTTAATTTTGACGAATGTCGTTGATAAATTGCATTGACTTTTATTGATGCATTTATTAAATTCTTGGATGGCTCCCATGAGCATTCACTAATATCATATCCGCGCCAATGCACAAGATATTCCAGTCAATTTTGGTGTCGCTTTAAATCTAAAATCTCTTCAACCTCAAATTCTTCATCGTAGTCCACTTCTATAGCAGGCGATGGCATTTGTCTTCATCCTTGTATATCCACTGTCTTGTATGGCTCGAGTAGTGATATATGGAATACAAGATGGATCTTCATGGACTTCGATAGGTGTAATCAATATGCAATTAGTTTGATTTGTTCAAAAATAAGAAAAGATCCAAGCCTACAATAGTCCAACTTATCACAAGGACGAGAAGTCTTGATATTGCGATGAAATAACCATACCTTGTCCCCCCACGTTGAATAGTGGTTGTTCCTTGCCATATACATCTGCATTTATTTTTTGTAATTCTTAAGCTTCTTTTAATTGCACCTTCATTATTACATGTAGCTCTGACAAACAATTTGCTAAATCTCCTACCGCTGGATTGTCAATTTTTGAAAAGTCAAAAGCATCAAGTCGTGGGTGGTAACCATAATTGATAAAATAAGGTGTTTGTTGCATAGAAAAATATATTGTATTATTATAAGCAAACTCTGCTAATGGCAGAAGAGTTGTCCAATCATCTTATTGGTAGTTGATGGTACACCTTAAGTACTACTCCAAGACTTGGTTCACGCGCTCTGTTTGTCTATCAGTTTGAGGATGAAAAGCTGAAGATAATTTTATGTCCACTTTTAAGATCTTAAAAAGGATTCTCTAAAATCTTGACACAAATTAAATTCTCCTATCCGATATAATATCTTTAGATAATCCATAATAGCGATAGATATTATCAATGAAAAGCTTAGGTATTTCTTCACCTGTAACAGATTTTGTGCATGGCACAAAATGTGCCATCTTGGTGAATCGATCTACTATCACAAATATAGAGTCATAAGATCTTGAACTTGGAAGATTTGTGATGAAATCCATAGAAATAGAAGACCATGGTTGTTTTGGAATATGTAATGGTTGAAGAAGTCTAAAAGGTTGATGACAAGGAGTCTTTGATCTTGAGCAGATATCATATGATTGTAAAAAGTCTTTGACTGCCTTCCACATTTGAGACCACCAAAAATCTCTTGATATAAGTTCCAAAGTCTTGTTGTATCCAAAATGTCTTGCCATTGGAAAATCATGACATGCTTGAAAAACACGTAAACGTGCTTCTTCTTTTAGAACATATAGGCGTCCTTCAAAATATAGTAGGTTATTTTTTAACTTGAATTTAGAAGAATCATGAGATTTAGAAGAATTATTCTTGATATCATGAACAAGAGGGTCTGAGAACATACTTGACCAAATTTGCTTGAGAAAAGTTGAATCAATAGTCAATGTTGATTTCATTGCTTGAAGATGAAATTACTCCAAATTCAAGAGGGCCGTTCTTTATTGCTCAAAAGTTGCATCTCCTTCTTTTGGTACAAAATAAGAATGTCTAGAAAGGGCATTGGATAAACCTTGTTGTTTTCCTAGCCGATAAGTGATAATGAATTCAAATCTTGACAAAGACATACTCCAACAAACTTGACAAAATAAACCTGGGTGCATATTTTATCTAAGATATTTAATACAAAATTGACTTTTCTTTTAAAAAATCAATTAATTAAATATTTATTAAAGATATTATTAATGTCACCACAATTTTTGCTATTGCTACTAGAAGTTGCCTTAAATTTACGTTGCATATCATAATACAATTTTTTCAACTATTAACATTGTACCAAAAGCTGATTACACTGGCTTGTAAGTTTCAATTATTCATGTTGGCTACCACATTCTTAATACTTGTGATAAAAAGAGCTAGTCTGGTGAAAATAAATGTAGAAGTAATAGACATTTTTGTATTGGTAGCTATTATTAGAAGTAATCTATATCCTTAAATTTTTTTTTTAGAGTTAGTAATAAAGCAACATCAATTATAAAAAATATGAGTATGAAGGACAATCACATCATTCATACTATCTATACTTCTCTCTAAACCCTAATTTTTTATACATATCAAGATTGTCTAAAAAAAAATATTATAGAAAATTTTTGGTTAAGGATTTTACTTCCTAATCCCTAGAAGGGGGATTTACCACCTCTTTTCCAACTTGTATATTGATATTATTATAAAGATCAAACCATGTTTTAGAGCTAAGTTTATTTAAACTAATAATTAAGCTTTACATACTCAACAGTTAAATATATTGGAGGATTTATCTTCCAATAAAGATACGTCTATTTATTATGGTTGAGGGTATAATATTGTCTATATAATCTTTGTTTTTTTTATTGCATGTTCAAAGATAGATATGTCACAATTGGTTAAAAAATTCACCTTATTTTTGATACTAATGGATTGGCCCTTTGGCTGCAATAGAAGTAAATTTATAAAAATTAGCATCTGGCCTATCTAAAGCTATACAATTTATGTATATACTATGGCTTATTGCAGAAGAGATTAATAGAGGTATTGATCTTTAAGTTGGCCACTACTTGATTGACCCATGGTCTCTTATGATTTAGTGTGATTCTCTCCAACAATGCTATTATCACTCTGTTAAGGATACAAACTAAAAAAAGATATATAAACCAATAAAATTTGTGTCAAAGAAAAATAATAAGATAGAAATAAAACAATATGTATATTCAAGAAAAAATTGGAAGGGCTATTGCCAAAGACTAGAAAATATAAGAAACTCTTAAATTAGACTAAAAATAAGAAAAGAGTTGGCAAAAGTGAAGAAGGCTTCACTCTTGTCTCTATATATATTATTTACCTAAAAGCTATATGGCAATATTCTATAGGACCTCTAATATATGTCCAATTTGCAAGACACATGTCAAACTTGCAAGACAATTTTTTTACATCTATGCCACGTATTTTACTTGTTTCACAAGCTACCAACATATGCAATACGTGGCTAGCTTATTGACCAAGTTTCTAATCTATAAATCAACTATTGACATGTATAAAGGTGAACCTACGTCTTTGAAGCTTCTAAAAAGCTTTTCTATAAGATATTATTAAATTAATATATTTTTACATACTTCTATCTATCCATACTAACTAGATAGTTATTGGAGTAAATCTTATGTCCGTGATATTATCCCCCCTTCTAGGGACAAGTTCTACAAGGAGCAGTGATTATATGTTGAGGAAGTCCAAGATGCGCCAAATTGTATTTGTTAAATATTTTGATCTTTATTTGTTTTAAAGGTAGTTAATAGATCCTCTTAACCATCAATAGTATTTCATACTAAGACAAGAAGACCACCCTATTATTTGATCATTATTGAGGCCTTTATAACTTCCTTCAAAAAAAACATTTGGAATACCATCAAGAATAGTTTTTACTTCTAAAAGTATCACCAAACACTGGGAGTCTCTTCTAATGTCATGATACTAAACACGTTGTATCTCACTATTAATTTGAAAAAAAACATGTTGTTCTTGAAGATCTTCATCTCTATTCTATTGTCTTGAAGGTTGTAATAGTTATAATGTCTTATCTAGTAGTTAGTAAATGATGGCTCTTCAGTTGAATTTGTTGGTTGTTGATTCTCCATCTTTTTGGCACAAAAAAATTCAAAGAAATATCAAACAATGGTATAAGATAGAATGAAATCTAAATTGAATCTATTTTGCTTTATAGCAAAGATTTTTTTAACTCTTCATCTTGATTTTGATGGATGTCGTCAATGAAATGCATTTACTTTTGCTGATGCATTTGATAGATTTCTAGATGGCTCCTGTGTACATTCATTAATATCATATCTGCACCAATGTATAAGATATTATAGCCGATTTTGGTGTTGCCTTGAGTTTAAGACCTCTTTTATCTCAAATTCATCATTGTTGTCTATTTATATAGGAAGTAGTGGCATTTTTCTTCTTTCTTGTATATCCATTGTCTTGTATGACTTGAGTAGTGATACATAGAATATATGATGAATCTTCATAGATTTTGATAGGCATAATCAATAAGCAATTGAATTGATCTATTTACAAATCAAAAATGATCCAAGCCTATGATAATTCAGCTTATCATAAGGACAAATAGTCTTGATATTATGATGAAGTAACCATATTTTATTGCCTATATGGAATTGAGGTTGTTCCTTGTGATAGACATATACATTATTGATCTTTTGTCATTCTTGAGCTTCTTTCAATTGTACCTTCATTATTGTATTTAATTCTGACAATTGATTTGCTAAATCCTTTGTCGTAGGATTATATCTTTTTGAAAAGTCAAAAATATCAAGTTGTGGATGATAATCATAATTTGCAAAGAATGGAGTTTGTTGAATAAAAGAATGTATAAATAATTATAAGCAAATTTTGCCAATAGTAAGAAAGTTATCCAATTATTTTAATAATAGTTGATAGTATATTTCAAATATTACTCCAAAACTTGATTTATCCATTTTGTTTATCGATTAGTTTGAGGGTGAAAAGTTGAAGATAGTTTTATATTCACCTTCAATATTTTAAAAAAGGTTCTCCAAAATCTTGATATAAATTATATTTCTTTATCTAATATAATATTCTTTAATAATCCATGATAGCAATAGATATTATCAAGGAAGAGTTTAGCTATTTTATAACATATGATAGATTTTGTATATGGTATAAAATAGGCCATCTTATTGAAACGATCAACAATCACAAATATAATGTCATATGAACTTGAATTTGGAAGATCCATGATATAATCTATAGGAAAAAAAGATCAAAGTTGTTCTGATATAAGTAATAATTGAAGAAGTCTGTAAGGTCAATGACGAGGGATTTTTGATCTTGAACAAATATAGCACAATTGTACAAACTCTTTAACAGCTTTTCACATTTGAGGACATCAAAAATCTCTTGATATTAACTCTAAAGTCTTATTATATCCAAAATATCTTATTACAAGGAAGTTATGATGAGCTTCAAGAGTATGTAGTCATACTTCACTTTTTGGAACATATAGGTGTCCTTTAAAGTAGAGTAGATTATTCTTGAATTCAAACTTAGAAGTATCATGAGGCTTAAAAGAATTATTCTTAATCTCATAAACAAGTGGATCTGAAGGCATACTTGACTGGATTTGTTTGACAAAAGTTAAATTAATAATCAATATTAATTTCATTACTTAAAGATGAAATTGTTCCAGCTTCAAAAGAGTCATTATTTATTGATCAAAAGCTAAATCTCCTTCTTTTGGTACAAAATAAGAATGTCTACAAAAAACAATGGACAAACCTTGTTGTTTTCTTAGCCAATAAGTAATTATAAACTTGAATCTTGACAAAGACATTCTCCAACGAGCTTGACAACAATTCAACATACATGCTGACATAAAATACTCAAGGTTATTATAATTTGTATACACAGTGTTATGTTATAATTCAGCTACCATATAAAAAATTATACATATATATTTAATGTACAATTTACTACATAGCTAAATGAAAGCCATATCAATGGACTTTTATTGATTATAGGATGTAATTAGATTACTAGTTTAGAAGAGATCTATTAAAAGGATTATTATTAAAATTTATACAATCTTATTTCTTCTTTCGATAGTAATTTTGAGATTGATTTTATATTGATAGTAACTTTTGTATATCTTAAGTCATCTTTGTTAAATATTGGTGATCCTTAAGATCTTTTTTATTTCTTTTATTTGATGTTTAGAACACATATTATGTAAATCTTATAACAAAAAGGATTAGAAAGGGATTTTTAATGTGAAAGAGGATAGCTAGGCCATCTATGTGGATGAATAGAGATGGATGATAGAAGTCTCTATTCCTATTGGCCAAAAATCATACCCAATGGACTTCAAGGAGGCTACGTGAGGCCTTATTAGGGATTAGGATTTGTTTTTTGGAGGGGAGTCAAACATTAGAGGCTAAGGTCAGCAAGTTTGGATTTTTGGATATGATTTTGGTGCTAATCTTGCATGATTTGGAATTTTTATGAAAGAGCTATAGGCACTCAAAGTTAAGGTGTCGAAATTCTATCTACTGTCATTCTTTTAAGCATAATGCGCGTATACAGAGAGCAATAGACAATTGGCGACTACGATTGGAAAGAGCACTTTTTTGGCTATATTTTTTATGTGCAGCTCAATAAAATCCAAGCTGAGGTAAAGAAGATATTGGGAGTTGAAGTCAATGCTTATAAGCTAAAGGCAGTAAGTAACCCCGCTTAACTAGTAGTTATATTATGAGCTATATCTTAGACAATTTGATAGATTTTTGGCTCAAAATTTTCAAGAATGTACATGTTTATATCAAAAGACTATGTGCAAATATTTTGTGGCCATAGAATTTTGGATTTGTGAGATACAAGGAAAATAGTGCTCAAGTATCTTTGAACTAGGGTTTTAAATACTTGCTAGGATTTTTGAGATATCGGATGGTCAAAAGTGAATGTACAATTGATTCTTCTTTATAATGAAACTTAAAAATATTACCTACATTTTTAAGAAAATTTTATAAAAATGAATAGTTGGACAAAGAGTTATTGAATTCTAAAGTTCAATAAGAAATAAGTCCTTGCAGGTGAATAAAGCTTTGAAGGGTTTTTGTGAAAATTTGAATCCTTTTTGTACAAACCTACTTGAATACAAGAGGATTTTATCTATACAACTTTTCTTTTGTAATGTTTTCATATTATTTGTCCTTTTTATTAAGAATAAATCACTTGTTGGAGTTTTGTCAATAATTTTCAAGTGAATTCTCTACAGCCAGGTACCCAATGTATTCTCAGATAGAAAATCATGCCATACAACAATGGTAACTAAACTAGAAGCGCCTTTTAGATAGTGATGCTATTTTTGAAAAGAATCCACAATTGTAAAAAAAATCTTTATCATGGATTTAGTAGTTGATCTCTGCTACTAAAAATTTCTTGGAATAAAAAGCTACTAAGTTGAATTTGTCATCTATTCCTATTTGTAAAAATATTATATACAAATTAAAGTTTGATGCATCTGTTTCCATAAAAAAATGCCTTAGAAAAGTTGATGTGATACAAGATTGGTACAAAAATAAAAGTTGTCTTCAAAGCTTCAAACGATGATTCTATTTTTTTACTCCACTTAAGTTTGTCATTACAAGTTAAATATTTAAATAGAATTACAACTTGAAAAAAAAATTTGATGAAGATTTGATAGTAATTAATAAATTTTAAAAAGCATTATATATCTTTTATTATTTTTGAAATCTTCCAATCTATGATTGTCTGAACTTTCTAAGGATTTATTTTGAGACTATCATTTGAAATGATATATCCTAAGAAGTCAACTTGAATAGTGTGAAATATACACTTTTCTATCTTGGCATATAATCTTGCATCTCTAAGTTTTTGTAATACACAATGAATATGAAGTTCATATTCTTTTGTGTTCTTAAAATAGATTAAAATATTATCTAAATAGCAAATAACAAAATTATCAAGAAACTCACAAAAAATATCATTTATAAGATGTTGAAAAGTAGTTGGTACATTTGTAAATCCAAAAGACATGATATTATATTTGAAATATCTATACCTTATTTAAAATGCAGTCTTCTATTTATTACCTTCTTTAATGCGCATCAGATTATATACTCCTTGTAGATCTATTTTTGTATAGATCTTAGCTTGATTTAGTTGATTAAAAAGTCCAAATATCAAAAGTAGGGGATATCTACTCTTGATAGTAATCTTGTTAAACCTTCAATAATCTACACACACCTCTAACAATTTATCTTTTTTCTTTACAAATAAGATAAGAGCTTTTATTAGAGATTTTGGATGGCATATGAAATTCTTGGCCAAGTTCTTATCAATGTATTTCTTGAGTTCAACCAATTCATTTTGTGATAAACTGTAAATTGGTTCAAATGGAAGTTGAGTTCCCTCTTTGAGATCAATTGAGCAATTATATAGACAATGCTCCACAAGAATATTTACATTTTTTTTTTCAAAAACATCTTGATAATCTTAATATTGGCTTGGAATGCCACTTGAAATCTTTCTATCATGGGTGTAGCATAAATAACAAAAGATAATCTTTCTTTTGCTACATTCATTAAAACTTTGTATTTACAAGTACAAGTTTTATTATATTAGACTTATGGCTTTTTACTTGATTAATAGAATCTTATTAATGCTTTGAAAAAAGTCAAGTCTATGAAAAATCTAGTCTATTTGAAGATTATATTTTTTTAGCTATGATAAATTTAAAATGATTAGATTAAAAGAAGATTTAATTATATTAAAGATTACATAATTATTATGACCATCTATTATTATATTTATAAGAAGGATTTCATGAATAACATCTCTAGAAGATAACACACGACTATCTATGACTTCTACATAAATGGATTTAGTTTTTTTATACTGAAGATATTCTATGACTTTTAACAAATTCTTTATCTAAAAAACACACTGAGGCTCTTGAATCTAGTAAGGCAAAGGCTTTGTGATTTTTAGATTCCAAAGAGATATCTATTATAAAACAAAGAGAGGATTCCGAAGAAAGAATTGGACCTTTACTAGAAGTTGTACAAGATTCCAACTACATGGTGTTGTATTGTGGTTTGGCTACCATGTAAAAAAATTGCATATATACATCTAATATACAATTTATTATGTAATTAAATAAAAGTCATAACAGTAGATTTTATTGGTTACAAGATGAGATTAGGTTGTTAGTTTAAAAAGAATCTATCTAAAAAGATTAATGTTGAGATTTATACAACCTTATTTTTTTTTTATAGTGATTTTTGAAATTGATTTTATATTGATAATAACTTTTATTTATTTTAAGTCACCTTTGATAGACATTGTTGATCTTTAAGATCTTGTTTGTTTCTTTTATTTGATGTTTAGAACACATATTATTTAAATCTTATAAAAAAATGATTAATAAGAGATTTTTAGTGTAAAAAGGGGTAGTTAGGCCATCCATGTAAATAGAAGTCTTTGTTCTTATTGGCCAAAAATCATGCCTAATGGGCTTCAAGAAGGCTGCCCGAGGGTTTATTAGGGACTAGGGTTTGTTTTTTGATAGGAGCCAAACATCAAAGGCTAGAATCAAGAAGTTTCATTTTTTGGATATGGTTTTGGTGAAAATTTTAGGTGATTTGGATTTTTTATGAAAGAAATATAGGCGCTCAAAGTTAAGATGTTGAATTTTTATCTACTGTCACTCTTTTGGGCTTAACTCACGCATACAAAAAGCAATAGATGATTAGCAACTAGGACTTGAAAGAAAATTTTTTTGGCTATACTTTTTATACATTATTCAATGAAATTCAAGTTGGAATGAAGGAGATATTAGAAGTTGAAGTCAATACTTATAAGCTAAGGGCAGTAAGTGACACTATTTAACTAATGGTTATGTTTTGAGCTATATCATAAGCAATTTGATAAATTTTTGGCTAAATTTTTTTAAAAGTGTATATATTTATGTCACAAGACTATGTAAAATTTTTTTGTAGCATTGAGATTTTGGATTTATAAGATATGAAAGAAATAGTGCTCAAGCAACTCTAAGCTAGGATTTTAAGCACCTATTAGGATTTTAAAGATATTGGACGATTGGCAATGAATTTGTAATTGATTCTTTTTTATAATGAAGCTTAAGAAAATTATCTCTACTTTGGAGAAAATTTTATAGAAATTAAATAGATGGATTAAGTGTTATTGAACTCTAAAGTCTGAGAAGAAATAAATCCTTGTAGGTGAATAAGGTTTTAAAGGGTTTTTGTAGAAATTTGAATCTTTTTATACAAATCTATTTAAATATAAGAAGATTTATCCATATAACTTCTCTTTTATAATATTTTTATATTATTTGTCTTTTTTATTAAAGACAAATTATTTATTAGAGTTTTGTCAATAAGTTTCAAGTAAATTCTCTACAACCAAGTATCTAATGTATTCCCAGATAGAAGACCATGTCACACACAACACTTCCTATTATAGCTGGAAAAATTTGTTTTTTGATATATTGTCTTTTTTGACAACCATACTCCTCATTTTGTAGTTGTGTCATTTCTTTAGATAATGTTAAGTAGTGTGCTTAAATTTTCTATAATATAAATACAATCCTTCTTAACGATGACGAGTCTTTTCTTATTCAATGAAAGATTTAAAACGTATTGTATCAATTTGCATGTCTTTTACTTTTGAATGTATGTATTAAGAAGATATCAATATTGCCATTGTATTATAGTAATGTTGGAGCTCACTTAAGTGACTCTCAAATCAAAATTCAAAAAATTAATTATTACACTTTACAGCAAAATCAATTACTTGGCTTCATGTCTGAGGATTGGATAAGTTAAGGATCAATTTCTTTATCTCATATTATAATCCATAAAGAAATTGGCTAATGAGTGTAGCATCATTCCACTTGGTATCAATTGTTAGTTGTCAAAAGTGTAAAGCATATGATGTCACTAATTATTTGTCTTATCACAAGGTGTCGATCTTGTTGATTGTAACACAAATTGCATCATGTTTTTCTTATATAGATCAAAACTCTGCTAATAATGCCTCCAAATTATCCAATATTGGATCACATTGTTCAAGAAAGGATGAAAATCATAATAAAGTAGAATCTGAAAGTAGTGTTCTAATAAATCTAACTTGTAATCCTTGAGTTGGATAATTTTGAGGTTGAAGTTCAATCACCAATTATATTTGATTGATGAATCCTAGAAACTTAGATCTTGTACCAGCAAACTTCTCCGGCAAACTAATTTTTGATTCTTTGATGCTTCAATAGTATTCAATCGTAGGTGAAGTGGTATGGCTTGAAGCAGCTCTAATCATCTTTATATCTTCACTTCCTGCTAATCTTGTTGCTCTTTGTAGTGGTGCATTGAGTTGATGCATTGTAAGTATTAATTCTTTTATTTGCTCTTACATTTGTGCCATTGCACTTTTCATTTCAACAAGCTTTGTCATGATAATAAAATAAAAAAAGAAAAAAATATCTACTCTCATTATAAAATAAAATATTCAAGAATAAAGAAAAAAATTTTAAGAATAATATCAATTTAAAAGTGGATAATCCACAACTTCTAATATGCTTATATCTTATCAAAAGAAAGGGATAATCCACTCTAAATTAAAAAAAGACAAAGCTTTGATATTGTAATTTCACTCTTATCAATCCATCTTTTTCTATATTTATATATCTTTTTCCATATTTATTAGATAGTTATTAGAGCAAATCTTTTGTCCGTGACACACTCTTCATATATGTGCTTATTATAGATGATCCATCCACTACTCTCTTTATAAACAATGGCTAATAGAAGTAATAAAGAGTTGCAAGCTAGTATAGTTAGCTTTTGATATAATGTTGATGGTTGAAAAAAATACACTATGGTATACAATGCAAGTTTAGGGCAATTTGTGGTGGCATTAGCAAAAATTGTAGTAACATGTGGTAGATGGCAAGTTGTGGTAACAGTAGCAAAAATTGTAGTGGCATTAAAACACTATTTATTAAGTAACTAATAAGTTGTAATTGACATAATTAATAAAGGGTTTTTCTAATATTATCATAATTTTTGCTATTGCCACTACAACTTGCCATCTACCACATACCATCACAATTTTTACTAATACTACCACAAGCTATTCTAAACTTATATTGTACACCACAATATCCTTAATAGAATATTGCTAATGCATACCACATTAAATAAAGTGCACATTCTTTATGGATGTATATTTTTGTATTCCTTAAAGTATATTATAATGTATAATGCAAATTTAGGACAACTTGTGGTGACATTAGCAACACTCTTTATTAATTGTGTCAAGTGCAACTTATTGCCCTAGACCTTGGCCTAGTCTAAACCTGACCACCAGGTTTGGCAAATCCCTAGCCATCATACCAAACTTAATCTTCCCACAAATTGGCTCGGGTGCGCCTTCTAGCCTAACTTTCATATCCCACCGTCGGATAGAGTATCGAACGGTTCCACAGCTGCTAGGTTTGCACGTCCAAAACCTCGGGCTTAGCTAAGCCGGTCCTGTGTCCCATTGCGTCAGGACCCCAACTGCAGCGAGGTCCTTTTAGTGATGGGCGCAGCAACAAAGCCTCGTGACCATGCGAGTTGAGCGTGGGCTTCCTTCTAGGACACGAGCCTTGTTTATGTTGTGCCTTCAGGTGCAAGGGGTTTATTCTCTTGACTACACACCTTCGTAATTTGAAGTCATGAGAATATGTGGACATCAAGGTGAACGGTGCCATTCACAAGGAAATGCAGCACAAATTCTAGCACGTTCGCATTGGAATTGTATGGAATGTCACGAAGCGCGCCGTGAGTGTTCATGTCAGCTTGCTCTGATTTTAGGGTTTGGTTTTAAATTGTGCTGGGTTTTTTTTGGGGTTAATATGGATCAGATTAGGTGTAGTTGGAGTGAATGGCATGCAGGCAAAGGTAGTAGGCACCAATGTGAGTCTCAGAAATTCGCTGACTCTCGGATTTTGTAGTTTACTCCAGTTGAAGCGTATCTCCCCCCTGCGAGACTTAATTTCAGCGAAAAGCTCGGCATGGTTTTTTTAGATCGTTGACGAATCTCAATCATGATCAAAATGACTTTTGGGCCTTTCGGGATAACTCGTGTAGTGAATTTATGCGGCTGCCTTGATGAAACTATGTGTGTATGTACGTGTGTGTTGACATGATCGATTTAGTTTGTCTGAGAGGTCCAATTCAGTATTCGTATCATTTTAAGTACAAGTGAGAGCATCGCTCCCTAAACATATTACGCAACACACGCATCCACCCATGAAATCATTACAACAGTATGAAATTGAATGGCATGTCGATGACGCACCAGTTTATTTGTGGGAGTTGTGCTATCTGCTACATTTTAATCACATATGCCCTTACCCCATGTTCATATCCAAGTTTTCAGATTGCTAGAAGGCTTTGTGAGGGGGTTTGATTAGTCTAATCCTGCCTGGATGCCGCGACTGGTCTCAATGAGGGTCTTCATAACGTTGTTATTAAAGAACATTCTGTAAATGGAGCCTTTTATTTTGGTGACTCCATTGTTTGATCATAGTATGATCGCTGTGAAGCTGATGTTTTCGTCATAACTCCAGGTTGGAAACAGGATTATCCTCAAGGAAGAATACTAACTTCATCCTATGCTTGTATAGTAGTTGTGCTCAATTGCTTAGTCAATCTGGAATTAATGAAAATTTAGGAAACTGATTAGTGCTGGAGGTTTTTTTCGGGCATTGGTACTCGAGAATGAGTTCTGAAATCAGGATGAGAGTGATGTTCTTTCGTAATCATGGAAACATGTATGTTTTCAAACATTAGAACTCTGAAGCTATGCTAAGATGAAAACTCAATCGCATGGGTTTGGGAGCTCTATGAGACATTGTACAGCCTGTTGTGAATGGGTAACTGTAGTATTTGGAATCTCATCATCTATTGCTCCTGGACCTCCCGTCCCTTCACGGCATGAAGTTCTTGGTACTTGACGGTTTGGATGAGTAACTTCTATGATCTCAAGATGCTGCCAGAACAGCGTGTAATGTCTACTTCACCTAGGTGAGCAGAGCAGGTGGTTTCAGGAAGAGACTCATAAACTCTTTCGTCTGCAGCAGCAAAAGTTCAGTGAGAGGGTGGTCCAATACTTGCATTTGCTATGTGGGTTGTAATAGGCTGGAGCACTAAACACGTTGCAGTTGCTACTTGGCACCAATTGTTTGTAGTGAATTCTAAATTCTTAAACTTTGTTTTGGTTTAAAATGATGTCATTATTTAGTTATAATTAAAGAAAAAATGTAGCATTTCATATGCAAGTGCAATGGACAATGTCATGTATCCAAATGTGTATATTAGACCAAATATGCAATAAGTGTAGTCAAATACATGGCAAATACATGGCAAATCTAAAGGTAAAACATTAGAAAGTAGTGAAGTAAATATTTAGTTATTTGAAAGGTATTGTGAATGTTTGCATTGTGTTTTATGCAAAACATGACAAAAGAAGAAACTTTACATAATTTATTGATGTTGATTTTGCTAGAATCTTGGACAAGAAAAAGCCTACAACATGTTATAATGTTTATAACAGTATATAGATGATAAGATTTATAGCTTAAAAAAATTATAATTATAATTATATGAATTGAGATTATAATAAAAAAAAAAAAAAAATTATATTAATTTCTTTATAAGTGTGAAATTTTATATTTATTTTATGAACAATTTATAATTATCATATTAGATTCAGTAAAGTTTTTTTTTAAATCTTATAATTTTTTTATTAGTATGAAAAAAAATTATAGAAGAAAATGGTTTCATGTCAAGGATACAAACTAAAATAGATGTATAAGTTAGTAAAAACTATGTCAAAGGAAAATAACAAGATAGAAATAAAGAAGTATATATATTCAAGAAGAAATTGGAATGACTATTGCCAAAGATTAGAAAATACATGAGACTCTTGAACTAGACTAGAAGCAAGAAAGGAATTGATAAGAGTGAAGAAGACTTCACTCTTGTTTCTATATATACTATCTATCTAAGAGTTACATGGCGGTATTCTATAGGACCTCCTACACATGTTTAGTTTGTAAGACACGTGTCAAACTTGCAAAACAAGTTTTTCACATGTACGCCACATACTTGGCTTGTTCCGCAAGCTACTAACATGTGTGGTACATCGCTAGCTTGTTCTATAAGCTACCAATATGTACTACACGTAACTAGCTTGTTGACCAAGTTTCTAACCTACCAATCACCTATAGATATGTATAAAGGTGACTCTACATCTATAAAGCTTCTAGGAAGCTTCTTTCAAAGATATTATCAAATTAACTTATTTTATCTACTTCTATTAATCTATATTAATTAGATAATTATTAGAATAAATCTTATGTCCATGATATTATCCCCTTTTTAAGGATGAGTTCCACAAGGAGCGGTGATTACATGTAGAGGAAATACAGGATATATCGAATTGTGCTTGCCACGTACAATAATCTTTGTTTCCTTTGAAGGTAATTGATAGGTCTTTTCAGCTATCGATAGTGTCTCATACTAGGGCAAGAAGACCACCTTGTTATTTAATCATTGTTGAGGCCTTCATAACTCTCTTCAAAGAAAACATTTGGAATATCATCAGGAGTAGTTCCTACCTCAAAAAGTATCATCAAATATTAGGAGTCTCTTCCAAGGTCGTGATACCAAACACGTTGTATTCCACAATCAATCTGAAGAAGGACATGTTCTTTTTAAAGGTCTTCATTTCTATTCCATCGTCTTGAAAGTTGTGATAGTCATAATGTCTCATTCGATGAATCAACAAACGATGGTTCTTGAGCTGAATTTGCTGGTTGTTGATCCTCCATCTCTTTAGCATGAAAAAATCTAAAGAAATAACAAACAATGATATAAGGTAGGATGAAACCTCTATAGAACCTACTTTTCTTTATAACAAAGATTTTCTTGATTTTTTATCTTGGTTTTGACGAATGTTGTCGATGAAATACATTGACTTTTGTTGATGCATTTGCTAGATTCTTGGATGGCTCCCATGTTTGTTTACTAATATTATATCCGCGCTAATGTACAAGATATTCTAATTGATTTCAATGCCGCTTTGAATCTAAAATCTCTTCGATCTCGAATTCTTCATTGTTGTCCATTTTTATAGAAGGAGGTGGCATTTGTCTTCTTCCTTGTATATCCATTGTCTTATATGGCTTGAGTAGTGATACATGGAATATAGGATGAATCTTCATAGTAGGCATAATCGATAAGCAACTGAATTGATTTGTTCATAAATTGAAAAAGGTCTGAGCCTATGATAATCCAGGCTATCGCAAGGACAAATAGTCTTGATATTACGACAAAGTAATCATATCTTATTATCCACATGGAATTAAGATTGTTCTTTGTAATAGACATCTATATTGATTTTTTATTGTTCTTGAGCTTTCTTTAGTTGTGCCTTTATTGTTGCATGTAGCTCTAACAATCGATTTGCCAAATCTTCCACCGTAAGATTATCACCTTTTGAAAAGTCAAAAGTATCAAATCGTGGATGATAACCATAATGTGCAAAAAATAGAATTTGCTGTATAGAAGAATGTACCAAATTATTATAAGCAAACTCTACCAATGACAAAAGAGTTGTCTAATCATCTTGATGGTAGTTGATAGTACATCTCAAATATTGCTCCAAAACTTAATTTACACATTCTGTTTGTCTATCAATTTGAGGGTGGAAAGTTGAGGATAATTTTATATCTATTTTCAATATTTTAAAAAGACTCCTCCAAAACCTTGATATAAATTGTGTTCCTCTGTCTGATATAATATCCTTTAGTAATCCATGATACCAATAAATATTATCAAGGAAGAATTTAGCTATTGCTTCACCTATATTATATTTTATACATGGTACAAAATGTGCCATCTTGATAAAAAAATCTACAATCACAAATATAGAATCATATAAACTTGACTTTGGAAGATATGTGATAAAATCCATAGAAACAGAGGACCAATATTATTTTGGTATAGGTAAAAGTAAAAGAAGTCTATAAAGTCAATGATGATGAATTTTTTATCTTGAACAAACATTGCACGACTGTAAAAACTCTTTAATAGCCTTCCACATTTGAGACTACCAAAAATCTCTTGATATTAGCTCCAAAGTCTTATCATATCCAAAATATCCTATTATAGAGAGGTTGTGACAAGCTTCTAGAGTTCATAGTCATGTTGCACCTTCTGGAATATATAGGCATCTTTTTAAATAGAGTAGATCATTCTTGAATTCAAACTTGGAAGTATTATGAGATTTAAACAAATTATTCTTAGTCTCATGAACAAGTGGATCTGAAGGCATACTTGACTAGATTTGTTTGACAAAAGTTGAATCAATAATCAATATTGATTTCATTACTTAAAGATGAAATTATTCTAGCTTCAAAAGAGTCATTATTTATTGATCAAAAGCTAAATTTCCTTCTTCTGGTATAAAATAAGAATGTCTACAAAAAGCATTGGACAAACCTTGTTGTTTTTTTGGCCAATAGGTGATAATAAACTCAAATTTTAATAAAAACATACTCCAATGAGCCTAGTGATGATTCAACATACACGTAGACATGAAATACTCGAGGTTCTTGTGATCCATATACATGGTGTTGTGTTGTGGTTCAACTACCATGTAAAAAAGTTATAAATATATATTTAATGTACAACTTACTATATAATTAAATGAAAGCTATAACAATGGATTTCATTGGTTATAAAATGTGATTAGATTATTAGTTTAAAAAGGATCCATTAAAAAGACTCTTATTGAGGTTTATACAATCTTATTTCTTTTTTTTGATAGTGATTTTGAAGTTGATTTTATATTGATAATAACTTTTGTATATCTTAAGTCACCTTTATTAAACATTGGTGATTCTTAAGATCTTATTTATTTCTTTTATTTGATGTTTAGAACACATATTATGTAAATCTTATAATAAAAAGGAATAGAATGGGGTTTTTAGTATAAAAAGGGATAGCTAGGCTATCTATGTGGATGAATAGAGATGGATGATAGAAGTCTCTATTCCTATTGGCCAAAAATCATGCCCAATGGGCTTCAAGGAGGCTGCCCAAGGATTTATTAGGGATTAGAATTTGTTTTTTGAGGGGGAGTCAAACATTAGAGGCTAAGATCAGCAAGTTTGGGTTTTCGGATATGGTTTTGGTGAAAATCTTGTATGATTTGGACTTTTTATGAAAGAGATATAGGCACTCAAAGTTAGGGTATTGAAATTGTATCTACTATCACTCTTTTGGGCATAACTTGCACGTACAAAGAGCAATAGATAATTGGTAACTACGCTTGCAAAGAACACTTTTTTGACTACATTTTTTATGTATAGCTCAATAATATCCAAGCTGAGGTAAAGGAGATATTAGGAGTTGAAGTTAGTGCTTGTAAGTTAAGGGCAATAAGTAACCCTGCTTAACTAGTAGTTATATTTTGAACTATATCTTAGGCAATTTGATAGATTTTTGGCTCAAAATTTTTAAGAGTGTAAATATTTATGTTATAGGACTATGTGCAAAAACTTTGTGGCATTAGAATTTTGGATTTGTGAGATATAAGGAAAATAGTGCTCGAGGCTCTTTGAGCTAGGGTTTTAAGTACGTGCTAGGGATTTGAGATATTGGACAATCAAAAGTGAATTTATAATTGATTTTTCTTTATGGTGAAATTTAAAAATATTACGTACGCTTTGAAGAAAATTTTATAGAAATTGAATAGTTGGACAAATAGTTATTAAATTCTAAAGTTCAATAAGAAATAAGGCCTTGCAGGTGAACAAAGTTTTGAAGGGTTTTTGTAGAAATTTGAATCCTTTTGTACAAACTTACTTGAATACAAGAGGATTTTATCTATACAACTTCTCTTTTATAATATTTTTGTATTATTGTATTATTTTATAAAAGTTGTCTTTAAAGCCTTGAACAATGCTTCTACTTCTTTACTCCACTTGAGTTTGTCCTTATAAGTTAAGCGTATAAGTGGTGCTGCAACTTGAGAAAAGTTTTAGATGAAGATTTGAAAATAATTGGCAAATTCCAAAAAATATTATACATCTCTTATTATTTTTAGAATCTTCCAATCTATGACTATCTGGACTTTCTTAGGATCTATTTTGAGACCATTATTTAAAATGATGTATCCATGGAAGTCACTTTGAGTAGTGTGAAATACACACTTTTTCATCTTGGTATATAATCCTGTATCTCTAAGTTTTTGTAACACACGACAAATATAAAATTTATATTTTTTTATATTTTTAGAATAGATTAAAATATTGTCTAAATAGAAAATAACAAAATCATCAAGAAAATCACAAAAAATGTCATTCATAAGATATTGAAAAGTGGCTGGTACATTTTTAAGTCCAAAAGGCATTACATTATATTTGAAATGTTTATATCTTGTTCAAAATGCAGTCTTCTATTCATCACCTTCTTTGATATGCATTAGGTTGTATGCTCCTCTTAGATCTATATTTGTATAGATCTTAGCTTGATTCAATTCATCAAGAAGTCAAGATATTAAAGATAGAGAGTACCTATTATTGATGGTAATCTTATTGAGTCTTCAATAATCTACATACATCTATAGTGATCCATCTTTCTTCTTTACAAACAAGATAAGAGCTCCTACTAGAGATTTCGAATGGCATATGAAATTTTTAGCCAAGTTCTTATTAATGTATTTCTGGAGTTCAGCCAATTCATTATGGAATAGGTTGTAGATTGGTCCGAATGGAGGCTGAGTTTCCTCTTTGAGATCAATTGAGCAATCATATGAACGATGCTTTGGAAGAATGTCTGCATTCTTTTTCTCAAAAATATCTTGATAAACTTGATATTGATTTGGAATGCCAGTTGAAATCCTTCTACCATCAAAAATGGATGTAGCATAAATAGCAAAAGATGATCCTTCTTTTGCTTCATTCATAAAAGCTTATGTGCCTATAAATATGGGTTTTATTATACTAAGCTTATGATTTGTTACTTGATTTATGAGACTCTTATTAATGCTTTGAGAAAAGTCAAGTCTACGGAAAATCCAATCTATTTGAGGGTTGTATTTTTTTAGCCATGATAAATCTAAAATGATTGGATTAGAGGAAGATTTAATTATATTAAAGACTACATAACTATTATGACTATCTTGTCAAGGAGATGCTTGTTAAATCCTTCTAGAACATTCTAGAAGATACTTAGAACTCTCTAGAACCTTCCAAAATCTTCTAACATCTTTCAAGTAGATAGAAGTTGCTTGAGAAGCTTCCTAGTTGGTAGAAGTTGCTTGAGAAGCTTCCTAGTTGGTAGAAGTTGCTTGAAAAGCTCCCTAGTTGGTAGAAGTTGCTTGAAAAGCTTCCTAGATAGGAATATATATTGGAATTGAGGCTGAAGAATTCTTCAATCTCGACAGCACATATCTTGGAACTCTAACTCACCCTTCTAGTGTTATTCTTGTATTCATTTGATTAACCTAATTCTTACTAGTTCTTCTTGAACTTCTTGTTTAAACTTCTAATTTATATTTTGTGCTGTGATAATTTGTTAAGACTGCCATTCTATCAATATCAGAGCTTACTTCTTTGAGGTAGAGAGTGAATTAATTTTCTCCTTGGAGATACTTAAGTATTCTAAGCGTTGCGGATTACCTTTCCTTAGACCGGTATTGATTTCTTCTTCTTTACTTAACATGACTGATAGAGAAGATGTTAATATGGTACAATCTTTGAAGTCAAAATTAGATGTGATCATCAATGCTTTTAATGCTCTAGCGGTTAGAACTGCTGCAATTGAAAGAAATTTTGCTAAGCTCCTTGGAGCTATAAGAGTGGAAGTAGCTCAGATTACAATACAACTACCTCTAGCTAGTGAAGTACTACCATCTACATTTCAACATGAAAATTTGATTACACCGCAGTACAAAGAGCCTTGAATTAGTCTCCCAGAGAAGTTTGATGGTACTCGATCAAAATTTTGTAGTTTTATAAACCAAGTTCGATTGGTAACATTCTTGCAATCGAAATGCTATTCAATCAAGGAGTCGTGAGTTAGATTAATGGAAGCATTGATTACTGGACAAGCTTTATCTTGATTTATCTCCTTATTTGAGAAAAAATCTTCTATCTTGAGTAATTTTAAGATCTTTCTAGAAGCATTCAACGATGTATTTGGAAAGCATGATAAGGCTCAATAGACAACCACCAAGATTTGTTCTTTACGTTGTCGTATAGTAATATGACCACTAGGTGAAAGAAGGAAGGAGTGATTATATTATAGAAGAGCTCAAATGAAAATATTAGAGAAAATTATCTTAGAAAAATAGATAATAGACAAGGAGGTAGTAAAAATTAAAAGGTGCTAATGCTGCCTTTTATAAAAAAGAATTCTACTTACTTTGTATAGCCATAAATATGGTAAAACAAAGTAGATTAGAAAGATAATTGGTATCGGCATATTTAATAAGGAGTTGAGAGTAGGTTTTAGAAAAATTTACCTCAAAATTACAAGAGTAGATACCCAGAGAGGGCCGGTTAAGAACCTGGGTCGAAACCAGACCCCAAGGCACTAAACCACGTGCCTACGGCGGAGCCGAGGGGTTTTTATAGATTGGAGATTAGGATTAGAGAGGAGACTTGAAGGATTTTGTATAACAGTTGGTTTTGAGTGATTTGGATAGAAAACAACTTTGTAATAGCTTTGCAAAATCAGGGTTTATTTTGGCTATTTGAGATTTTGTGAAATAAAATAGGATTGATGGTTTAGGTAATTCCGGAAGCTTTGCAGCAGATCTACGGCTGGAAATTTGTGGGTTTTTGGGTATTATTGTTGTTAATGTGTGCTATGAATTTGAACTAAATCTAACGGTTTAGTTGTACGTAATTGAGGTTTAAGTGGGTCAAGGTCTCGGAAATTTTAGATTTGAAGGTCAGTTAAGGTTTTTAAGATCTTGAGTAATCTGCTAGTTGGATTGGAGTAACTTTTATTTGTGTAGATAATAGACTTGTTTTCCTATATACATGAGTGATTTGAGACTAATTGAATGGTGAAGAAGGGAGAAATCAGCACTGGAAGATCAGCATCAAGGTTGGAGAAGGAGGCCGACCAACACCTAAGAAGGTTTTGGGATTTTTCTTCCATTTGGTAAGTTCGATTTCCTCCAAATTTGTTAAGCTTGTTTTTGACTAAGAGGTTGAAGGGTATACAAAGTTTAAAGTAAGACCAATGATCTAATCAACAGATATTGAGGTTCTAATTTTTCCTAGGGTTGATTTGAATTGATTAGAGTTTGGTTTAAGATTTGTTTAGGATTCGGTTTAGGATTTAGGGTTTATTTAGGGTTTGGTTTAGGGTTTAGGGTTTATTTAGGGTTTGTTTAGGATTTGGTTTAGAGTTTAGGGTTTGACTTAGGATTTGACTTAGGTTTTGACTAGGATTTGACCAGGGTTTGACTTAGGATTTGACCATGGTTTGACTTAGGATTTGACTTAGGATTTGACTTAGGTTTTGACCAGGGTTTGACTTACGATTTGACCAGGGTTTGACTTAAGGTTTGATTTAGGTTTTGACTAGGATTTGACCTAGGATTTGAATAAAATATGACTTAGGGTTTTAAGATTCTATTTTTAATATTTTCTAAATTTAGTATTTTATATGTTATTTTTTATTATGATTAATATATGATTCATTTATTCTTCTTTTGTAATTTCTTTAAGATTGAATCAAGGTTTGATTAGTATTGTTAAGATTTAATAGAAGTTTTATAGGATTCTATTAAAGTTGTTAGGATCTTGTTGTTGTGTATTTCCTTTTTGTCTTCCACAGCCAGGTGCTCGGAGCATTCTCGAGCAGAATAGCGCGTATTACGACAACGTTATCAAATAGAGAGAATTCGCCTTGGGAAAACGCCGGGTTCCTAGCTGCTACTAGAACTAGCAGGGAATATGAGAGAAAGCCGTGTAAGTATCTTCTATACTTGCACAATATTTGTTCAAGCTTTCAAGTTATACTTGTAACATACTTGTACAAGTCTTGTACAAATATAAAATATAAATACTTGAATAATACTTATATAAATACTTGTATAAAATAGTATATAATCCTTGGTATAATACTTGTACAAATACTTATATAAATATTATGTATAATATTTATAAAATACTTATATAAATACTTAATATAAATACAAGTATATATATATTTATATAAAAGGTATAAGCAAAGAATGTATGTATCCAAGTATACCTCAAAATACAACCGCATATGAGGAATACAAGTTATACAATAAGCTGAAACTAAATAAATCACTAACAATTCATTCAAAGCTCGAATCAAGCATGCTTATAGCCTATGAAAAGCCAATAATCCATTGTAAAACATATCAAAATTTCACAAATAGAAGACTTACCATTTTAAAGTTATGGCTAAAAGAAGTAGGTACTAATATTTCCAAGCAAATGCAAAGGGAGCAAAGCTCCTCTTCACTTCAGCCTTTGTTGTGATCACTTCCCTTCTTCAAATTAGACATGCAATAGCTTTTTAGAAAGCTCACTCCATCATCTAACTTATTGTAAAATTTTGCATGCATGCCTCTCAAACTCCAGATTTTGTAGCTAGTTGATTCTACTCTTCAAACCCTAGCAATAATTTGCCCTCTTTGACACTTCATGGCTCATAAAACTTTCATCAAAGCTCCAAATGTATTGATTTTTATTTTAAAAGAAAGTTTACACAAGCTACTATAAGCATCTAAAACATCAAAAAGATTGAAGAGAATGTCCGACTTGGGTGGTTGAACAAAGTCTCTACCCCTCTTCATCAGGTGATAGCCAACCCTTTTCCACTTTCAAGCTCACAACTTTTGCTTTCCAAATCCAAATGCTACAAGAAATGTCTTAATAGAAAGCTAGCACAATTTCCCACACTCACTATAAATTTCACTAAGTAAGAGTCGAAATCAAACTCGCAGTGGCAGCTCGAATTTTCTGCCCCTCTTCATCAGGTGGCAGCAAACCCTACTCTACTAAAACAAGCATAATATTTTGCTCACAACTCCAAAACAAGCAAGTGAGTAGGTTCTAGAATCCTCACAACTTGAAGAACACACTTATTAATTTTTATTATAAACGCTTCTATCTCCTTGGAGCTATCTCTCTCCAAAGTTCACTACTCAAAACTGCCTCTCCCTCTCGGTCTAGCAAGAGGAGTATAACTCCCTTTCTTTCCATATTAGACTATGAGACGCCCACATAGGCAGCCAAATCCTATTGGACAGGCCTTATTCATCCCATGCTCTTCTTTCTTATATCTCACAAGGTCCATTCTATCTCAAAAGTCAACAAGAAAGGTAAAACAACCTTTATTTTTCTTCTAATTACAAAAGAGTCTATTCTAGGATATAAGTAAGGTAGGAAGAAAACAAATAGCCATCTTAATTCACTAACTAAGTGGCTATAATAAATCCTCTCCTTATAATATCTTCTAAAATAACCTCTAGCACTCACACATATATTAACAATAGAAATAAGATATTTAATATTTTTATGCACTGCACATAAATGCAGTATGATAACGTTAAGGATCACATTTTGTATCTATTTACGCATCAGACTTCAGACAATTTATCTATGATATCAAGTGGGGAGAAGAATTGTTTGTGAGTCAATTTTATTAGAGACTCAGAGATAACATTGTCGTGAAGTAAATATATCCATATATAAAAACCTAACTTAACTATCTTTTCTTCAAAATTTTATTAAGTTCTTTCTTTCTTCTTACCAATTTAAGTTTTTATATAGCTCAGGAAAACTTTCTCACTTTCTTTCTTTTTCTTTGGTTAAAATTTTACCTTATCTTTAATCTTAACTTTAACTTTGATTTAGCCTTGAAACTTTCTTTTATTTCTTTTATTTTTTTCCAATCTTAGATTTTAGTAGATTCAGGGTTATATTTGTAGATATAAGGAGTTTTGACTTTGAGGTTGAATTTAGGATTTTACCAAGGATAAATAGTAGATTTGGATGTCAATAGTTGGCTACCATTAATAGTGCTGACTTGGAGGATTAGATTTGGGGTTTTTATAACTTTAAACTATTAATTGTTGACTTGGACTTTGAAGATCTTGGCTGTGACTTCTTTGACGAGCTCGGAGGAGAAGAAGACGGGGTTTTTTGGCAAATCCAAAGAAGTATTCAGAGAGAGCTTCTTCTTGGCATGAGTTTAGGTAGTAGAAATGCAGGATTCAGTGCTTAGATGAGAGAGATATGCTTGTTTGAACTTAGACTACTAATATGACATATATTGTCACTTTTTAGGGTATATTAGAAGTTTTAAGATACAAGCAAGAAATCAAAAAGTTGGGTTAGAAACTAGACTTCAAGTTATACATTTTACATCCAAGAATTGATAGAAATGAGTCTAAAATGAGTGAGATATGGCTAGTTTAACCTAGCAAACTAAATTGAGGTTTTGAAGAAGTTAGATAAACAGAAGGATTTTCTTTAAGCTAGAACTTGAGTTTCAAGAAGAATTTGAAGCTCATTTTTTGTGTACATATTACTTATACTATAAAGAGTCTATATCTAAAATCTCATATCAATTGAGACTTTGATTAGAGAGTAATGGCAAATTTGTTCTCAGGTGTCTAGGGTTTTGACTTTTAAAAGTACCTACCAAGGATTTAGTGACATCTAACGATTGGCAATGAATTCATAGCTCAAAATTTATATAATGAGGATCAAAGGTATGAGTTATGTTTTCCCAAATTTTGAACTTATTTGAACGGCTAGATCTTAAATTATGAATTTTCAAGTTTTGGATTGAGATTTGACTTCTAATTGTATCTGCCAAGGATTTGGTGATATCTAATGATCAGCAATGAATTCATGGCTCAAAATTTATGTGACAAAGATCAAAGGTATGAGATATGTTTTTCCAAATTTTGAACTTATTTGAATAGTTGAATCTTAATTTATGAATTTTCAAGTTCTTGGTTTGGTTTTACTTATATTATTACTTGCTAATATTTTGATGATATCTAGTGATCGGTAATGAATTCACGATTGAGAATTTTTGTGAAGATGACTAAAAAAGTGAACTCTATGCTTCCAAATTTTGAACTTATATAAATGGCTAGATTTTGATTTATAAATTTCCAAGCTTCTAGTTTGTTGATTTATTATACGCATGGTTTTGTGACTATAAAAGAAAAATTTTAAAAAGTTTGTGCATATTGGATCCAACTTGATTGTAAAGAGGGACCTTGCGTCTACCTGAAGTGGACTTTCGCCACGAGAACGTGAAGGATTTATTGCTATTTCTACCTGACCTTCAAACACTCAAAGAAGCTATCAGCCAAGCAATGAAGTATGACAATCAACTATTTCAATGATGTCAAGACCATTATTTCAAAGCTACACAATATCCACCAAGAAACCAATTCTACTTGGCTGCTTCTATCAAGAGTGTGGAAGCTCAATCTGAAACAGAAGACATACAAATCAATACGATATATTTCAAGCCCCTCTCAACTGAAAAAAAGAAGTAACAATTTTAGCAAAATTTGTGCTTATATTGTAGAGAGGCAGGCCATAAAGCCGGAAATTGTCCTAAAAAACAAACGCCTCAAACAATAAGACTCAGGAACATAAGCGTGCGAGAAAATAAAGATGCCCAATAATTATAGGGACCGTGCGGCTGGACATCTCAACACCCCAAATTAATCAAGGTCCCTTTTTTTCAGCTCAACCTTCTCATTGCTTTACGATACCTTTATTTTTTGGTATTCAAAAATTACAAACCAATGCTCTACTCAACTCATGAGCATTTGCTTGTTTTTTAGATGAAGAGTTTGCCAAAATTCACAAATTTCTTCTATTGAAAGAAACCAAAGCCTGTCCATATAGAAGTCATAGATAGTTGACCTTTTTCTTCTGGCAATATTACTCATGAAACTAAAGTATTGAAGGAACATCTTGAAAATCATAAAAGTAGCATTGTATTTAATATTATCAAGATCCCTTCATATCCAGTCATTTTGAGACTATCTTGGCTTGATAAATATAATCCATTGATAGATTGGAGATTGCGGAAAGTGACATTTCCAATAAAACCCTTCAAAGTGGAACCTACCAAGATAATGTCTAAAAACAAACCTTTGTTCATAGGTACAAGGGCCTTCATGAAGGAAGCAAAGCATATTATACCTCTAATCATCTTTGCAATACTAGCTCGAGCATATACAACTCTGACTTTGGTTATTCCGAAGCAATATGAAAAATTCAAGGATGTCTTTGAAAAGAAGAATGTTGACATGCTACCAGAGCATTGACTATATGATTGTGCTATAGATCTCCAAGAAGGAGCACAACCACCATTTGGCCTAATCTATAATTTATCACAAGATGAGCTCTCAACATTAAAGGATTACATTAAAGAGAATCTTACGAAGATTTACATTTGGCATTCTAAATCTCTAGCAGATGCATCTATCTTCTTTGTGAAGAAGAAAGATGGTTCATTATGAATAAACGTGGATTATCAAGGATTGAACAAGATCACCATTGTCGTATGACATGGCCTTCTATCTGAGAATACACTGGGTATCTAGCTGTGGAGAGTTTACTTGAAATTTGATGGCAAAAATCCAACAGGTGATTTGTCCTTAATAAAAAGAATAAATAATATAAAAATCTTACAAAAAAAAGTTATATATATAAATCATCTTGTATTCAAGTAAGTTTGTACAAAAAGGATTTAAATTTCCACAAAAACCCTTCAAAACTTTATTCACCCGCAAGGACTTATTTCTTATTAAACTTTTGAGTCTAATAACTCTTAATCCAACCATTTAATTTCTACACAATTTAGTTCAAATTGTAAATAATCTTCTTAAATTTCACCACAAGAAAGCATCAACCATAAATTCGTTTTTGATTGTCCGATATTTCAAAACCCCTAGAAGGTACTTAAAACCCTAGCTCAAAGACACTCAAGCACTATTTTCCTTATATCTCACAAATCCAAAACTCTAATGCCACAAAAAAATTCTTACATAGTCTTGTGACATAAACATATATACTTCTAAAAAGTTTGAGCCAAAAATCTATCAAATTGCATAAGATGTAGCTTAAAATGTAACCACTATGTAAGTGGGTCACTTATTGTCCTTAAGTTTGTAAGCACTGACTTCAACTCCCAATATCTCCTTCACTCTCAATTGGATTTTATTGCATTATATATAAAAAATATAGCCGTAAAAGTGCTCTCTCCAAACCTAATCTCCGATCCTTAATTGCTCTTTGTATGCGCGAGTTATACTCAAAAGAGTGACATTAAGTCCAAAATCATCACCTTAACTTTAAGCGCCTATAACTTCTTCATAAAAAGTGCAAATCACACAAAATTTGCACCTAAACCTTATGATCTTAGCCTTTGATGTTTGACTCCTTTTGAAGAAATAAACCCTAATTCCTAATAAATCCTCGGGCAGCCTCCTTGAAGCCCATTAGACATGATTTTTGGCCAATTAGAATAGAAATTTCTATCATCCACCTCTATTCATCTACATAGATGGCCAAACTACCCTTTTTATACTAAAAACCTTTTTCTAACCCTCCTTCTTATAAGATTTATATACTTGGTGCTTTAAGCACCAAATATAAGAAGTAAATAAGATCTTAAAGATCACCAATGCCTAGCATAGGTGACTTAAGATATATACAAGTTACTATCAATATAAAATTAACTTCAAAAGTCACTACTAAAAGAAAATAAGATTGTATAAACCTTAATAATAATCCTTTTAATAGATCTTTTTTAAACTAACAATCTAATCACATCCTATAATCAATGAAAGTCCACTAATATGGCTTTCTTTTAGCTATGTAGTGAATTGTATATTAAATATACATGTACAATTTTTTCACATAGTATTCGAACCACAACATGACATCCACCTCCACCAAACTTGTGCATCTTCTAGTATGCATCAAGAAGAGTTGAAGTTGTGGTCAGCGTCATATTATTGCTCCAGCAATATCTTCTTCAAAATCATGTTCTTCTTCTTCATCTGTAAAGAAGTCAATTTCTTCTCTTATATCTTTATGTGTTATGTCTTGACCCCATTGTTTGAAGAATTTTATACGTTTTCCTGCAATTGGAACTTTAAGGTGTGTTCCATCTAGCTCCCTTAATATATATGTGGTATTGTTCAAAACATTTACAATTACATAAGGTCCAAACTAACGTTTAGAAAATTTTCTAAGAATACAGTGCTGGTTATCCAAACTACTATCATACATCAAAATCCAATCACCTTCTTGAATTTCGTTTAGCCTTAACCGAGGTTGCTTGTCAAATCTATCTTTATTTTTGATTCATGCCTCCCTTAGTTTAACAACTATTTTTTCTATATCTTCACGTCTTTTCTCCAATTGACGGATTCAAAGTGTAAGAAGTTCTTTTCTAGACACATTGTCTTACCAAGGTAAAATATTCCAAGTATATATTTGTTCTTCAATCGGCATAATAGGCTTTTGTCCTTGTATCAATTTTGTGGGCATATATCCAGTTACTAAACTGTGTGTAGTACGATCAGCCTATAGAGCAAATGATAATAATCTTGGCTATTATTTTGCCCTTTCTTTACATGCTTGAACAATCGCTTTTACTATCAGAGGATGACCTTGCTTACTTATATGCTGTTGTAAGTGCAAGCTTGATCCCACATCTTTCAAAAAATTTCCTTGCCTCATATATATCTAATTCTCTACAATTAGCAGCAATCTTTTCAATACATCCGTATCTACAAATCACATCCTCTAATAATAATCTAGAAATTCTTTTAGTGGATTTTGTTTATAGAGCTCTTCCCTCCACTTAGTTGGATAAATCTTCTTGTGCCAAAACCAAGTATCACATTTGCCATAATCCCATAGGCATAGTAATTAAATCCACCACCTATTAACAATATATTGCTAGAGAATATGTAGGATGCAACCTGTCTCTATGTCAAATCTCTGAATACATTTATCAAGTTTGATATGATTCCGCAAACTTTATTACATCTCTATACATATTATCCCACCAATATTTTTTTTTAAGCTTGTTAAAGGTAGCATAAATATCTCAATAACCAGCCCACAAGCTATCATGGAATTCTTGAATCAATTGCTCTTGCATTTCTTTCTTGCAAATTAATCTTTGCGATATATCACTGTCCCTTTTACATCACTTCCATAAGTATCCATCTTGTAAAAGGTAGTGGTAGGCTTTCCGCCTAATTTGCTTGAAATAAATATCATTCTATCCTGGTTGGCTTGATAGCATGCTCAAATAGTATCCAATATCTAACCATTCTCTTTCATATAGTTTTTTTATAAATAATTTTGGATACTCCTTCTCTCCTTATTGTATTCGAGAATAGAAGGTAATACTTACATCTTCGATATCATCAATCAAATCTTCTCCTTGTTCATATCTAGCCTAAGATAGCATATTCACCTATTAGATTATTTTTGCCTGCTATGTGCTTGAATTCAAGATTTAAAGACTTAATATATGCAATCCACCTTAGCATAGCAATATCAAGGGTATTACAATTGGTGATCATTCCCAATAAAGGCAAACAATCTGTTTCTACTATCACTGATGCTCCAATTAGATAATCTCTATTAGTTTTCATAGTTGTCACTACCTCCTATAATTCTCATTTTACTTGTGGATAGCACCTTTGTCTTTTACTTAATACCTTGGCTCCAAATTGTATAGCAAATCGATTCTCTTCTTCATTATCATGTCTCAGTGCTCAATCAATAGCTATTGGACTAGTATCAAGTGTAAGTATCACCAGTTTTCTATTCTCATAATTTACTCTATGTAGCACAAGTGGAAAAGACAATCATTGCTTCAACCTTTGCATTGCTTCTATATGTATCCTCTCCCATTTAAATTTCTTTTTTTGTAGCAGACTATAGAGAGGATCTGCTATATGCACATAATGTGGTATCTATATATAATAAAATATATAAGCTCCCAAAAATCTCTGTACCTCTGTTTGTGAGCTACAAACTTCCTTCATCTGTTGTATGGCGTCTATTTTAGTAAGGTCTGGTTTACGACCAAACCATCCACATAAATGTCCTGCAATAACAACCTCTCAAACGCCAAAGGTTGATTTAGCTCCTGATAAGGTCAAGTGGACTTCTTCAAGCCATGATAAAATCTTATCACAATCCAAAATATGACTAGATACAAATTTACAACACCCCCTCTGATCCATTATTTCTGCTTTTCCTTCTTCTATATACCCTTTTATTGGAATATCATCCAGGAAAGGCATAGTCTTTTCTGGAATAAAATCACGGAGCACCTTATTCATTCCATTCATCATATGACCAACTAAATTTGTTGCTCCTTGTGATAATGTACACATTTTCATCAATCCTAGAGGTGTCCTCATAGTAGTGATATCCCTGCTTCCTTCTGCAAGTTAAAACTGGTCATACCTAGAATAAAGATAAATGGCTCTACCAGCAAATGCTATAGTAAATTCTCTAACAATTAGTTCCACTCTTGTATTTCTAATGGTCACTTGATTTACTGGTTGCATATCTTGAATAAACCATAGAGTTCCATTTTTCTTTGGTACTATAAACCAACGACTAGAATATGGTGCAAATGATGGTTCTAAGATTTTCATCTGTATCTTTTCTTTTAACTGCTCTATAAGTTTGGATAGATGTGCTCTAGGTATCGGAATTGGCCTTAGATCCCATGGAGCATGTGGAATTATAAATATAACCATTAGCGCCACAATACTTGGATCCTCACATCTAATTTTTGAAGATTCAAAAGCAAAAGCTTTTCCGTGCTTCCTCAACATTTTTTTGAATTCTATTTCTTTGGTAGGTAGAAGAAAATCCGCGGATCCCACTTTCAACTCCTTAAACATACTTTCTATAAACTTATAGCCAATTTGATTAAGATTTTGTAAACCCTTTTCCTTTCAAGCCTCTTAAACTTGGTGGTTTGAATTACTAGGCAATGGTGTAGCTACAGGTTTTATTTTTCTTTCTACAGTTTTGTACCTAGTTTCAACTTTGACTTCATAATCTTAAAACGCTTGTATAATTGAGTAGATCTTTCTTGAATGTACTTGCACTACTTGATCTACATCTGTTACTTTAACCTTTATAAGTTCTTCCAACATATCTTCTAAACCTGTTTCCATATATATACCTATTATCTTGTCATCTTCATCAAGCACACCCATTCTTTTTAGGTTTTTTTTTTTTTTTTTCTCACAATCCTTTTCTCTTGTTTTTGTAGATCATTAATTTGCGTATATTCAGCAAATCCACTCTTAAAAATTTCTACAATTCCTATACAAAAGGTACTTTCTTTTCCTTGCAAGAGTATCTTCTCTGACATACCACCACATCCTCGCTCTATAGTGGTACCCTGCAAAAATCCTTAAACTCTTCATCAATTCTTGGTAACGAGCCACTTCGTAGATAATCCCTATTGCGCTCATGATTAGCAGGTATTGTTAAAAACTGCACTGCTCATTTGTTATCTTGGCTTCTAATGCAAGCTTATGTACATCCATCATCTAATATCTTAGTTTTCATCCTTACAGCAATAATATACGGTTGTCCAAAAATTATTGGATAAGAAGTATTGTTCTGAACAAAGAAGTTTTGTTCAATAGATATATCTCCAATTTTCACCTTTACATTTGGACAAGTGCCATAAAGATCTCCACGTGTGTTATTTGCTATTCAGATCATCCAACCATGTTCAGTGTCAATGGGCCACCTCTCACATTTATAAATGTCTTTGGACATAATATTGATTTCAGATCTATGGTCAATAAGAGCAACTACTGGGTCTGTCAAGTCTCCCACCTTCACCAAAGTTTCTGTAGTAGTTTTAGCCCAATGCTTCTTAGAATAATGACTAAGACCTTTGTCATCAACCTTATCCTCATCCAAGGAAAATTGATCTTTTTGATTGATACAACATTTAGCCTATTCCAACTCTTTTTCTTTTATTAATATTATATGTAGTGCATTAGACATTGCAAACTCCCCTATCAATTGTCTTTTTCACTTGATAGTGTCTATAATGATATCATAGAATTCTTTCTTTGCAATGTCCAAAATTTTTCATAATGTGAATTCAATTTTGGCATTCAACACCCTCTCTTCTAATACCTCCTTGAAATCTGTAGTTGCTTCTATATCTGATTGTAGCTTATAGGCAACAAGCTTATCCTTCTTTTTGTTTTTATCTGCTACCATCCTTTCTTTCCATTTTTCTTTTGGTAGTGGTATATCTCCAAAGTATGATTTTGATGGTCTATTCTCAAATGATCTATTGTCATGGACATAAGTTTTATTCTAGTAAATCATCTAAATAATATAAATCAATAGAAGTAGGTAAAATAAGTTTATTTGATAATATCTGATAGACCAATTTTTGATTCTCTAATATTACCTTCTTCTAAATTGATATTATTCCTAGTATTTTCTTTGTTCTCCCTTCTACTTATCTCAAGTGGTGTTAGATATTGTTTGAAGTGTTATCATGGCAGAGCTTGCCGAAATGAAGAATGCAATGGCACAAATGCAAGAATAAATGAGAGAATTGATGCTTGCAATGCATCAACTTACTGTACCTCCACAAGGAGCAACAAGGTTATCAAATAATGAAGATATATATATGGTTGGAGCTGCTTCAACATCTACACTAAGCCATATAATTCCTCCTCCATTGGAACATCGTCCAAACATCAGAGAACCAAAAATTGGTCTACTTGAGAAGTTTGATGGCACAAGATCTATGTTTTGAGGATTCATCGACAAAGTCCAACTGGTGATTGAATTGCAACCACAAAGTTCTCCAATTCCACGATTGCAAGTCAGATTTATTGGTATACTACTTTTAGGTTGTGCCTTATCTTGGTTTTCATCTTTTTTGGAACGACGTGATCCAATATTGGGTAATTTAGAAGCTTTCTTACCAAAATTTTGATCTATGTATGGAGAACATGATGCAACTCGTGTTGCAACCGACAAGCTTCACATCCTACGACAAGGCAATCAATCAATGACATTATATGCTTCACAATTTTGACAACTAGCAATGGATATTAAGTAGGATGATGCTGCACTTATTAGTTAGTTTCTCTATGGATTACAATATGAAGTGAAGAAATTGATGTTGAACTTACCCGACCCTCAAACATTGAGTCAAGCAATAGACTTTGTGGTGAAGTGTGATAATCGGCTTTTTGAATTTCGATCTGAAAGTCATATAAGAGAACCTCAGCGACATTATAATTCAATGGCAGCATCAATGTCTTCTCAATATGTACCTTCAGAAGTCGAGGACATGCAAATTGATGCTATACGTTTCAAGCCGCTTACTGAACAAAAAAAGACTCTGTTTTCATTGCCACAAGAACAAGCACTATGAGACAATAACAGAAAGATGCACTGGATACATAGTGGTTCCTGAAGAAAGGAAAAAGAGGGACATATATGCCAAGCTCTCACCTACCTGGCCTTGTGATATTTACTATATACAGTGTGGCAACAATACAAAGAAAGAAGTCGTAAGAGATCTAATATGTGCATATCCCAGGAACCCCGAGTTTATCGTATCAAAGATATTTTGTGTGATATATAGAACAAGGTTCGTATGTTCAAACTTTGACAGATAAATCTTTTACTTCTTTGATATCAAGAAGTGGACTGCAAAGAGCTCTAAAGCATCGTTGATGAAAGAGATCCTAACAAGAATGTACAAGTTTATAACAAACGTGTGTGACACCTATATGGAGACTGTTGAACCTGCTACAAGAATAATGGAGTTTATACAATCTTCTGAGAACAGAAAGAAGATAATGTATAGCTGCTCAGGAATACTCTATAGAGAGGACTTTGAAGGATTACTAGATTCTAGGAGAGATATAATAGGCATGAAAGGAGGGATATTTGACTTTACAGAGAACAAGTTCAGACCAGTAGAACCAGAAGACTATACTACTCTATCAACTAAGATCCCGTTTGTACAGCTTGACGATAGTACAAAAGCTGCTAGTGAAGTACTTGACCTACTGACAAAAGTTTTTCTTAATAAAGGCATACGAAAGTACTTCATAAGATTCGTTTCATCATGTCTAGAGGAAAGGAATGCAAATAAGATATTCTCCATATAGTCAGGGTCTGGAGACAACGGAAAGACAGTTATGGTCTCTCTGATCAAACGAGCATTTGGTGACTATGCAGTAAAGATGCCAACTTCATTACTCATGGGCAGGAGAGTACAATCATCAGCGGCCACTCTTAAACTAGCAATGCTCAAAGGAAGACTTATTGCCATGGTGCAAGAACCAGACGAAGGCGATAAGCTTAATCTTGGTGTGATGAAAGAGCTCACAGGAAATGATAGTCTATACATAAGAGGTTTATATGAAGGGACCATCATACCCTAGACGGCAAAGTTTGTACTTATTGCCAACAGGATTCCACAAATGAGCACATTCGATAAAGCTATATGGGGCAGAGTAAGAGTTGTACCATTTGTATCAACATTTGTTGATAAAGTAGAGCCGTCTCATGATCCCTTTACAACACACGTAAAGGACACCAACTTCTCTAGCAAAATTTCCCTTCTTGCCCCAGTGTTCATGAGATTGGCTATAAAAGAATACAAACAATACCTGACTCACGGCCTTGAAGAGCCCGATGAAGTCAAGGACTATATTGAAACAATTCGTGTATCTAATGATATCTTTGGACAGTTCCTAAGTGCTAACGTCGAGAGGAGTGATAGAGACATAGTCTCTGTGAAGGAACTGTACGATACTTACAAGTTCTAGTCGAAGGATATGTTTCCAATAACAAAAGTAAAAGATATATCATCCTTACGACAGTACCTGACCAAAAACTCATACACTATAGACCCTATAGACCAGATCCAGGGCTTGTCTTTGATATGAGCAATAAGAAATCCGTAAGCAGATGCATACAACACGCACTTACAATGTATAATAGCAAACCGAAAGTATACATATACCATCAATGTAATGGTCTGGTTTTTTACTAATGTAAAAGATATAACTATATCTACGATTGTTGCAGTCATATACGTATTATTTACTATATCCTTTAAGGAAAAGATTACCTTCTTAGTAAAACACAAAAATGGTTGGTCATAACATCCCAAACATCACCGTCCTAGTCCCTCCAGAGCAGATGATGAATACTACAAATGCAATTCTGACGCAATGGGGAATCAAAAGGCTAATTCTTGATCCTGTATGCGAGGGTCCAAAGCTCTATCTTACCAGTGATGATGTTGTAGAAGTATTACAAGCACTTATACGCGATCCCAAGCTTGCAACTACTGCAGTGAAGCTGAGCCAAGTGTGCACAGACTTTGTTACTAACTGCTTGGAGATTCAAAGCGATAAAGAGTACCAAGTTTGAGATGCCTATTATGTCAGCCCCAAAGTACTAGTTATTAGAGAAAAAGAATCAAAATCTTATCTTGAAGGTCCCGATCATCTTGGATGCTCATGTGGATATAGATATGTTAAGAAGGATTATGCTTGTATTGTGGAGAACTTAAACACACTGCTCAAAATTATCCAAAGAAACAACGCAACTACAAGATAAGGAGTACGACTGTCAAAGAAGACAATATGTTGGAAAATGAGTTTGTCCAGCCACAATAAGGACCGTGCGGTTGGAATCTTGTACAATTTCTAATGAAGGTCCTATCCTCTCCTCACAACCATCTCCTTGTTTTATAATAGATGTGTATTTAGGACCTAATAATTACAAAGCCTCTGCCTTAATAGATTTGGAAGCCTCGGCTTGCTTTTTAGATGAAGAATTTGCTAAAAGCCATAGAATACAGAAAGTACAAAAATCTAAACCCGTACACGTAAAGGTCATAGATGGTTGTCTTTTATATTTTGGAGATGTTACTCATGAAACACTTCCTCTAGATGTAGTAGTAAATGGCCATAATAGTTGTGTAATTTTTAACATAATTAGATTTCCTCTATTCCAATTATTCTAGGTCTATCATGGTTAGAAAAACACAACCCTTGAATACATTGGATTTCTTGTACTCTAAACTTTTCTAAAAGTATAGCTAACAATATAATTAATCAAATAAGAAATCATAAGTCTAGTAGAATTAAACCTGCATTTGTAGGTGCAAGAGCTTTCTTACACGTTGCAAAAGAAAGATCACCTTTTCTCATTTATACTTAATATCTAATATCTAAGTAGCATATAATACAAGTAGCATTCCAAGCCAATATGAAGATTATCAAGACGTTTTTGAGAAAAAGAATATTGTACTCTTCCGGAATATTGTCCATATGATTGTTCAATCGACCTTAAAGAAGGAACTCAGCCACCATTTGGACCAATCTATAGTTTATCACAAGATGAATTGGTTGAACTCAAGGCGTATATTGATAAAAATTTGGCCAAGAATTTCATACGCCATTCTAAATCTTTAATAGGAGCTCCAATTCTATTTGTGAAGAAAAAAGATGGATCATTACGGATGTATATTGACTATTGAGGACTCAACAAGATCACAATCAAGAACAAATATCCATTACCTTTGATATCAGGACTCCTTAACTAGTTAAATCAAGCTAAGATCTACATAAAAATAGATCTAAGAGGAGCATATAATTTAATATGCATCAAAGAAGGAGATGAATGGAAAACTCCATTTTGAACTAAGTACGGATATTTTGAATATAATGTCATGCCTTTTGGACTTACAAATGCACCAGCTGCTTTCCAACATCTCATGAATGATGTTTTTCATGAATTCCTAGACAATTTTGTCATTTGCTACTTAGATGATATTTTGATCTATTCTAAGAATGTAGAAGAATATGAAGTACATGTTCGTCAAGTATTACAAAAACTTAGAGATGCGAGATTATATGCCAAGATGAAAAAGTGTGTATTTCACACTACTCAAGTTGATTTCTTAGGATACATCATTTCAAATGATGGTCCTAAAAAATCATGAATTGGAAGATTCCAAAGACGATAAGATGTCCAATGCTTTTTGAGATTTGCCAATTATTATCAGATCTTTATCAAAGACTTCTCTCGAGTTGCGGCTCCACTTACACGTTTGACTTGTAAAGACAAATTTCAATGGAATCAAGAAGCAAAAACAGCATTTGAAGCTTTGAAAACAAGTTTGTTTCTGCACCAATCTTGTATCATGTAGATTTTTCGAAGGCATTTTTTATGGAAACAGACGCATCAGACTTTGCCTTGGATGCAATTTTGTCACAAATGGGAACAGATGACAAACTTCATCCAATAACTTTTCATTCAAGAAAATTCTCAGCAGTCGAGATCAATTATGAGATCCATGATAAAGAACTTCTTGCAATTGTGGATTCTTTTCAAGAATGGCATCATTATCTAGAAGGCACTTTAAGTCGAGTCACCGTATATATGGATCAGAAGAACCTCGAGTATTTCATGTCAACACACGTATTGAATCATCGTCAAGTTCATTGGAGTATGTCTTTGTCAAGATTTGAGTTCATTATCATTTACCGGCCAAGAAAACAACAAGGTTTGTCTAATGCCTTTTTTAGACGTTCTTATTTTGCACCAAAAGAAAGAAATGCAGCTTTTAAGCAACAAAGAACGGCCCTTTTGAAACCAGAGCAATTTTGTCTTCGAGCAATGAAATCAACATTGATTGTTGATTCAACTTTTTTCAAGCAAATTCAATCAAGTATGTCCTCAGACCCTCTTATTTATAATATCAAGAATAATTCTTCCAACTCGCATGATTCTTCTAAATTCGAATTCAAGAACAATCTACTATATTTCTAAGGATGCCTATATGTTCCAGAAGAAGAAGCACATTTACATGTTCTTCAAGCATGTTGTCGTACTGTAATTGCTTAAAGTATGTAAAATCCACTCAAAATATATAATATGTTTATAGGTTTAAATATGTATTAGAATGATTAGTAAAGTAAATTAAAGGGGGTTGGTGTAAGAAACTTTATTTTAGATTTTACTTAGTTTAGTTATGGTTTTTAAATTATATAGAGCCTAAATATTTAGTATAAAGTCTTGAGAGGCAATTGGGGTCCAAAGAAGAAGAATTAAACTACTAAGAGGCCTATTTGGAAGGATGAAGACAAAGTGAGGATGAATGAAGACAAGGGATGAAATTCTTCATTCCTATTGGTTGAATACTATGCCCAATGGACTTTGAGGAGGCTGCCCGCAGCAAGAAGAAGGGTTTCGGCGACTTTAAGAAGGCATTCAAAAATCAGAGACTAGAGTTAGAAAGCTTGTTTTTTGGGCTACAATTTTGGTATAAAAATTGAGAGATTTGGAGTTTTTATGAGGGAGATGTAGGCGCTTGAAGTTAAGGTGTGTAATTTGTACCTACTATCACTCTATCGACGATTGGAGGAGTTGTATGAGAGCTTTTGGAGATCAGGAGGTGCGGCTAGAGAGGTGATTTCAAGCTCTACACCTAATGTGGAAGAATTTCTATAATACGAGTTTTGAAGAAGGAGATATTGGGAGTCAAAGATAGTAGTTCGAATTCCAAGGCAGTAAGTAGGCCGTTTTGTTCATAGTGATGGGTTTTGCCATATCTTGAGTTTCTAGACGAATTTTTGTCTAAAAATTTCCAAGAAGGTGAATCTTTGTGCTAAGAAGCTATACATCAAAGTTTCATAGCATTTAGACATTGGATTTGTGAGATATGTAGAATTTAGTACTCGGGTGTTTGAAAACAAGGGTTTAAAACTACTATTAGGGTTTTTACGATATCTAAAGATCAATAAAGAATCAACATTTGAAATTTGTTGTACTAACTAATAAGAGCACATCAATACTTCATATGAAATTTTAGTGGATTTTAACAATTAGATTAAGAGTTATAGATTAATAAAGTTCAAGAAAAATTCCCTTCCTACGGGTGAATGAGGGTTTAGAATATTTTGATATAGTTGAGTGTTTTTGTGAAATAAGGCTTATGTATTGGATGTAATAGCCCTAAAAGAAAAACTTTTATATAAATTTTGAGGGTTTTATTATTTTGGATCTTGATTGAGTATTTAGTTGCAGCCAGAAGCCCAGTGCTTTCTTGAGGCAGATTCTCTCTACCACGACAACGTCATGATTTTCCAGCGGCAGAACATTTTGGATACAACAAGACTTCAGAACTTATATCAAGAGATTTTTGGTGGCCTCAAATGTGGAAGGCAGTCAAAGACTTTGTACAATCATGTGATATCTGCTCAATATCAAAGACTCCTCGTCATCGGCCTTTTGGGCTTCTTTAGCCATTATCTATTCCAAAACAACCATGGTCTTCTGTTTCTATCGATTTCATCAAAAATCTTCCAAGCTCAAGATCTTATGACTTTATATTTGTGATAGTAGATCGATTCACTAATAATGGCATATTTTATACCATGCATAAAATTTATCACAGGTGAAGAAACAGCTAAGCTTTTTATTGATAATATCTATGGCTATCATGGGTTACGTAAGAATATTATATCGAATAGGAAAATTTAATTTGTATCAAGATTTTGAAGAACCCTTTTCAAGATCTTAAAAGTGGATATAAAGTTATCTTCAGCTTTTCATCCTCAAATTGATGGACAAACAGAGCGCGTGAATCAAATCTTGGAGTAGTACTTAAGGTGTACCATTAACTACCAACAAGATGATTGGACAGCTCTTCTGCCATTGGCAGAGTTTGCTTATAATAATACAATACATTCTTCTATACAACAAATACCTTTATTTGTTAATTATGGTTACCACCCATGTCTTAATGTTTTTGACTTTTCAAAAGTTGATAATCCAGTAACAGAAGATTTGGCAAATCGTTTATCAGAGCTACATGTAATAATGAAGGTGCAATTAAAAGAAGCTCAAGAACGACAAAAAACAAATGCAGATGCGTATCGCAAGGAACAACCACAATTCAATGTGGGAAACAAGATATGGTTACTTTGTCGCAATATCAAGACTACTCGTCCTTGTGATAAGTTGAACTATCATAGGCTTGATCCTTTTCCTATTTCTAAATAAATCAATCTAGTTGCATATTGATTACACCTATCGGAGTCCATAAAGATCCATCATGTATTCCACGTGTTACTACTCGAGCCATATAAGACAATGGATATACAAGGAAGAAGACAAATGCCACCGTTGTCGGGTAGAGAGAATTCGCCTTGGAAAAACGCCGCATTCCTAGTTGCTATTAAAACTAGCAGGGAACATGAAAGGAAGCCGTGCAAGTATGTTCTATACTTGCACAATATTTGTTCAAGCTTTCAAGTTATACTTATAACATACTTGTACAACTCTTGTACAAATATAAAATATAAATACTTGAATAATACTTATATAAATACTTGTATAAAATAGTATATAATCCTTGGTATAATACTTGTACAAATATTTATATAAATATTATGTATAATATTTATAAAATACTTATATAAATACTTAATATAAATATAAGTATATATATTTATATAATAGATATAAGCAAAGTGTGTATATATTCAAGTATTCCTCAAATACAACCGCATATGAGGAATACAAGTTATACAACAAGCTGAAACTAAATAAATCACTAAAAATTCATCCAAAGCTCAAATCAAGCGTGCTTATAGCCTATGGAAAGCCGATAATCCATTGTAAAACATATCGAAATTTTACAAATAGATGACTTACCGTTTTAAAGTTATGGCTAAAAGAAGTAGGTACCAAAATTTCCAAGTAAATGCAAAGGGAGCAAAGCTCCTCTTCACTTCAGCCTTTGTTGTGATCACTTCCCTTCTCCAAATTAGACATGCAATAGCTTTTTAGAAAGCTCACTCCATCATCTAACTTTTTCTAAAATTTCGCATGCATGCCTCTCAAACTCCAGATTTTGTAGCTAGTTGATTCTACTCTTCAAACCCTAGCAATAATTTGCCCTCTTTGACACTTCATGGCTCATAAAACTTTCATCAAAGCTCCAAATGTATTGATTTTTATTTTAAAAGAAAGTTTACACAAGCTACTATAAGCATCTAAAACATCAAAAAGATTGAAGAGAATGTCCGACTTGGGTGGTTGAACAAAGTCTCTACCCCTCTTCATCAGGTGATAGCCAACCCTTTTCCACTTTCAAGCTCACAACTTTTGCTTTCCAAATCCAAATGCTACAAGAAATGTCTTAATAGAAAGCTAGCACAATTTCCCACACTCACTATAAATTTCACTAAGTAAGAGTCGAAATCAAACTCGCAGTGGCAGCTCGAATTTTCTGCCCCTCTTCATCAGGTGGCAGCAAACCCTACTCTACTAAAACAAGCATAATATTTTGCTCACAACTCCAAAACAAGCAAGTGAGTAGGTTCTAGAATCCTCACAACTTTAAGAACACACTTATTAATTTTTATTATAAACGCTTCTATCTCCTTGGAGCTATCTCTCTCCAAAGTTCACTACTCAAAACTGCCTCTCCCTCTCGGTCTAGCAAGAGGAGTATAACTCCCTTTCTTTCCATATTAGACTATGAGACGCCCACATAGGCAGCCAAATCCTATTGGACAGGCCTTATTCACCCCATGCTCTTCTTTCTTATCCCTCATAAGGTCCATTCTACCTCAAAAGTCAACAAGAAAGGTAAAACAACCTTTACTTTTCTTTTAATTACAAAAGAGTCTATTCTAGGATATAAGTAAGATAGGAACAAAACAAATAGCCATCTTAATTCACTAACTAAGTGGCTATAATAAATCCTCTCCTTATAATATCTTCTAAAATAATCTCTAGCACTCACACATGTAATAATAGTAGAAAGAAGATATATAATATTTTTACACACTGCACATAAATGCAGTATGACACCGCCTCCTGTAGAAGTGGACAACGATGAAGAATTCGAGGATAAAAAGATTTTAGATTCAAGGCGGCGCCAAAATCAACTGGAATATCTCGTGCATTGTTGTGGATACGAAATTAGTAAATGCACATGGGAACCATCAAAGAATCTAATAAATGCATCAATAAAAGTCAATGCATTTCATTGACGACATCCATTAAAATCAAGATAAATACTTAAAAAAATCTTTGCTATAAAGCAAAGCAGGTTCTATAGAGGTTTCATCCTACCTTGTATCATTGTTTGTCATTTCCTTAGATTTGTTAGTGCTAAAGAGATGGAGGATCAACAACCAGCGAATTCAGCTCAAGAGCCATCATTTGCCGATTTACCGGATGAGACATTACGACTATCATAACCTTCAAGACAACGGAATAGAGATGAAGACCCCCAAGAACGACATGTCCTCCCTCGGATTGATGGCAAAATACAATGTGTTTGATATCACGACCTTGGAAGAGACTCTCGATGTTTGGTGATACTTTTAGAGGTAGGAACTACTCGTGATGGTGTTCCTAATATTTTCTTTGAAGGAAGTTATGAAGGCCTCAACAATGATCAAATAACAGGATGGTCTTCTCGCCTTGGTATGGGACATTATTGATAGCCAAAAGGACCTACCTTCGAAGGGAACAAAGATTAGAGTATGTGGTAAGCACAATTCAACATATTCTGGACTTCCTCAATATATAATCACCGCTCCTCGTGGAACTCGTCCCTAGAAGGGGAGGTAATATCACAAACATAAGATTTATTCCAATAAATGAACTAAATAATATAGACCAATAGAAGTAAGTAAAATAAGTTGATTTGATAATATCTAATAGAGTAGCTTCCTAGAAGCTTCATAGATGCCGAATCACTTTTATACATATCTATAGGTGATTGGTAGATTAAAAACTTGGTCAACAAGCTAGCCACATGGCGCACATGTTGGTAGCTTGCGGAACAAGCCAAGTACGTGGCACACATGTGGGAAACTTATTGTACAAGTTTGACACGTGTCTTGCAAATTAGACACGTGTATGAGGTCTTATAGAATACCGCCACGTAGCTCTTAGTTAGAGAGTATTTATAGAGGCAAGAGTGAAGCCCTCTTCACTCTTATCAACTCCTTTCCTAGTTCTAGTCTAGTTTCAAGAGTCTTCTTGTTTCTAGTCTTTGGCAATAGCCATTCCAATTTTCTTTGATTATACATACTTTCTTATTCTCTTTTTGTAACTTTTACTTTGATACAGTTTTCATTAGATTATGTATTTTTTTTTTAGTTCATGTCCTTGACATCTACTATTCTGCGGTGTAGATATCCCTTTATCATGTGTTCCCTCTTCATCTCTTTGAGGTCTTTTCTTATTATTTAGTTCCTCAAAGTTTTCTTCTACTATATTTCTTCTCCTCTTCATATTCATCAAAGCTTCATGGTGGGATTTTGCCATAAAAGCATGTACAGACATGGTATCAACAGGGTCATCTCATGTTGTAGCATTTGTGATTATTGTAGCTGTATTGAGCAATTCTTGCCTTGATGTCTTTTCCTTATTCATGTTGGTGATAGCATGATTCTATAAATCCCCCGCGTCTATATGTTTGTTAAAACCATCTTCTTTCTCTCTTATAACCTCTATGTCATAAATAGTGGCTTTCCCTGATGCCATAGTATGTCTTGATAGATAATCCTCTAAAATCCTTTTCATCCTTTTTTTTCCAAAGTTAATTTTGAAGAACTCACCTATATCACGCAATGCAATCTTTCCATCCTTCCATAAAATTACTCTTCATTGTAAAGTATCAGTAAAATCTTCACATTCCTTCGAAAGATGTTCCATATTATTGCACCAAGTATACCTCTATATATATCCTTGCTTCGATGTAGGTTTAATCTCAAATGCTCCTCCCTTTTCTTCTAACTTTGTCAATTTGATTTGTAAGTCTTTCATTCCTTTCACTAATTCCTCAATTGTATTTTTTTATAGTACAATTGTAGACATAGGAATTGGAATAGTACTTATTGATATAGTAGGTTCTAATACTTGCCTATGAGATATTGTAACTGGGGGAGGTCTAATTTCATGTCTTACCACCACTTTACCTCTTTGGTATTTTCTTTTAGCAAGTATATCCATTGCTTCAGAGACCTTCTTCCAGTCAGTAGTAAGTCCATTGTCTTCTGTGTTATCCTCCAACAATAACTCCAACTTCCTCTATAGCTCACTGTCGGCCGATTGGAGAAATAGCTCCACTTTGTCATTTTCAAGTATAAGTTTTTTTATCCGAGATAGTTGAAGGAATTGCCTTTCAAATTCTCGAAATAATTCTGTTGCAACCAACCCCTTATTGGATTTATTAACTCATTCCATAAGTGATTTTTTTGTCACCTTTTTAGTATCTTCCAAAGAATACTCTTCTCTTATCTGAAGGATAAAATCCTTCCATTTTGCTCCATGAGTTTGAATAATCCTCTTTATGTGCTCACATAGTTCAAGTACAACTAGTAGCTCAAATGTTAGGATCATCTCCTTCTCCGGTACTTTATTAAGCTCCATCTCTCAAGCATAATACTTCCCATTGAATTGATCTAACAATCCAATAACAAATTGTAAGGCTTTGGTAGCCATAGCCTCCTCACGCTCTACTGCTTGTTGTTGCTGCATATAAAGAGCAAATGCTTGAAACATTTGAGCTGTAGCAGGATCAAACTGCATTGGTGATGCTCCACTACAGTTTCTACTACTATCTCCTTGTTCCCCTGCCATAATAAGGCCAAAATATTTCTTCAAAACTCCCCACCCCAGATGTTTCACGTTGGATTCATCAATATGTCCTATGACATGGCCTTCTATCTGGGAATATACTAGGTACCTGACTGTGGAGAGTTTACTTAATACTTGATGGCAAAAATCCAATAGGTGATTTGTCCTTAATAAAAGGACAAGTAATACAAAAATCTCACAAAAAAAAAGTTATATATATAAACCTTCTTGTATTCAAGTAAGTTTGTACAAAAAGGATTTAAATTTCCACAAAAACCCTTCAAAACTTTATTCACCCGCCAAGACTTATTTCTTATTAAAATTTTGAGTCTAATAATTCTTAATCCAACCATTCGACTTCTACACAATTTAGTTTGAAGTCTAGATAATCTTCTTAAATTTTACCACAAAAAAGAATCAACCATAAATTCATTTTCGATCGTCTGATATCTCAAAATCCCTAGAAGGTACTTAAAACCCTAGGTCAAAGACACCCAAGCACTATTTTCCTTCTATCTCACAAATCCAAAATTCTAATGCCACAAAAAAATTCCTATATAGTCTTGTGGCATAAACATATACACTTCTAAAAAGTTTGAGCCAAAAATCTATCAAATTGCATAAGATGTAACTTAAAATGTAACCACTATGTAAGCGGGTCACTTATTGCCCTTAAGTTTGTAAGCACTGACTTCAACTTCCAATATCTCCTTCTTTCTCAATTGGATTTTATTGCACTACATATAAAAAGTATAGCCGTAAAAGTGCTCTCTCCAAACCCAATCACCGATCCTTGATTGCTCTTTGTATACGCGAGTTATACTCAAAAGAGTGACATTAAGTCCAAAATCATCACCTTAACTTTAAGCGCCTATAACTTCTTCATAAAAAGTGCAAATCACACAAAATTTGCACCTAAATCAGATCCAAAAACCTAAACCTTATGATCTTAGCCTTTGATGTTCGACTTCTTTTGAAAAACAAATCCTAATTCCTAATAAACCCTCGGGCAGCCTCCTTGAAGCCCATTGGGCATGATTTTTGGCCAATTAGAATAGAAATTTCTATCATCCACCTCTATTCATCTACATGGATGGCCAAACTACCCTTTTTATACTAAAAACCTTCTTCTAACCCTTCTTCTTATAAGATTTATATACTTGGTGCTTTAAGCACCAAATATAAGAAGTAAATAAGATCTTAAAGATCATCAATGCCTAGCATAGGTGACTTAAGATATATACAAGTTACTATCAATATAAAATTAACTTCAAAAGTCACTACTAAAAGAAAATAAGATTGTATAAATCTTAATAATATTCCTTTTAATAGATAATTTTTAAACTAGCAACCTAATTACATCCTATAACCAATGAAAGTGTACTAATATGGCTTTCGTTTAGCTATCTAGTGAATTGTATATTAAATATACATGTACAATTTTTTCACATAGTATTTGAACCACAACACGACATCCACCTCCACCAAACTTGTGCATCTTCTAGTATGCACCAAGAAGAGTTGAAGTTGTGGTCAGCGTCATACTATTGCTCCAGCAATATCTTCTTTAAAATCCTGTTCTTCTTCTTCATCTGTAAAGAAGTCAATTTCTTCTCTTATATCTTTATGTGTTATGTCTTGACCCCATTGTTTGAAGAATTTTATACGTTTTCCTGCAATTGGAATTTTAAGGTGTGATCCATCTAGCTCCCTTAATATATATGTGGTATTGTTCAAAACATTTACAACTACATAAGGTCCAAACCAATGTTTAGAAAATTTTCTAAGAGTACTATGCTGGTTATCCAAGCTACTATCATACTACATTTCTAACCTTGGGCGCTAGATATGATTAAGACTAGAAATGTAGTATTTGATCAATAGTGGACAACTTTGCTACAACTAGAATGGTTTTGTCTCCGCATTACCTCCATAATCATACCAATTGATGCTAATTTTTTAAAACAAGTCTGTGGAGCATCAGCTGTAGATTCATTAGTCTCGAATTTGAAGTAGCGCTTTGACAAAGACAAGTTCAAGATTGAAGATGGATTATTATATTTTGAAGATTGATTATACATTCTAGAAGGACCAATTTGACTTTGTATTCTTCAATCTCGACATGACTTTCTGGCTGCAGGTCACTTCGGATTCAAGAAAACAATGGAGCTTATTTCCCGAGATTTTTAGTAGCCTCAAATGTGGAAGGTAGTAAAAAACTTTGTGCTATCATGTGACCTTTGTTCAAGATCAAAGAATCCTCAACATTGCCCTTATGAGCTTTTACAACCTCTGCCAATTCCAAAGCAACCATGGTCTTCAGTATCTATGGATTTCATCTTAGATTTGCCACCTTCTGCAACATTTGGTGCTATCTACATGGTGGTAGATCAATTTACAAAGATGGCACATTTTGTTCTATGTAGAAAGACAACTTGTGATAAAGAAACAGCAAGATTATTTATTGACAATATATATCAATATCATAGTTTACCAGATGATATTATTTCGAATCAAGGGCTTCAATTTATATCAAAGTTTTAGAGGTCACTTTTCGACATACTGAAGGTAGATATTAAACTCTCTTCTGCCTTCCATCTTCAAACTATTGGTCAAACAGAGTGAATCAACCAAGTCTTGGAGCAATATCTACAATATGCAATCAATTATTAATAAGACAATTGGACTATATATCTACCATTGGCAGAATTTGTGTACAACAATTTGGTCTATGCCTAAATCCAACAAACACCTTTTTTTGCAAATTATGGATATCATCCAAAATTAAATTTATTGAGTAAATTCAAAGATAAAAATCCAACAATTGAAGATCTTGCAAAGCATTTAATAGAGATCCAGACCACCTTGAAGCTTCAGTTACAAGTAGCTCAAGACTCATACAAAGCTTCTGTAGACAGATTTCGGAAGGATTCTCCTGCTTTTCAAATTAGAGATAAGGTTTGGCTCTTGCGACAAAATATCAAGACCACTTGACCTTGCTATAAGTTGGATTATAGGAGGTTGGGACCATTCTGTATTCAGGAGTAAATCAATCTAGTGGCTTATCGGCTGAAACTACTCACATCCATGAAGGTACATCCAATCTTTCATGTTTCTCTTCTAGAAGCTTATAGCAAATCAACTTTACGAGGATAGATACAACCACCACTACCTTGTATTGAAATCGAGGACCACGTAGAATATGAGGTGGAACAAGTCCTTGATTCACGATGGAGATGGGAGAAGTTAGAGTATTTAATTCATTGGCATGGCTATGATATAAATGAGCGAATTTGGGAACCAGTAGAAAATGTAACAAATGCGCTGCAAAAAGTACAGGAATTTCATCAACAATATCCGGATAAATCAAAAGTCGGCCACTAACGAAATGTGAAGATGAAGCCTTCTCCAAAAGAATTTATATAAGTAGGATCTAGGTCTTATCAAAATATAACTTGTTATATTTTGCTTTCTTGTAGTATCAAGATATCTAATCTCAAAGTGTATTTAGATATGGCTAGTGAAAATAAGAATACTACACTAGTGATGCCATTTCAATCGAGTAGCTTACGGCATTGACCTCGAGGTAAAGAATTAGAAAAATCAAGAAGACGTCAAAGAATACTAAGTAGCAAGTCACTTGTGATTGTCTTTGAAACTGAACCAACTCATGAAGGTAGTGGCAAAACGATATTTTCATGCCACTTTCATAATAAAGACACAGAAGATCATGCATGGTCTCAAGTGAAAGGTGTTGGTCATTATTGATGGCTACAAGGATCCATGAATCATCTACCTTATGAATGACAACTGGAATATATTACAGAGATTATGCGCCAAATCTTTGATTTCCTGCGTTTGTGAGCATACGTCTCAAATGGCTTCTCGGAGACCTCGAAGCTAGAGGAGGGGGTGATGTCAAGGACATACTTATTAGAATATTTTAGAATATTCTAGAAGATACTTAGAACTCTCTCAAACCTTTCAAAATCTTCTAACATCTTCCAAGTAGATAGAAGTTGCTTGAAAAGCTTCCTAGTTGGTAGAAGTTGCTCGAGAAGCTTCCTAGTTGGTAGAAGTTGCTTGAGAAGCTTCTTAGTTAGTAGAAGTTATTTGAAAAGCTTCCTAGTTGATAGAAGTTGCTTGAAAAGCTTCCTATGTATGAGTATATATTGGAATTGAGGCTAAAGAATTCTTCAGCCTCGACAATATATCTCTTGGAATTCTAGCTCACCTCTCTAGTATTGTTCTTGTACTCATCTGATTAACCTAATTCTTGCTGGTTCTTCTTGAACTTCTTATTTAGACTTTTAGTCTATATTTTGCGTCTGCGATACATATATTGTTACATTTGTAGGAAGGATTTCATAAGTAATATTTTCAGAAGATAACAGGTGACCATCTATGACTTCTACATATATGGATTTAGTTTTTTGTAGTGAAGGTATTCTATGACTTTTAACAAATTCTTTATCTAAAAAATACATTGACGCTCCTAAATCTAGTAAAATAGAGGCTTTGTGATTTTTAGGTCTCAAATAGATATCTATTTTAAAATAAAGAGGGAGTTTTGAAGAGAGGATAGGACCTTTACTAGGAACTGTAGAAGATTCCAATTGCATGATCCCTATTGTAACTGAACAAATTTGTTTTATTACATATTATTTTTTTTGACAGCCATATTTATCATCTTGTGGTTGCGTCATTTCTTTGAATAATGCTGAGCAATGTGCTTAGATTTTCCACAATATAAATATAATCTTTTTTAATGACGACGAGTCTTTTCTTATTCAGTAAGAAGTTTAAAACATACCGCGTCGATTTACATATCTTCTACTTCTGAATGTACATATTGAAAAGATGTTGATGTTGCCATTATATTATCATAATATTGAAGCTCTCTTGTGCGATTCTACAATTGAAATTCAAAAAGTTGATTGCTACACTTCATAGCAAAATCAATTGTTTGACTCAATGTCTGAGGATCAGGTAAGCTGAGCATCAATTTCTTTATCTCATATTGTAATCCTTAGAAAAATTGGCTAATAAGCGTAACATTATCCTACTTGGTGTCAATTACTAATTGTCAAAATTGTGAAGTATATGATATCATTCATCGATTTCCTTGTTGTAAGATATAGATCTTATTAGTTGCGACACAAATTATATCATATTCTCTATATATAGATCAAAACTCCGCTAAAAATATCTCTAAACTATCTAATACTAGATCACGTCATTCAAGAAAGGACGACAACCATGATAAAGCAGAATCTGATAGTATTGTTCCAATAAACTTGACTTATAATCTTTGAATTGGATAACTTTGGATTTAAAGTTAATTCACCAATTGTAATTGATTGATAAATCCTCAAAATTTAGATCTGGTACCATCAAACTTCTCCGAAAAACTAATTTTTGATTCTTTGATGCTTAAATGGTGTTCAATCATAGGTAAAGTGGTATGCCTTGAAGTAGCTCGAATCATGTTTATATCTTTACTTCCTGCTAATCTTGTTGCTCATTATGGTAGTCTATTGAGTTGATTCATTGCGAGCATTAATTCTCTTATTTGCTCTTACATTTGTACCACTGCACTCTTCACTCAACAAGCTGTGCCATAATGCTATAATAGAAAAGAAAAAAAGTGTCTATTCTCACTACAAAATAAAACTTTCAAGAACAAAGGAAAAAATTCTAAGAACAATATCAATTTAGAAGTGGATAATCCACAACTTCTAATATGCTTATGTCTTATCAAGAGAAAAGGATAATCCACTCATATTTAAGAAGAGAAAAAGCTCTAACATTGTAACTTCACTCTTGTCAATTTATCAAGGACACGAACTAAAACAGATGTATAAATTAGTAAAAACTATGTCAAAAGAAAATAACAAGATAGAAATAAAAAAATATTTATATTCAAGAAGAAATTGGAATGGCTATTGCCAAAGACTAGAAAATACATGAGACTTTTGAATTAGACTAGAAGCAAGAAAGGAATTGATAAGAATGAAGAAGGCTTCACTCTTGTCTTTATATGTATTATCTATCTAAGAGCTACGTGGCAGTATTCTATAGGACCTCCTACACGTGTCTAATTTGCAAAACACATGTCAAACTTGTAAGACAAGTTTCCCACATGTGCGCCACGTATTTGGCTTGTTCCGCTAGCTACCAACATGTGCAACACATGGCTAGCTTGTTTCATAAGCTACCAATATGTGCAACACCTAGCTAGCTTGTTGACCAAGTTTCTAACCTACCAATCACATATAGACATGTATAAAGATGATTCCACGTCTATGAAGCTTCTAGAAGCTTTTTTCTAAGATATTATTAAATTAACTTATTTTATCTACTTCTATTAATCTATATTAACTAGATAATTATTAGAGTAAATCTTATGTCCATGACATTTCATTAGAAATTTATTATTTAATTTCTTTAGTCAAAGAAAATAAAAATAAATTTAAAAATAATTATAAATAAATATATTATATCTAAAATAATTTAATAAATATATATATATATATATATATATATATATATATATATATATATATAATATTAAAATTAAATTTATATATTTTTAAAAATTTTATATATATAATTGAATTAAAATTAAAATTTACTTTAGATTAATTTATAGTCAAAAATCATATTTTTAAAATGATAAATTTTTTTAGAAAAAATAATAAAAAAAAACTAAGCAAAATCATCAATTTCAAGAATGACATGTGATTAATATAAAAGATAGATATATTTTTTAAAAATATAAATCAAATATATTTATTAGTAGAAGTATAAGTTTTAAAAAAGATATCATTAATATTATGTATGATGTAAAAAATTAAAATAGGATTTATAAATAATTTTGAATTTATTTTAAAGATCTAAATAATAGCACCTTAATTTTTTAAAAAGATAAATATTATTTTTTTTAATTTTTCATATGATAGAAAAACTAAGTATAATTATAAAGAAATTTTTTAACAATAGTTATTACTACCACTATCTAATTTAATAATAAAATATATATATTACTTGATTATTTATATTTTTAGATTAATTTAAAGTTTTTATAAATTTATTATTATTAATTTAATTTATCAAATTTTTATTAAAATAAATTTACAAGTATGTTTCTATTTGCAAGGGAATAATTCACATCTTAATCCATTTCATAAGGTTTTCTCAAGTCAAAGTTGATCTTATTTTATAGTATAGTTAATGTACATAACTAAAGAAGAAAATAAAAGAAACAAGCTAAAGAAGAATAAAATAAAAAAATATTCAATTTAAACAAGGTACATTTTATTCACTCAATTTATTGATAAATAATAATAAATAAAATTTAAAAGTACATATTCATCTAATTAACAAATTATCTTTTCAATAAAAAAATTTATAAATTAGAATTATTAAAAAAAAATCATAATAATTTAAAGAATAGAATAGAATAGAATAGAATAAATAAATAAATTATTATTATTATTTACTTCAAGTGTTATTTGTTAATATGGTGAAAGATTTGAGCCTCATTAAGACTTACAAGTGGTGTAAAAGGTGTCCAAGGGAGGATTTAAAGCCTTACTCTTATTTTTCTACCTACTTCTAAGGTGCTATAACTCATATGAGACAAATGCACTCATTTTTCTATTGATTGTTTATATTTGTATTTCTTGATAAAATTATTTCTTTTTATAAATTCATCTTTACTATGGTGTTCAAAAAACTAACTTGCCTAGAAACTTTATAGGGCCTTCAAATCTTGCTCCAATTCATTACAATGGCCTCTAAAAGTTAATAAATATTATTTATAAAAGATCAATTAAATTTATATTTAGAAATTATTAAATTAATTTTAAATAATTTTTTAATAGTCTTCTAATGTTTGTAAGATATTGATATTTAATTAAGGCTAAGTCATCACACTTTGGTGATTTATTATAGCCACAAAAAAAATTTAACCAACTAAAAATCTTTTTAATAACATAAATCACTAAAATATTATAATTTTCTTTTTTATGCTTTTTCTACCTTCTAATTAGAACATGTAAATTTCTAATAATTAATATATACTATAAAAAAGACTATTTTAGATAATACTTTTAAAAATTAAGTAAGAAATATTATAAAGAAAAAATATATATAAAAGTTTTAGAACAATTAAGATAATTTTTTCCAAAGCTTCCTAAGACTTTATTTTAAAGATTTTTTGCCTCATAAATTACTTGGCACTTAAAAAAAATTCTAAAAATTTATTGATAGATATTAATTTAAATAAATATTATGAATTAAATATATATATATATATATATATATATATATATAATAAAAATATTAAATTGATATATTTAATATATCTATCAAATAAGATGCATTCGTAAGATTTATATTAACTATTAAAAATTATCTTTTTATATTGTGTATACAAATACTTTTAAAATTAAGTCAATATTTAGAATTAAAGTAAAATCAAGTAATGGAAAAAAACTATAAAGTATATTTTAAATTATATAATTAACAATCTAATTTTTTTTTAAATTTAACAAAGATGAATTTTTTTGTTTAAAAGATCAAGTTAGAATATACTTAATTTATATTATTAAAACTTTATAACTATAAAAATTACAAAAAACTTATATCTAAATAAATTAGTCAAATATACATATAAATAAATTCATATACATATGTCTTAAATTTTTATTTTTGTTTTATTTTTATTTTTAAAAATAATATAAAACTAAGTATCTTTAATAGCAAAAGTTATAAATTTTATTGATTAAAATTAATATAATTGAAATAAAGTAAAATTTTAAAATTTAAGATTTATAAATTGATTTTTTTGTATCAATTTATATATTAACAAAAAGATTAGTTCTTATCCAAATACGTTATATTATCTTTGGATTTTTTTTTTTAATTTTTAATTTTTTTAAAAAATATATTATAAAAATCATAGTATTAACTTAAAAAATTGTTTATATTTCTTAAACAAATACTATTCTTAATAATTTTATAATAAATTATTTAGCATACATGCTTGATTTAAATAATTCATTGATGTCAAAAAAATTATATTATTAGTATTTTTTATTATTTAATATTTAATTTAAGAAAGTTTTCTGAATTTAAAAATTATGATTAAAGAGTACAAATTACTTATAGATATTTAATATTTTTTTATAAAATATTACAATTTTAACTTTTTTTTTGAAAAATCTATTTTATTAAATCCACTAATTGATATATATATATATATATATATATATGTATAGATATGAATATATATTCAAATATTAATTTTCTATCAAAATCATCTAAAATATAAATCATACTTATACCAATCTAAAAATATATCTAATAAAATAAAGAGATATATATAAAATTTTATTTTCTTTCCACCAATCCAAAAAATTTACAATAATAAGACAAAATAGAAAAGAACAAAAATCCAAGTAGGATGTGATCTAGAAAAGGCCTTCTTTTAAGATAACTTTATACTTTGTGATATCCATTATTGTGTTGTGGTTCGGCTACCATGTGAAAAAATTATACATGTATATTTAATTTATAATTTATTACATAGTTAAATGAGAGTCATATCATTGGACTTTTATTGGTTACAAGATGTGGTTAGGTTATTAGTTTAGAAAGAATCTATCTAAAAAGAATAATATTAAAATTTATACAATCTTATTTTCGTTTTGATAGTGATTTTGAGATTGATTTTATATTAATAATGACTTTTATATATTTTGAGTCACATTTGTTAAACATTGGTGACCCTTAAAATCTTAATTTATTTCTTTTATTTGGTGCTTAAAGCACAAAGTATGTAAATCTTATAAGAAGAAGGATTAGAAAAAGATTTTTAGTGTAAAAAGCGTAGTTTGGCCATCTATGTGGATGGATAGAGGTGGATGATAGAAATCTCTATTCTAATTGGCCAAAAATCATATCCAATGGGCTTTAAGGAGGCTGCGTGAGGCCTTATTAGGGATTAGGGTTTGAATTTTGGAAGGAGTCAAACATTGGAGGCTAGGGTCAGCAAGTTTGGGTTTTTAGATATGGTTTTGGTACAAATTTTGCATGATTTAGACTTTTTATGAAAGAGCTATAGACACTCAAAATTAGGGTGTCAAAATTCTACCTACTATCACTCTTTTGGGTATAATGCACGCGTATAGAAAGCAATAGATGATCGGCAATTATAGTTAGAAAGAACACTTTTTTGGCTACACTTTTCATGTATAGCTCAATAAAATCTAAGTTGAGGTAAAGGAGACATTGAGAGTTGAAGTCTGTGCTTGTAAGCTAAGAGCAGTAAATAACCCTACTTAACTAGTAGTTACATTTTGAACTATATCTTAGGCAATTTGAAAGATTTTTAGCTCAAAATTTTTAAGAATATATGTGTTTATGTCACAAGACTATGTGCAAAAACTTTGTGGCATTAGAGTTTTGGATTTGTGAGATATAAGGAAAATAGTGCTCAGGAATCTTAAAGCTAGGGTTTTAAGTACATGCTAGGGGTTTTGAGATATTGGACATTTAGAAGTGAATTTATAATTGATTCTTCTTTATAGTGAAACTTAAAAGTATTATCTATACTTTGAAGAAAATTTTATAGAAATTGAATAGTTGGATCAAGAATTATTGGACTCTAAAGTTCAATAAGAAATAAGTCCTTGTAGATGAATAAAGTTTTGAAGGATTTTTATAGAAATTTGAACCTTTTTTGTACAAACCTACTTGAATACAAGACGGTTTATATGTATAACTTCTCCTTTGTAAGATTGTTGAATTATTTGTCTTTTTTATTAAAGACAATTCACTTGTTGGATTTTTGCCATCAAGTTTCAAATAAACTCTCCACAACCACGTACCCAGTGCATTCCTAGATAGAAGTTCATACTATACGACACCATAAACTTCTTTTTTGCACTCAAAATTTATACAACATATCATAACATTCTTTTAAGATAACCTTTTTTTAATAACTTGTACAAGGATTTTGAAATTAAATAATTATTCTTCATTTTTTTGACTAAATTTTGGTAGGTCTTTTTATTTATTATTTTCAATTTATTTTGATTTTTTAAAAAGATCTAAAATAGACAATAGAAAATCATCTAAGTCTACCTTAGATTCATTATTTACTTTCCTCATTTTGTTTCATTCTGAAAATATAAACATATATATATATATATATATATATACTCTTGTGATTATTTAGAATACTTAGCTACCTATAAGCCTTTTGATCTCAATTTTTTAAAAATTTTATAACTTTTGATTTGCATCTTCAAATGATATAATGAAAACTACTTCTTACACCTTCAAATACTTAAATTCTTGAAATCTTTTTCATCAATGTAAGTTATCTTTGTTTTGGCTCAAATTAAAGGCATTAGATACAGATAATGATATAAATTTAAATTACAATGATATAAAAATAAAAATATATTACACTTATAGCTTAAGATTATATTTTTAAATACATAAGTAAATTTAAAATATATTAAATATTTATTTTAAGATATATAATAATTATTAGATAAAACATTTATGTAATACATTGAGTAGATAAATATAAACAATACTTATATAAAATGAATCTATATTACTTTTCAATAATTTTTTGTTATATCATAAAAGAATATGAAGTAAAAGAAAAAAAAAAAATGGAATGAAGATTTATCCAAATCTATCAAAAATATTTATCTACTAGCAAAAAATATATCTAATGAACAATACTTGCATATCACAAAACAAAAACACTTATTTGAAGTAAATGCTTTTTACATGTTGATAAATTTTTATTTATTCTTTTTTATGTTTATTTATACATGATTTTATAAAGATGAATGAAATAAAATCACAATGAAACTCTTCCTTAGAAAATTTCACAACCTTTGATATTTAAAAAATAAAAAATAAAACAAAACTAGAGATGCAAGTATTGTGATGTGATTGGTGTCATGAAGCTCTATTCAATAGCCAATGTTCCTCTTAATCAATCTGATGGATCAGAATCAAAGGATTTACTCTATTTACCCATGTGCCCAATCAATAATGATGAGGATTGTGTTCCATAAGCACCATAACAAAAGTAGGGAATCTATCATCCATCTAACTGGAAGTTTGTTATAAATCATTTGTCAATATGTTTTGATTTCTTTCCTTTTTGTCTTGATGTGTCCAAAGCATAACACAAGAAGCAGGGGAATCTAAAAGGTTTGTATAAACGAGCCTCTCAACATGCTATTGCTCATACCAAACGAAGGAGGGATGGGTCCCACTCTATCAAAGGAAGAGCATTCCAAAATCACCATTCTTACAACAACCAATCATATGATTAGAATCCACCATTGAATTATTATTAAATGGTGGTTAATACTATTAATATGTTTTTAATATGATTATGTTTATTTTTAGTTGGTTTTTTTGAATGTAGTGAAAAAGCAGGTTTTGAAGAACTACAGAATGGTTTAGCAAATGAAGCATAAAAATGGGATACAGTAACAAGTGTTGGCATTGCATTGGTTGAATTGGAGTGTCATGGTATGGAGGGGGATCCTTCATCCTTTGAGCAATCAACCATTGTCAGCTCATTCAGCTGATTGCCAGCAACAAAAGAATTAATGCCATATTTTCAAAAAAGTAAAAGCTGAGGAGGATGTGGGATGGCTCCCATGTGGCAGTGGAAAATTGAGAAACTATCACACATTTGCTCAGGCAGGAATTGTCAGCATTTCAGAGAATATAACAAGGACCACAACCCCTCTTTTTTCTTTTTTCTTTTTTTCTTTATTTTCTTTTTTGTGGAGAAAATTTTAAATTATATATATATTTGTCTCATCTGTCCAAGAAGCCGTTCTGTTGCACACTGTTTATTGGCAGTTTTGCCAGGTGGGTTACCCAAACACTTGGCATAAGGACTTCAAGCCATGGACATTGTCTGCCCAGGCTGCCTAGGGGAGACCCCAAGAGTCCCACTGAATCTCCATCTCAGGACATTGAAATGTTATTTGCATGCTATCACATCTACATTTTTATATAACGTTTTCAATATGAAAATTCACAAATGTTTGTTTAGTTGTAATAATCAAAATCTGTAAAAAGAAATGACAACACTGTCAACATGTTCCAACTTTGAACTCACTTTTGGAGCTAACACTTGATGAATAATAATAATTTCCAATTTTTGGCTGACCTTTAGCTCTAAGAAAATATATTCTTGTATATTGTGGTAATCTACCACAAGCAAGAAATATCTTGCCACATTGTGACTAGTGAACAAAATAGTTAATGTGGAATAATAGCTGCACTTCTCAATCAAAATTTTAAACAATTTATCTAATTAAACTACCTATCTCAATAAGTTGCGGTAGCCCAACCTCATTTCAAACATTTTTGTAATTGAATAATGTGGTATTATTCAATTCCGTTCCACCAAATTTTTCTTCAGAATCATTGTTTGGTCTATTTTTCACCTTAGCAAGATTAACTGCTCTACATCACTTCATGCTCAAACCAATTTTTACATTGAATTCCATCATCAATTGCATTATAACCCTGTGTTGATGACCAAGTTTAGTTGGAAATACATCTTTTAATTTCCAATCTTGTTGACTGATTTTTATGTTGCTACGATCATCAAAATAGACCAGTGATCTAAACAATTCTCAGTTTCAATCTTTTACAAGCTTGATACATTTTTATTCAAACAAACCTCCAAACAACCCTGCTCAGTCTGACCTAAAACATCCCATAAAAATTTACATCAATACAATGTGAACATTAAACTGCATTCCATGGTAGCATAACTCATTATTCAACAACCTAACCAATGAATGTTCACCACCAAAGAACAGGATGTCATTTTCCTAAATAGACACCTTACAGCAAATCAACAACTGATTTCTTGAAGTTCAAAGCACATACTGATGTATCACCCTAAGCCATGGTATTAATTGAACCCTCACAGGCAATTCCAGTCATTACTGAATCTACAGAAAACCTGAATTTGGTAAATGTAAGTTTTGGTTTAGTTAAACAATCCATTTGATGATTTTAAATTGGTATCTAACTATTCACATTCTTTAATGGAATTCATATCGGCTGATTCTCACAATTTGGAAGTAATAGTTTAGCTCCTTCTTACCTCAGCTTTTCTGTGACATGGTTTCACTCAAATTTGTTTCAGTGGATTGTGCACCAAATGGTTGCTTATCTTTCAAAGAACTGAGATGTGTCAGTCATTTGCATTATGCCTCACTAGTTAACCAATGGTCCATTCTATCTTTCTTTCAATACTAAACACTTAAAAAATTTCTGAACAACAAACAGGAATGTAGACTTGTGGAAGGCATTGTCTGGGCAATAGTTTGCATGGGTGGACAATCCCCCTCACATGCTGCCAGCAAGAATCACTCTCTGCTCTTCGCACCGATCGTGCAAATTCCATCTGTGGGACTTGATTCCTGGCCTCCATGGAGATAAGAATTCTAGGTGCTTAGGGTGTGTGTTTTTATGTGGTCCTTGAAGTCTTCGTTGTCTCCCTCGCAATCAACTGCATTATCCTGCTGGCGCAGTCTGGCAAGGACCCCGAAACACACAAAAACAAGAATAAAACCACACCTGGTGGGAAGGAAACAAGCTTGTCCAGAGCTCCTGTGTCGCATCGTTTAAGACGGGCGATGGAGTGTCGTTCACGCCTTCCCCCTTTCACTGAATGCTTCGTTGTTGTGGCCAGCCGAGACAGGAGCATTCTATAATTGAGGATACGTGCCAGGAGAATATTCCCTCCCCATGTATGAGAACACCAAAGGGGGCGTTGGTGAACGATAAAATTATGAGGGCTGTCTGACAGTGTGGGAATCTGGAGTGCCCACTGATCTCGAGAGCATGGCCGAAGCATTCTCCCAGATGAAGATCGTCCCACCCGTGAATCAGGGTGGACCGGCGCATCCCACATCGGCGACGACGAGTAGGGTCGGAGTCGCGACGGGACAGCGTACCACGAAAGGGACGGATTGGTACTCGTCGCAGGGGTAACGAGATCGTTAGTTGCTTTCACGCGCCGAACTGCTGCACAACCTGGTATTAGCAGGCCCCGGGGCGGTACTTCCAGGCTCACGCCGCGATCGGAGCAGCCGCCGGACATTGCATAGTCGGGTTTCAAGTCCGGTGTTCCACACTGCAAGCAAACCTCGCACGTGTCAAGGAACAAGATCCAACACTCAAAAAATGAAATCATCGAGGTGTCCTCGGCAAAGCGATCTCTGCGGCTGTTACCCGCCCCACGCTTCTTTCATGCATCAGGGGCTCCCCAGAAGTCTAGTATTTATTGCTTTTTTTACTCATCCGGTGTACAAGATAAGCTACTTTTATGTATATTTTCCTTTCTTGGTCCGCAGAATTCACTGATGTCTTAGTCTCCCGACACAGTCGCGTGTCGTTTCCGCTCGAAGTTGCTCATGTGGATCATGGTCCTCATGGGTCGAAAAGATCCTGTTGCGTTGGGTGCATACAAGGGTGGAGTAGATGCTTGGTTTGCTATGGTGGTGGAAAATTCTGGAGGTCTACATAGTTTTGAAGGTTGGTTGTATATATATATATATTTATATTTGTACATATACATCCATCCATCGATGTGTGTGTGTGTGCATGCAATCATTTGGGACACAATTCTGTATTTCTTTCAAAATCGAAGTGCAATCACAGCGCACTCAATGTTATATGTAGAATTGATGTGATATTTTTATTTCCAATAAACTATGGTGCTGTTATTCAGTGTTTATTATTCAAATACAACAATTTCATGGGGAAATATATGAGATAGTAATGGAAAAGTGCATCATTACTGAAAGAATGTTATACATAATTTTTTTCAAAGTGAATGAGCTATAACTTTACAACGCTCTTATAAATTTATACAAAAATCTATTAACACTTGATGTTTCAAGATTAGGAAAAATTGCATATATTAGTATGTATGAATAATAATACGAATATTGATGAGTTACACTGGCTTACTCATAAATTGAAACAGAGAATGTATGATGTTTACGTAGATCTTAAACAAGATACATCTCATATAATTTATTGAAAAAAAGCAAAACTCTCATAACATCTCACAATCAACAATCACATTTTATACAAGCACAATCATTTCTGTGAGCTCACAAGTCTTGTTTGTATTCCCCATTGTGGCTTTTAGAGCCAATAATTGTGTCACTATTGCTCACTACATAACTTTCTTTTTAAACTACTTTTTCTATGTTTTTAATATCATAATTAAGAATTTACAACCAGAAAATAACCATTTAATCACAAGCCTTGACCACTAGTGCAAAGGCACTCATAGGGTGGTAGTTGTCACAAAATCCAAGAGCTCATAAGTCATCCTCCAAATGAAGATATGTAGGATACCTTATCATCTTATCAGCCCTAGAGTTTTTTAATACACTTTGTTTAGAGAGCTGTGTGGCAGGAACCCACCTTTATGAACCACGAGAAGCATTAAGGATTCAACTCGACAGTCCAGCTTCTCACTGTGCGAAAGGGCCCTTGCTTATACAGTCCCAGTATCTCTGAATACTGGAGAAGATATGCCATGCTTGTGTGCTCATTATAACTTCGTTGAAGGACCTAATATTCTATGGTCATATATGGATTTAAAACTAAAATGAAAAAATGGGAATAATAAACAACAACAAAAGTAGGTGGCTGATCAATGGGCCGCAAGCCATGTCCACTTACAAGTCAAGTCAATCCTGATGCTTGTCGGAAGCAAATGGAGAATCACAAGATTCCATGCTCAATTACCCTGAACTATCGCCGGACCTGTTTAAGAATCTTTCCAGCGCGCTCATTTAGAGTTTTTTTGCAATTCTAACAATCTTGGGTTTTGTGCCGCAGTTGATCATTGCCGTCTGTACCTTTGTCCACACGAAGGGGATATAAGGGCGCTGTCTGTATGGATGCACAACTGGCGTCTTACTGCTACTTTTGACAAAAGAAATGAAAAGAAAAGAACCATTTCCTTAAATTCAGCTTTCTGTGGAAAGAATATACCACTGAAATTCACACTTCCACTTTTGCCTAGCGAAGATAATATGTTCCATCAGGCGCTGAACACGTAACCTACAATTTTATGGTAAGCGTAGCAGGTTCCAGTTCTGCGTCTCTGCCACGCACTCAAGCCACTTCGGTTTTGAACAGTGCAGCGGTGGGAGTGACAGATCTTCGATCGTTGGAGAACACAGAATCAACTGAAGTGTACTCAGTCTTGAGTATCAGCCGAGTGTTTCATCCCCTTATCAAGACTTCTCACGACCTGATGAGAGGGTTCCCAAATTAAGCGGTAAACAAGTTCGAGTGGTGAGAGGAACGAGAAAAGTTGCTCTCTGGGACAAAACAGTAGACCGTTTTCCAAGTTGCGTACGCAGAGCAGTGAGAGCACTGTTGAGGGGTCTAGTACGTGCAGGGCCGGCTTAATTGTGAGTCTCTTAGAGCTTTGGGTATAAATGCGCTGTCCGTATCCTCATCTGCATGAATTGAACACCTACTTTCGCAACCTAGACTGCGCTTCCTTCTAACTTCCCGAGCTGTGTAGCTTCATGGTGTTTGTGCCGTGCCTGTGGAGTGCTATGCTTGCGACCCATCCCACTTTCGTCGAGTTCCTAAAGTTCTTTATCTCTTAGGTCAAGTCTCCTTCTGAATCGCCATAGTCGAAGTGCCCAAATAGGCCTAATCACTTCCCGACAGTCGCCCATGTTTTTGGCCTATGCCTCAGCATGGTGTGATCGAATTTTTCTTGCCTCACATCTTCAGCTCGCATTAGTTGCCTCGTGGATAGAGTGATTGGTCGAGTTTCTATAGAAACAATGCATTGATTCGCTTTCATTTGAGGATTGTCGATCACTTCCTTCTAGTATCGGGACGCTTCAGCCGCTCTAAGGGCTGTGGGATAGATTACATATACTTCACCTTAGTTCCCTCACCCAATTTAGAGAAACTCGTACACAACGTGGTTTAAAACTGCATCATCAATACCTCTGAAGAGTGGTTCATGACCCACAAACTCAATCTCTTGTAGCGTCTTCGTCAGGAACAGCAAAAATCTTTGGCAGCGGACATTTTTGGTCATTTACTCCTTCGTTCAATCTACGCTCTTCACCGTTGTCGTTCTTTTGTCTCTACCTTCACTATTCGGATCTAGACACAATGATGTCGGGGAAGAAAATTGGAAAACTGGTGCAGAAGTACATGCGGGTAGAGCCGGTTCGGGATTCAGACAGTCTGGACAGGAGTTCGTCCCGAAGCTTGAAGCGTCGGTCCGGGAGGGCGTCATCTTTCTCATCAAGCACGTCAAATCGTGGATCTGGCCGATCACTCGATCGCGGAAATGGTCCCCAGAGTGACGCCTGGGACGAAGACGCGCCGGAAGACGTTCCATCGGGCTGTTTAGCTGTCTACGTTGGGCCGAAGAGGCGCAGGTTCGTTATTCAGACGAGTTTCTTGTACACACGCGTGTTCCGCGAATTGTTGAGGAGAAGTGAAGAGGAATACGGGTTTGAAACCGAGGGGGGGTTGCGAATTGCATGCGAAGCTGGTAACTTCGAGAAGTTGTTGTGGCAGCTTGAGACCTCAGGAAATTTTGAAGAAGTCTTCTGATAGCCCCACTCTCCGATGGTGCGTGCGACCAAACGGCTACAGATCAGCCTGTCTGATAACCCGTAGGGTTTTGATACGATTAAAGAGTGTTGATGATATTATTTAGCCCCTCAGAAATGTGATCGAGCATGGGTCTTGAGCCGGCCGACACTGTTAACAATCAGCCGGACTGAATGCAATCACTTCTTTAAAGAAAATTTTGCGGCATTACTTTCTGAGCCACCTACTGCCTTCGCAGACTTTATAGCAAACGAGATGGATTAAGAGCATTGCTTGATTGCGATATTTTCTTTCTCGCTCTTTATGAACTAAGGTTAAGCGCTTGACATTCACATCTGTATCATTCGATGACCTTGACTGGTTCATTCCGTGAATGATCCACAGTAGCAATCCTTAACACCTTCGTGACATCCCATGTCTGTTTCCTAGTGAGTCAAATTTGGACATGTTGAATGTGAATCCTGTAGGCGTGAGCAATCAAAGCTTGAATCAACAAACAGTTCCACTGTTTCAGATACAATGGTAGTCAGAACATGCGCCACAAGTAGTTACCACTCAAACTGCATACGGAACCGTCCTTTGCGGCTATTCAATCACACCGAACTTGATAAAGCTGCGTTATTACGAGCACACTTACATTAATCCGAACATACAGACACAGAGTGCCTTCACGTAAAAGCTGCATGTACCAGAAGCTCTGAATCCAAGACGAACCCATAAACACGGACCAATACTCACTCGCCGAGACGCGGGCACCACAATGCTCCAAATTACGAGGGACTGAAGCTGAGCCGCCCTTCCAGGAGCCAGTAGACGCTGCGTTGATACCGTCTGGGAGCGCCTTACAAGGCCCATTCTGACAAGTGATTCCTGATTACCAGGCTAGATTGGTTTTGGACAACGGGAGGTCCCACTGTCGACATGCCAAGTAAACTGTGATCACGCCAGTGCAATCGCCAGCACTGGAGCCACAGCCACCGCACAGCAGTAATGGAGATCGTATCCGTCCGATGATAACTTCTACGGCCCAGCGTCTCTCACATGTACAGCACTGAGGTTGCGTAGACATAGATGCTGCTGCAAATCAGCCTCCGGGGTAGTAATGGTGCAACCATCACTCAGTAATATTTTCTGCAGAATCCAACCGCATCATGCTTCTGGATTCGCAGTTTAAAAAAACACAATTCTGAATAGAGCTGAGACTGGAATCGTGCAGTACTTGTAGACAGCTTTCACAATCTGAATACAAAAACATTTCCAGATGAAGATATTTGTATATAAGAGATCTTTCGCAATCCACAGACATTCCATGTGTTACCGATAGCAAGGAACCCCTTCATAACTTAATAACTTCAAATTCTGAAAACTGTTTAGATAGTTGACTCAGTTGTCAGTGGCATTACAGTTGTTTGACTTCAAACTGTGAGAAATCTTTCTACGTGGTTTTAATGGTTTTCAAATTGATCTTATGCTGATGTAGGTTTCATATTTAAGTTTTGTAATATGTATAGATATTTATTGGATTTTTCACAAACATTCAAATCAAAATAGATCTTTCCAGTAGCAACTCCCTTTATTATTTATTATTGAGGCAAATTACATTTATTGTTGCTACCTTTTTTATGGTCCACAGCTTCTATGGTATTAAAGTCCACTACACCATATAATTGAGACATGGTCCACTGACAACTATGTCTTAAAGATGCAATAATATTCTACAATTGAATGAATGACCAAGTTCAAGTTATGAATAGTTGAAAATATTAGACAATCTTTTAAATATTTTCTCCAACAATATGGTGACGTAATTATCAATAGAAATATTAATCATCTCAAAATTCATGTTTATTTTATTTCTAAATAACATTTTATACTTACTTAGTAATATTTTGATATTTTGAATGAAATCCATTAAGATTCAATCTTCTATTATAAATTTGATTTGAAAAAAATAACAAGTAGTTTTTTTATATTAAATAATAAAATTATTAATAATTGGAAATTTAATCTTATTATTCTAATTAAATAATAAATACAACATATGTACAATAGATTTATTTCATTTTTATTGAAATGTATGCAATCATATTGGTCAATAATTAAGTTATAGATAGTAATTCTAATTTTAAAATTATATCTTTCTTATATAATTATATTCTCATAATAATCAATTATGTATAATTTATTTTAAGTGATTAATAAAAAAAATGTATTCAATTATTACTTCTTAAATAGATATTAATTTTTTCACTCCTTTGAAGATCTTTTATATACTATCCAACAAAGTAGAAATATTTAAAAATTTACTAAATTTCTACTAATTTTTAATAAAAAATTATTATAACATGAATATAATTAGATAATATAGTTAAAAAACTCTATATAAAAAAATTGGTAAATTACACATTAAAGGATTATAATTTTGACAAGAATGCCAAGTTAAGAAGGGTTTCTATATTATATCATTAAACCATAGATAGATGAAATCATCTACTAGATAAAAATGGTAAAATAGATGAAAAATCCATAAACACAAAATAGATTAATATAATATAAATTTATCTATTATAATATTAATTTGACATGATCTAGTATTTGATGCTATATACTATGATAATTTTTATATAAATAAAGATTGTCATATATAATAGATTGAATGCCATAAAGAATATCAAATATACAATCAAATATCAATAAAAAAAAATAAAAAAATAAAAAATAAAAAAATACACTCTCAATTGCCTTCTTAATTGATTAAGAGCATTTTAATCAACTAGGAGTAAAATGCATACAAAGTTGGGATAATCACCATAATTATGTTGCTGCTGCAACTATATGTATCTAAGTCACTGTAGTAGCAACTAGACAGATTAAATTAGCTAATTAAAAAATGACTAAAAAAAATAAAGAGGATGCAATATAAGTCCTATCTTTAATTGCATTTAGCAACTTTTTGTGCCAAATTCCTTATTCAATTTCTATTGATGCTTGAATATTGAAACCATAACTAGTGTGTGCCAATTGAATGGCAACTTTACTACCAATATATGACAAATCTACAAGAAGGCTAGCTTATTTCAATGGATGAAATATGCTTAAAAGGCCTTTTATAATATAGGCGAGTCTAATCTCCAAAAGATAGAGTTAAAAGAAGTGGTATTAAATATACCATATGCCATCTATATTAGGAATGGTTACATAATAACATAGTAGTTGTTTCTTTCTTCTTACCACAAATAAAGCATCAAAGATTATTTAACATAACTGCAAATTCAAAATAAACAAATCAAATAATTGAAAAATAATAAAGAGCATAATTTTTTGAATGCTTTTCACATTTTTGTCCATCTTTGCCTTTTAGCACAAAAATACCACTAGGTAATACATCCTTCATACAAAGAATTGTGCGCCTTGCCTTAATATCAAACGTCATAGATGCCTCATTTTACAAATAAATATAGTCTCTAATAGAGATCTATTATTATATTATGGTTTGATTACCATGTGAAAATAATATATATATATATATATATATATATATATATATATATATTATAATTTATTACACAACTAATTAAGAGTCACATCAATGAATTTTAATTATCTATAAAATATAATTAGATTATTATTTTATAAAAAGTTTGTTTAAAAAGACTACTATTGAAGTTGTACAATCTCATTTTTTTTTTATAGTGACTTTTGAGGTTGATTTTTGTTGATAATAGTTTTTATATATTTTGAATCACCTTTGTTAGATATTGGTGATCTTTGTAATCTTATTTTTTTTCTTTTATCTGGTGTTTGGAGCACATACTATATAAATTTGATTAAAAAAGATTATAAAGAAATCATTGTATCAAAAAGAATAATTAAGCCATCTATGTAGATGAATAGAAATGGATGATAGAAATCTCCATTCTTATTGATCAAAAGTCATGCCCAATAGTCTTCAAGGAGGCCACTTGAGGCCTTATTAGAAATTAGAATTATTCTTCTAGAGTTATTTAAATATTAGAGACTAGAATCAATAAGTTTAGATTTTTGGATATAATTTTGGTGCAAAAATTGAGTAATTTAAAGTTTTTATGAAGGAGATATAGGCACTCAAAGTCAAGGTGTTGATTTTGTATCTAATATTATTCTTTGGAGTAAAACTCATATGCACACAAAATAATAAAAGATTGGAAATAAAAATTAGAAAGAACACTTTTTTGATTATATTTTATATATACGTTTCAATGAATTTTAATTTGGAATGAAAGAAATATTGAGAGTTGAAGTTTGCACTTCTAATTTAAAAGCAGCAAGTGACCTGTTAAATTAGTGGTTATATTTTGAATTATATCTTAAAAAATTTGATAAGATTTTGGCTCAAAAATTTTAAAAATATATATTTTTATATATCAAGGATATAAAATATAAACAACCAAAGTATCAAAATATTCTTATACAACTCAAAAGCAATAAAGAATCATTCAAAGATGGTATAATATAAAATTAAAATGGCTATTGCCAAAGACAAGAAGAGTAGATGCTCTTGAAACAAGACTAAAAACAACAAAGATGTTGATAAGAATAAAAAAGAATGCTTCATTCTTGTTTCTATATATACTACATATATAAGAATTACATGACAATATTTTATAGGATCTCTAATATGTGTCCAATTTGCAAGATATGTGTCAAACTTATAATGTAAGTTTCTTATATGTGTGCCATATATTTAACTCATTCCACAAGCTATCAACATATGCAACACGTGGCTAACTTGTTGGCCAAGTTTTTAATCTATTAATCACTTATAGATATGAATAAAGATGAAGCTACATCTATGAAGCTTTTAAGAAACTTTTCTATAAGATATTATCAAATTAATTCATTTTTATGTACTTCTATGTATCCACTCTATTTAAATAATTATTAGAATAAATCTTATGTCTATGACATTACTCACCTATCTAGACATGAGTTCCACAAGAAGCATTGCATATATGTTGAAGAAGTCCAAGATGCACCAAATTATATTTGTCACATATCTTAATCTTTATTCCCTTTGAAGGTAATTGATAGGTCTTCTCATCTATTGATAGCGTCCTATATTAAAGTAGGAGGACTACTTTGATATTTGATCATTGTTGAGGCCTTTTATCATAGACATAAGATTTATTCTAGTAATTATCTAATTAATATAGATTGATAGAAGTAGGTATAATAAATTAATTTGATAATATTTTATAGAAAAGCTTCTTAAAAGCTTCATAAACGTGGAATCACCTTTATACATGTTTATAGATGATTGGTAGGTTAGAAACTTGGCCAACAAGCTAGCCACATGTTGTACATGTTGGTAGCTTATGAAACAAGCTAACCATGTGTCGCACATGTTGGTAGCTTGTGGAACAAGCTAAATACATGGCGCATATGTAGGAAACTTGTCTTACAAGTTTGACATGTGTCTTGTAAATTAGACATGTATAGGAGATCCTACAGAATGCTGCCATATAGTTCTTAGATAAATAATATATATAGAGACAAGAGTGAAGCCTTCTTTACTCTTATCAATTTCTTTCTTGCTTCTAGTCTAGTTCAAGAGTCTCATGTATTTTCTAGTCTTTGGCAATAGCCATTCTACTTTCTTTTTGAATATAGTTCTTTCTTTCTATCTTCTAATTTTCTTTTGACATATTTTTTACTAACTTATGTATGTGTTTTAATTCGTATCTTTGACAGATTGACAAGAATAAAATTATAATATTAGAGCTTTGTCTCTTCTTGATTAAAAGTGGATTATCCCTTTCTCTTGATAAGACATAAGCATATTAGAAGTTGTAGATTATCCACTTCTAAACTGATATTGTTCATAGAATTTTTTCCTTTGTTCTTGAGTGTTTTAATTTGTAGTGAGAGTAGACACTTTTTTCCTTTTCTATTATGGTATTATGATAGAACTTGCTAAAATGAAGAGTGCAATGGCACAAATGCAAGAGCAAATGACAAAATTAATGCTTGCAATGCATCAATTCAATGCACCACCACAAGAAGTAACAAGATTAGCAGGAAGTGAAGATTTAGAAATGATTTAAGCTACTTCAAGCTATACCACTTCACCTACCATTGAACATCATTCAAGTATTAAAGAATCAAAGATTAGTTTATCAGAGAAGTTTGATGGCATTAGATTTAAGTTTCGAGGATTCATCAATCAAGTACAACTAGTGATTAAACTTCAACCCAAAAGTTATCCAACCCAAGAGTCACAAGCCAGGTTTATTGGAACACTACTATCAAGTTCTGCTTTATCATTATTTTTATCTTTTCTTGAACAATATGATCTAATATTAGATAATTTGGAGGCATTTTTAGTAGAATTTTGATCTATGCATGGAAAACATGATGCAATTTGTGTCGCAACCAACAAGATTTGTATCTTGCGACAAGCCAATCGATCAGTGATATCATATGCTTCACAATTTTGACAATTATCAATTGACATCAAGTAGAATGATGCCACGCTTATTAGCAAATTTTTCTAAAGATTACAATATGAGATAAAAAAATTGATGCTCAATTTATCCGATCTTCATACATTGAGTCAAACAATTAATTTTGCTGTGAAGTATGACAATCAATTTTTTGAATTTTGATTGGAAAGCCATATAAGGGAGTGCCAACGTTACTAAAATACAATGGTAATATCAACGTCTTTTCAATATGTATGATCAAAAGTAGAAGACATACAAATTGACGTGATATGTTTTAAACCTCTTACTGAATAAGAAAAGACTTGTTGTCATCAAGATGGATTGTATTTATATTATGGAGAATCTAAGCACACAACTCAATATTATCCAAAGAAACAACACAACCATAAGATGAGGAGTACAGTTGTCAAATAAGATAATATGTCGAAAAAAAAATTTGTCTAGCTATAATAGGAATCATACAGTTGGAATCTTGTACAACTCCTAGTAAAGGTCCTATCTTCTCCTTGTTTTATAATAGATATCTATTTGGGACCTAAAAATCACAAAGCGTCTACTTTACTAGATTCAAGAGCTTCAACATGTTTTTTAGATAAAAAATTTGTTAAAAGTTGTAGAATACTTTCAATACAAAAAATTGAATCCGTATATATAGAAGTCATAGATGATCATTCATTATCTCTAAGAAATATTACTCATGAAATCCTTCCTATAAATATAATAAGAGATGGTCATAATAGTTGTGTAGTCTTTAATATAACTAAATCTCCTTCTAATCTAATAATTTTAGGTTTATCATGGCTAGAAAAGTATAATCCTTGAAAAGATTGGATTTCTTGTAGACTTGATTTTTCTCAAAGCATGAATAAGAGTTTCATAAATCAAGTAACAAACTATAAGCCTAGTATAGTAAAATCTATATTTATAGGCATAAAAGCTTTTATGAATGAAATAAAAGAAAGATCATCTTTTTTTATTTATGCTACACCCATTTTTGATGGTGGAAGGACTTTAAGTGGCATTCTAAGCCAATATCAAGATTATCAAGATGTTTTTGTGGAGAAGAATGTAGACATTTTTCTTGAGTATCATGTATATGATTGCTCAATTGATCTCTAAAAGGGAACTTAGCCTCCATTTGGATTGATTTATAGTCTATTCCAGAATAAATTAGCTAAACTCAAAAAATACATTGATGAAAATTTGGCCAAAAATTTCATACGCCATTCAAAATCTCCAACAAAAGCTCCTATATTGTTTGTAAAGAAGAAAGATGGGTCACTACGGATGTGTGTAGATTATCGAGGACTCAACAAGATTACTATTAAGAATAGATATCCTTTGCCTCTGATATTTGAACTTATTGATTAATTGAATCAAACTAAGATCTATACAAAAATAGATCTAAGAGGAGCATACAATTTAGTATGCATCAAAAAAGGTGATGAATAGAAGACTAAATTTTGAACAAGGTATGGATATTTTGAATATAATGTCATGCCTTTCAGACTTATAAATGCATCAGCTGCTTTTCAACATCTTATGAATGATGTATTTTGTAAGTTTCTTGATGATTTTATTATCTGTTAAATAGACGATATTCTGATCTATTCCAAGAATACACAAGAATATGAATTTCATGTTCGTCATGTATTACAAAAACTTAGAGATACATGATTATATGCCAAGATAGAAAAGTATGTATTTCACACTACTCAAGTTGACTTCTTAGGATATATCATTTCAAATGATGGTCTCAAAATGGATTCGAAGAAAGTCCAAATAATCATGGATCAGAAGATTTAAAAAATAGTATGAGATGTACAATGCCTTTTGACATTTGCCAATTACTATTGAATCTTTATCAAGAACTTTTTGGAAGTTACAACTCTACTTATATTCTTAATTTGTAAGAGCAAACTCGAGTGGAGCAAAGAAACAAAAGCATCATTTGAGGCTTTGAAGATGGCTTTTACTTTCGCACCAATCTTGTATCGTGTCGACTTTTTTAAGGCATTTTTTATCCAAACAGATGCAACTTACTTTGCTTTGAGGGCAATATTGTCATAAATGGGAGCAGATGACAAATTCCATCCAATAGCTTTTCATTCTATGAAATTTTCAATAGTAGAAATCAACTACAAAATCCATAATAAAGAACTTCTTGTAATTATGGATTCTTACAAAAATAGCATCATTATCTAGAAGGCACTTCTAGTCCAATCACCATTGTCATATGGCGTGATTTTCTATCTAGGAATACATTGGGTACTTGGCTGTAGAAAATTCACTTAAAAATTATTGGAAAAATTCCAACAAGTGATTTATCCTTAATAAAAAGAACAAATAATACAACAATCTTACAAAAGAAAAGTTATATATATAAACCCTCTTGTATTCAAGTAGATTTGTACAAAAAGGGTTCAAATTTCTACAAAAATCCTTCAAAACTTTATTCATCGATAAGGACTTATTTCTTGCTAAACTTTAGAGTTTAATAACTCTTTGTTCAACAAATTAGTTTTTATAAAATTTTCTTCAAAGTGTAGTTAATACTTTTAAGTTTCACTATAAAGAAGAATCAATTATAAATTCACTTCTAATCATCCAATATTTAAAAAACCTTAGCAAGTACTTAAAATCCTAGCTCAAAGATACATGAGTACTATTTTCCTTATATCTCACAGATCAAAAATTTTAATGCCACAAAATTTAAGCACATGGTCTTGTGGCATAAACATATACACTCTTGAAAATTGTGAGCCAAAAATCTATCAAATTGCCTAAGATATAGCTCAAAATGTAACTACTAGTTAAGTAGGGTCACTTACTTGCCCTTAGCTTACAAGTACTAACTTCAACTCCCAATTTCTCCTTCACCTCAGCTTGGATTTTGTCGAGCTATATATAAAAAGTGTAGCCATGAAAGTGCTCTCTTCAATCTTAGTCGCCAATCCTTGATTGCTCTTTGTATGTGCGATTTATTTTCAAAAGAATGACACTAGGTCTAAAATTGACTTCTTAACTTTGAGCGCCTATAATTTCATAAAAAGTCCAAATCATGCAAGATTTGCACCAAAATCATATCCAAAAATCCAAACTTGCTCATCCTAGCTTCTGATCTTTGACTACTTTCAAAAAATAAACCCTAATCTCTAATAAATCCTTGGACAACTTCTTTGAAGCCTATTGGGCATGATTTTTGGCCAATAGGAATAGAAACTTCTATCATCCATGTCTATTCATCCACATAGATGGCCTAGCTATCCCCTTTCATACTAAAAATTCTTTTTTTATCCTTTTTGTTATAAGATTTACATAATATGTGTTCTAAATACCAAATAAAAGAAGTAAAAAAGATCTTATCAATATAAAATCAATCTCAAAATTACTATCAAAAGAAAAAATAAGGTTGTATAAACCTCAATAATATCCTTTTTAGATAGATTCTTTCTAAACTAACAATCTAATCACATCTTATAATCAATAAATTCTACTATTATGGCTTTTATGTAACTGTATAATAAATTATATATTAAATATACATATATAATTTTTTCACATGGTAGCCGAATCACAACACAACACTGTGTATATAGATCATAAGAACCTCAAGTATTTTATGTCAACATGTGTGTTGAAGCGTCGTTAGACTTATTAGAGTATATTTTTATTAAGATTTGAATTTAGTATTACCTATCAGCCAAGAAAACAACAAGGTCTGTCCGATGCCCTTTCTAGACATTCTTATCTTATACCAAAAGAAGGAGGTTTGACTTTTGATCAACAAAGAACAATCTTCTTGAAGCTGGAATAATTTTATCTTTGAGCAATCAAATCAACATTCGCAATTAATTCAACTTTTGTCAAGTAAATTTAGTAAAGTATGTCTTCAGATCCTCTTATCCATGAGATTAAGAATAATTCATCTAAATCTCATAATACTTCCAAGTTTAAATTCAAAAATGATCTACTCTATTTTAAAGGCCGCCTATATATTCTAAAAGGTACGATACGACTACGTGCTTTGGAAGCTCATTACAACCTCCCTACGGTAGGATATTTTGGATATAATAAGACTTAGGAGCTAATATTAAGAGATTTTTGGTGCCTCAAATGTAGAAGGCTGTTAAAGAGTTTGTACAATTGTGTGATATTTGTTCAAAATTAAAAACTCCTTGTCATCGACCTTATAGACTTCTCCAACTATTACCTATACCAAAACAACCTTAGTCTTTTGTTTCTATGGATTTTATCATGGATCTTCTAAAGTCAAGTTTATATGATTCTATATTTGTGATTGTAGATTATTTTATCAAGATAGTCTATTATGTATTGTATACAAAATCTATTATATGTGAAGAAACAACTAAACTCTTCTTTGATAATATCTATCGCTATCATGGATTATCAAAGGATATTATATTAGATAGAGGAAGACAATTTGTATCAAGATTTTGGAGGATCCTTTTCAAAATATTGGAGGTGGATATGAAACTATCTTCAGCTTTCCACCCTCAAATTGATGAACAAATGGAATAAGTAAATCAAGTTTTGGAGCAATATTTGAGATGTACTATCAATTACCATCAAGATGACTAGAGAACTCTTTTGCTATTGGCAAAGTTTGCTTATAATAATTTGGTACATTCATCTACTCAACAAATTCTATTTTTTGCAAATTATAGTTATCATCTATAATTTAATACTTTTGATTTTTCAAAAGCTGATAATCATATGGCATAAGATTTGGCAAATTGAATGTTAGAGCTACATGCAACAATAAAGGCATAATTAAAAAAAGCTAAAGAACAATAAAAAATCAATACAAATATCTATCATAAAGAACAACCTTGATTCTATGTGGAGAATAAGATATGGTTACTTTGTTGTAATATCAAGACTATTCATCCTTGCAATAAGTTAGATTATCATAGGCTTGGATCTTTTTTGATTTGTAGACAAATCAATCTACTTGCTTATCGATTATGCCTACCAAAATCTATAAAGATCCATCATGTATTCTACATGTCACTACTCAAGCCATAGAAAATAATGGATATATGAGGAAAAAGAGAAATGCCACCGCCTCTTATAAAAGTGGACAACAATGAAGAATTCAAGATAGAAGAGATTTTAGATTCAAGGCCATGCCAAAATCGACTAGAATATCTTATTTATTGGCATGGATATGATATTAGTGAACACACATAGGAGCCATCTAGGAATCTAGCAAATGCATTAGCAAAAATCAATGTGTTTCATTGACAACATTTGTGAAAATCAAAATAAAGAGTTAACAAAATCTTTGCTATAAAGCAAAATAAGTTCTATAGAGATTTCATTCTATCTAGTATCATTGTTTGGTATTTCCTTGAATTTGTTTATACTAAAGAGTTAGAGGATCAAGAACTAGCAAATTCAGCTCAAGAACCATTGTTTGCTCACTTATTAGATGAGATATTATGACTATCACAACTTTCAAGATGACGGAATAGAGATGAAGACCTTCAAAAATAATATATTCTTCCTAGGATTGATGGCGAAATACAACGTGCTTGGTATCATGACCTTGGAAGAGATTCTCGATGTTTGGTAATATTTTTAGAGGTAGGAACTATTCCTGATGGTATTCTAAATATTTTCTTTGAAGGAAGTTATAAAGGCCTCAAGAATGATCAAATAATAGGGTGGTCCTCTCGCCTTGGTATGGGACACTATTAATGGCTGAAAGGACCTATCAACTACCTTCAAAGGAAATAAAGATCAGAGTATGTGGTAAGTATAATTCGACATATTTTAGACTTCTTCAACATGTATTTAGTATTCCTCGTGGAACTCATTTCTAGAAGGGGAGATAATATTATAGACATAAGATTTATTCTAATAATTATTTAATTAATATTGATTGATAGAATTAGATAAAATAAATAAATTTGATAATATTTTATAAAAAAGCATCCTAGAAGCTTTATAAATGTGGAATAATCTTTATACATGTTTATAGATGATTGATAGGTTAGAAACTTGGCCAATAAGCTAGCCACATGTTGCACATGCTGGTAGCTTGTGGAACAAGCTAAATACATGGCGCACATGTAAGAAACTTGTCTTACAAGTTTAATTGTCTTATAAATTAGACACGTGTTGGAGGTCCGATAGAATGCTGCCACATAGTTCTTAGATAAATAGTATATATAGAGACAAGAGTGAAGCCTTCTTTACTCTTTTCAATTCTTTTATTGTTTCTAGTCTAGTTCAAGAGTCTCATGTATTTTCTAATATTTGGCAATAGCCATTCTAATTTTTTCTTGAATGTATATACTTCTTTATTTTCCTTTGACATAGGATTTACAAACTCATGCATCTGATTTAATTCGTGTCCTTGACACTTTCATAACTTCCTTCAAAGAAAATATTTGGAATACCATCAAGAGTAATTCTTATTTCTAAAAGTATTATCAAATACTAGAAGTCTCTTCTAAGGTCATGATACCAAATACATTATATCTTGCCATTAATTTTAAAAAAAAATATGTCATTCTTGAGGATCTTTATGTCTATTCCATCATCTTAAAAGTTGTGACAGTTGTATTATCTAGTCTAATAAGTCAGTAAATGATAGCTCTTGAGTTGAATTTATTGATTGTTGATTTTTTATCTTCTTAGTGCTAAAAATTCAAAAAAATAATAAATAATGATGCAAGATATCTCTATTGAACATACTTTGTTTTATAGTAAAGGTTTTTTTATTTTATTTTATTTTATTTTTTATTTTTTATCTTAATTCTAATAGATGTTATCAATGAAATGTATTGATTTTAATTGATCCATTGTAAGATTCTTGGATGGCTTCCATGTGTATTCACTAATATCATATCTATACCAATATATAAGATATTGTAATCTATTTTGGCACTACATCAAATCTAAGACCTCTTCCACCTCAAATTCTTTATTATTGTCTATTTCTATAGTAGACAATGGTATTTTTTTCCTTTCTTATATTTCTACTATCTTATTATGGTTTGACTACCATATTATTATTTTATATATATATATCTATATATATATATCTATATATATATGTATATTTAATGTATAATTTACTATACAACTAAATGAGAGCCATATCAGTAGATTTTTATTGGTTACAAAATGTGATTAGGTTGTTAGTTTAGAAAGAATCCGTTTAAAAGGGCTATTATTGAGGTTTATACAATCTTTTTTTTTTTTTTTTTTTTATAGTGAATTTTTAGGTTGATTTTTGTGGTTTATCATTTTACTTATTCTACCAATATTCCCTAGAATAAACCTGTAAAGAGGGATTTGAACACAAAAAAAGACTTAACACTTGAGATACACTGTTAGGATCATACAATTAACCGCTTTCAAACAGTAGAGTCCAATGTACATGTAAACGCTTAAAAACAATGTCGTCTATTCTATTGGCTTTATTATTCTGCAACTAAGAATAAACTTCGTGATCCAATATTCTACAAATTCTCCTACTATAATCTGCTGTCTTTTTTTAATTTCATAATAACATCCGGCAATGTTACACTGTCTCAATAGACTGCTTATATCCGCTTCACTCTCTAATCACTAGAAATAACTTCTTACTAAGAACTTCTTCTGAAATAAATCATCTCTCTAAAATTCTCTATTACTACTAAATTCTTACAATCAATATAACATAACATTCTCACTCACAATCAAATTATATTGACATATCCAATCTTTGGCTATCAATTTGCCACACCAAACTCAAGCAACAATCGATTATAATTTCTTATCTATCTATATATTAATGAATTGAATTATCTATTTTATTACTGTACTCCATAATTGACATGGTTCAATCAATCAAAATGTAATCTAGATTCTCCACTATATTTTAACACAAAAAAAAATGAAAACAAGATGTAGCACTAAGCTTATCTTGGCTCAAGACTATCATAGTCTGGCTCCGACTCCTCCATATCTAAACAATTTATACTTACCCCGACTATGTTAATTGCTACACAACTGATAATAATTACTTTTTTTAATTACCTCATCTATTTTGTCTTCTAAATTGTCCATTCATTAGTTTATTGGCTATTCTTAACTCTATAATTATATATTGTAAAATAAAAAAATCCTATCCATTCTACATAGCCCCATTCCTAACTGTACAATACCCTTACAAATATAGAATTGGTAAAAAGAACTTTTGGTTATAAAGTTGGCTCTTCGGAATGGAATGCTCTTAGATTCTCTATAGGAAGTTCTTATATATTTGGCTCTAACGATAAATCCTCATCCTCCTCCAATAAATCCACATGCTTGCTCTTTAATTGGGTTGATAAATCTTTGTTATCTGCTCCCAATTCTCAAACTTGAGCTTCCAATTGTAAAACTCTGGCATCTTTCATCTCTAATTAGCACTCTTGTTGCTTCATCTTCTCTTCTAGCTCACTAATATTGAAAACTAGTAGAAAAAAAAATCTGTGGTCAAATGATATTAGCTAAATTGCCCTCCAATTTTGCCACTTCACTCTTTAAGGCACCAATTTCTGCTTAAAACTTATTTGTTTCAATTTTCTATTAGTCTTCCAATTTCACCTTTATCTGTTAAATTTTGTTGCTTTCTCACGTTCTACTTGCAACTGACACTTCAGCGCCTCTTTTTTCAAATCCCATGTTTTGCAATTTTCTTTTAATTCTTGATTTTGGCTGTTCAGGATTCTTTGAGTGCAATCTTTATTATTTGTCCAAGCTTCTTTTTCCTCCACAAATTTCCACCCCAATACCAATTTGGATTCCGCCTTTTTTTTAATAATGTGACCTTGTTCCACAATTTGGCGGCTTTTTTCCATTATCTCCTTCCTACTTGACTCCAATTGTTGCCTTAAATTTCTTTCCAACTAATTCACGATAAATTACAATTGAGAAATTTGATCCAATATTACTTCCATGAGATTTCTGCCTTCTTATATGCTACCTCGTAGAAGTGCTAGTTAATTGATATCCCTCAAAACCAAAACTTTAGTCTACACCATGTTTATCAATTGATTTGAAACTCGTTGTAATGTATTCACTGGTATAGCCTCCCATTTCAATGATCTACTAGATTTTCTAATTTTCCATATTGCTACTGTTGGACCAGCCGATAAACTCCGCATACCTTGTTGTGGCATTGGAGAAACTACATTTTTCTCTGCTAATAGTTGACTTAACGTATATGCAATAACGGAGTGCACATAATTGGAGCATAGCAAAGATGCAAACTTCCCCGTCTTCCGCTTGGCTCCCATCTCTACATGGATACGGGTTGCTACAAAGGCTGCCCAATTAAACACTATGCTTTTAAATATTCTTATCGTAACAAACAATAAATATTTGGACATGTATGTGGTGTATTGATTCAAGGCTAAATGCTTCTGAACAAATCGCATCCACTCCACAAGCTCTGGAATAAGTGCCTCCGCCACCTTACAGCCTTGATTCTTTTCGAATGAGGACATTTTTCTTTTGAAGTAGCTGCTTGGTCTAAAGTCACTAGACACTTTGATCCGTACCACAAGCTCACCTATTGATAGATGTAATATCTTTTGTAAAGTACTCTCATCGATTCCAATCATTCTCTCCTTTATTACACTTAAACCATCCTCCGGGTCATAATTTGTTATATATTTTGCTACCAATTCTACATTAATTGGTGGCAGATTATTTGACCCTTACAAAAATACATATAACTACGCATTTCTAAAATCTCTGTGCCTTTGTGGAGACCAACAGATTTCCAACTTCATTGGCTCCATGTTGGTGATCACATTTAGGATCAACAACTGTAAGTTATTCTTGCTTCTTGTATTTTGGACATTCTCCTCTCTGTCCGCAGCTCTCTTTGACTTTTCTATTGATATTATGAATTAATTTCTTCTCATTCCTTGCTCGTACTAATGCTTATTGAAGTAAGTCCTATACTCCGATAAGATAAATTCAAACAACTCTTGAAATAATGCAAAAAACTTCTACTAAGTGCCCCGCTCGTAACCTTTTATTCGGGTCTAAATCATCAATCTTTACTCCAGTGTATTGTAATCTCACATTTGATTTTCATGCAGGGCGGCCATAGTATCCAAAACTAACCATTAGTTGTCTTTTCTAACCATCATGCTCCTACAATATAGGCAATCTATCATTAATAGATACTCCGTCTTCCCTCCCAATTTTAAAATCCGTCTCAGATTTACGTATAATAAAGACATAATTAATTTTTGTTGGTTTGTATGATAAATTGAATATCCATAAAATCTTCCAATTAAATTGAATCATTAAGAAAGGCTTCAATTACTCAATATGGTCTATGCCAACGGACTTGGAATTTCTCCAGAAAATTGTGAAAGCGGCTATTATAAAGAAGTATTAGATCATTGGACATAAAAGATTTAGGACGTAATTTACTATCATAATAATTCTTATGGTAGAGCTGTGTAGCTTCCATAGTTAAAAGAGTCGTAGGCCTAACTTCATCCAATTTTTTCAATTGTGCTATCCAATATTGGAGGGATTTCTTGTCACCAAGATGTTCATCCAATGCAATTCTTAAACTCTGAACTTCTAATTCAATTGGTAATATTGTTTCTTGCCCATACACTAATTCAAACAGTGTAGAATTGGTAGTCACTTTATATGCAATACGATATGCAATACAAAGTTGCAAATTTTTTTGTATCTCAGTCCATTTTCACACCAAATACCGTCTTAGTTAAAATTTTGTACAAAATATCGTTGGTCTTTTTAGTTTGTCCATTGGCCCAAGGGTGATATGGAATTGTCTTTCGATATTTGATCTCATATTTAGCTATCAAAGTTGCAATTGTAGAATTAATAAAATGGGTTCCTTGATCACTAATCAATTCTTTGGGACACTCAAAGCGAGTGATAATATTCTTATATAAAAATGTGGCTATTATATTAGCATTATCATTTTTTGTTGTCACTGCTTCAACCTATTTTGTTATATAATCAGTCGCTACTAAAATATATTTTTTATGGCCATTTTGTAAGGTGGTGCGATTGGTTCTATAAAATCAAAATCCCATTTTTCAAATGGTGCTTGTGCCAAAATTAATACTAACAGCATGGCAAAAGTTCCAGTAGGTCTACCAATATGCTGACAAGGATCACAATGTCAAACATATTGGTGTGCATCCAAAAATATTATTGGCCACCAATATCTAGCCATTAAAGCATTATGAGCAGTGCTGTCATCGACAAAATGTCCTCCACAACTATCCAAATGGCATCTTTCTAATATGATATGTACTTCACTTTAAAAAATACAGCGATATAAAATTCCATCTCGCCCTTGCTTATACAAGACATCTCCAATCATCGTATATGGCACACTTTTCAAAATCAAGCGTTTCTTAAGTTTTTCACTATATGTAGGTGGAATTGTCTAAAATGTCAGATATTGAATCAATTCATTATATTCTAGGATAATCACGTTGACAGCAAATAATTCCATACTAGAAAGTGTATCATTGATAGGTTCATTATCTAATATATTGGACAAGCGGGATAAATGATCTACATTGGCATATTTCTTTTCTAATCAAAAATTAATAATAAAATTAAAATTTTGAAGGAATAACATCCATTGAGCAATGCATCCACTCAATTGAGGTTTATTAATCATATACTTAAGAGCATCATGATTGACATGAAACACAAATAGATAACCAAGCAAATAATACCAAATTTTTTGGATAGAATAGATCATGTCTAAGGCTTCCCGTTCAGTTGTAGTGTAATTTTGTTCCGTAGCAACAAATTCTCAATTAGCATAATAGATAGGATGATCCAAATCCTTTTCATCTTTCTGGCTTAACACAAATCGAATAGCAACATTCAAGGCATCAACATAAGCATGAAATGATATTATCCAAGAAGGTACTATAAGTACTGGTGCTGACACCAATTTTTATTTTAATTCCTCAAACACAATTGTACATTCCTTAGTTTAAATTGGACTAGATGCATCCGATGGTGGTTTCTTTAAGAGATTCGTTAATGATTGATATATTATTATAAATAAATGAATGAAGCGCCGATAATAGTTGCAATGGCCTACAAAATTCGAACATCCAACATTGTTTCTGGCTTTGATAAAGCCAATATACAAGTAACTTTATCTAGTTTAGTAGCAATATTAGCCACGGAAACAATGTGTCTCAAAAACTTTCTTGATAATACGCCAAATTGACACTTCTTAGAATTCAAAGATATATCATATTTATCTTATTGATCCAAATATTGACCAAGATATTTGAAATGGTCAACTATCATATTAAATGTGCAAAAATCATCTAAGAATATCTCTATTGACAATCATAAATAATCCTAAAATGATTGCATCATTATCCTTTGAAATGTGGCTGGGATATTACATAATCCAAATGGCATCATTTTTTAAGCAAATGTGCTCCAATTCGTCATAAAAGTAGTCTTTAATTGATCCTCTCCTATAATTTTAATTTGGTTGTAATCCAAAAAACCATCCAAAAAGAAATAATCCATGGATAGTATATTAACCGTAGAAGTATTCATCCAATCGGCGATAGCGTGATCAAAATTCACTATGTCCTCCGGATATACTAAATATTCCCTGGGTCCTCCATATTAGTATAACATGCCTTGTTTTTGTATGTGAATTGGGTCATCACCAACTTGCATTGCATTGTTAATTTTGTTATACTCTGCATCAGATTTACCTTCATCATTAGATGTTGCTTCAGAACCTTGAATTTGAGATTCTCTATGATATTGAATTGGATACATTTGTAAAATAATCTTGTCTCTACCCTTCTCAATAGTTAACGTTCCTTAGCGCCAATCATTCCTAGCTTTGGCTTGATATAGCCACGGCCAATCCAATAAAATTGGATATGATAAAGTGAAACTCTATAATTGAAAAATAATATAATCAATTTCATATGTGATTCTAGCAATTACAGTGTTAATATTGCATAAGATACCTATTGGTTTCACTCTTGTAAAATGGATAGGAATTTTATGATTTACAATACAAAGTTTGTAGGGTTAAGAATAGGCAGTAAATCGATGAATGGCTAGTTTAGAAGGCAGAATGGATGAGGAAGTTAGAAAAAGTAATTATCATCGGTTGTATAGTAGTTAATATTGTCAGGATAAGTATAAATAGATTAGTTATGGAGGAATTGGGGCCAAACTATGATACTACTAAGCCGAGATAAGCTTGGTGCTACTTCTTGTTGTTTTTTTTTATAGAATAAGGATAATAGAGAGGTTCTGAAGATTATAAAGTGTAGTTTTGTAATAAAAGAAAGAATTGATTTATAATAAAAGATTGAGGGTGTACTAGTATGCTGAAACACTAGTGGAGAAATATAAGTGGAAAATTGAAAGTGGAAAATTGGAGATGTTATGTGAAGAATGAGTATGAATATGAGAAAATTATAATACATTGAATATTGAATCGAGGGTGATCTACGAGAGGAAGTCTATAGAGTCTGAATTGTGTGAAGTGAGTTATTGGGAGTGATAGTCAATTTCAAAATATCCCTTTGTTTAGAATATGGAATGATTATAAGCTGTATTTTTTTGAGATATTATAGTATTATATATTGTTGTCAAAAGTAAGAAGAAGAGAAGAGGCAGTAAATACTTAAGTTGGGTTATTGCTTGTAATATTTTATTTATTAACAAAGTTATTGTTAGTATGTGGGAGACATTGTAACAAAAGTGGGATGTTTTAGTGTAATCAGAAGGTAGTTAATTATTTGATCCTAATAGTTTAACTCAATGCGGTTAGTCTTTCCCTGTGTTTGAATCTCCCTTTACAAGTTTATTCTAGGCAGTATTCGTAGAGTAAGTAAAATGATAAATCACATTTTTGGTACCAATGTCGAGGATTGACAATAGTATTGAGTATTAGGAATTAACTACCAAACGTGTAGTTGGGAATGTTGCATGAAAAAATTATAAAATTAGTTTGGATTGGAAAGTGAAATTGAATGTGTAGTTAAATTAGAGATGGAAAGTAATATCAATAATAGATGATGCAAGATTATGGTTAATAAGAATAAAAATATTGCTCTGAGAAAAATACGTTAGTCGAAAGGAAGATAAGAGAGAGCGCTATCATATGACGTGGCCTTCTATCTTGGAATACACTGGGTACTTGGCTATGGAGAGTTTATTTGAAACTTGATGGCAAAATCCAACAAGTAATTTGTCCTTAATAAGAAGGAAAAATAATACAAAAATCTCACAAAAGAGAAGTTATATATATAAACACTCTTGTATTTAAGTAAGTTTGTACAAAAAGGGTTTAAATTTCCACAAAAACCCTTCAAAACTTTATTCATCCGCAAGGACTTATTTCTTGCTAAACTTTAGAGTCCAATAACACTTGATCCAACCGTTCAATTTCTAAAAACTTTAATTCAAAGTATAGATAATCTTCTTAAGTTTCACCACAAGAAAAAATCAACCAAAAATTCATTTTTAATTGTCAGATATATTAAAATCCCTAGCAAGTGCTTAAATCCCTAGCTTAGAGACACCCGAGAACTATTATCCTTATATTTCACAAACCCAAAATTCTAATGCCACAAAAATTTTGCACATAGTCTTGTGACATAAACACATATATTCTTGAAAAGTTTGAGCCAAAAATCTATCAAATTGCATAAGATGTAGCTTAAAATGTAACCACTATGTAAGCGGGTCACTTATTGCCCTTAAGTTTGTAAGCACTGATTTCAACTCCCAATATCTCCTTCACTCTCAATTGGATTTTATTGCGCTATACATAAAAAGTATAGCCGTAAAAGTGCTCTCTCCAAACCCAATCACCGATCCTTGATTGCTCTTTGTATGCGCGAGTTATACTCAAAAGAGTGACAATAAGTCCAAAATCATCACCTTAACTTCAAGCGCCTATAACTTCTTCATAAAAAGTGCAAATCACACAAAATTTGCACCTAAACCAGATCCAAAAACCTAAACCTTATGATCTTAGCCTTTGATGTTTGACTCCTTTTGAAAAACAAACCCTAATTCCTAATAAACCCTCGGGCAGCCTCCTTAAAGCCCATTGGGCATGATTTTTGGCCAATTAGAATAGAGATTTCTATCATCCACCTCTATTCATCCACATAGATGGCCAAACTACCCTTTTTATACTAAAAACCTTTTTCTAATCCTTCTTCTTATAAGATTTACATACTTGGTGCTTTAAGCACCAAATATAAGAAGTAAATAAGATCTTAAGGATCACCAATGTCTAACAAAGATGACTTAAGATATATACAAGTTACTATTAATATAAAATTAACTTCAAAAGTCACTACTTAAAAGAAAATAAGATTGTATAAATCTTAATAATAATCCTTTTAATAGATAATTTTTAAACTAGCAACTTAATTACATCCTATAACCAATGAAAGTCCACTAATATGGCTTTTATTTAGCTATGTAGTAAATTATATATTAAATATATATGTATAATTTTTTCACATAGTAGCCGAACCACAATACAATAGTGCAAGCAAGAAACTTATTGCGGGACAAGCAAGAAACTTGTTGCAGGACAAGCAAGAACAGAAGCTAAAAAAGAAGTGTCAACAGAGTTGGATTAAACCATGGTTACATGCCTGTGGGTACATTCAAGCATATCCAGAACATGAAAGATCTTTAATATTTCAAACATATATATTGTTAAAGAAATTGCCAAGAGTACTCGTGGATAATTTGGCGAATAGTCCAGCATATCTCTTGAGCCTATTAACGGAAAGAGAATGGAGTATAGAAGAATTGGATATTCTATTAGATACTTTTTCAATAGTGGATACAGTCGATTCTAGCAAGACTAGTTCTCCAGAATGACATGTATTACTTTCTAGTAAGGGCAAATTTAATGTGTTTTAAAATCTATCATTTTCACCTCAACTTTAACCAATAAATTTTTTTATAGATAATAATAATAAATTACGGAGGCTTGGAAGTCTGGAAAAGACAATTGGAGGAGGCAACATTTATTTTAATAAGAAATTGAGTGGAACATTATCACCTTCAATGGCGACAAGAGATCCAACAGTTCCAATTGCGGTCCAAATGAGTACAGTGGATGATCGCACAACTAGCATAGTTCTATTATTTATCTTTAGATCAACACTTATTTTAATTTTTAATTACATTTGTTGCTAATAATGGTCGAAGTAAAGATATTTGGTTAAGATAGCTGCCAGGGACCTTGAAAGACACGACGTTTGAATGATATAATCGCCAATCCGTGGGATAGTTTCCTAATTGAGAGGCATTAAAAAATACATTTTTGACTCATTTTTGATTAATAGGATTTGAAGAATGTCTTAGGAAAAGATTAATGAATAGCAGAATGGTATTAAAAGAAGAGATGTAGTCATTTTATGGCCGAGTAGTAAATATCTTTTGTAAATGGCCAAATAATCAAATGCCGGATTTGTTTGTTATATCTATATTGGTTAATGGACTATATCCATCAAAATTAAAGATGTTTGTAAAGGAGGACCAACCTGGAACTGTGGCTGCTTCACTTGACCGAACTAAGGTATGAGAAGAATGTCATTATGATCAATTCTTAACCACCAGCACCACGATGATTCCATGTCAAGGAGGATATCAAATGCCAACCTGGAATGAAACAGTGGGCGGTTACCCAAGAATGATTGATTACGGCGCAAATCTTACTGCTAATCCATAGGGGATAATGAATGCTGTTCCATTGCAGGTTGTACCACCAACAACTACAGTTCCGTATTCTCCATACTCCCCATATCAAAAACCAATACCTACAAAAGAGTTATCTAATGAATTAGTATTGAAGGATCTAAATGAGTCTTTGTTGTTAATTTTGACAAAGAAGATGGACAAGTTGGCTATTAATTTGGCAGAGCATAAAGAAAAGAGGCATAAACGGACTAATATGCACTCCAATAATTGGTGCTTAATCATAAGGGACAAGGCCATTTGATAATAGAATGTTTTTCACCACCTCAAATGACTGTGCAATGTACATTTTGTACGGATAAGGATACAACCACCAGTTGTTAGAATCTAAGAAAACAACAACAGTTTGATAATCAAACCATGATTCAACCAACTTTGTGGGATGTTAATCAAGTTCAAATAGAAAATAGGTTTGGCTAGAATATGAATCGTCCAACTAAACAAAATAGAAATTTCTTTAATTTTCAAAATTCTGAGTATAACCAAGAAGGTGACCCCAATCCTTAAGGTTTTGTGCAAAATCAGCAAGGATACTCCTAATATCCACCCATTCAGAATCCAATTTCACATTATTATATTAGATTGGATATTAACTATTGATGTATCAATTGATGGTGTTCTCATTCATGGAGTTCAAGTGGATGGTGGCTCTAGTGTGAACTTAATAAATATCGATACAATAGAGGAGTTGGATTAAAAATAATTATTATCCATGACATTGGTATTGAGAATGGCAGATCATAGTACAATGAAATTAATGGATATCTTACATAGTATTGACACTATAATTGTGTGAATTACATATAAAATTGGTTATATTGTTTTACGATTACAAAGTTCCACTTTATCATATCTAAATTTTTTGGGTGGGCCGTGGCTATATCAAGCCAAAGCTAGGAATGATTCAGACCAAGGAACTTTAACTATTGGAAAGGATATTAACAAGATTGTTTTACAAATGTACCTAATTCAATATCGTCGGAAGTCTCAAATTATGGGCTCTGAAGCAACATCTGATGATGAAAGCCAATCTGAGGCAGAATATGATGAAATTAACAATGCAATGCAAGTTGATAAGGACCCAATTCACATGCAGAAGCAAGGCGTGTTATATCAATATAGAGGATCTAAGGAATATTTATTGTATCAAGAAGATGCAACAAATTCTGATGATGTCATCACGGACTAGATGAATAATCATGCGGTACTTGAAGTCAGTATATTAGAACCAGAATTGGATAGTTTCAATATGACGGATCACATGAAGGATTTAGAGCAAGAGAGACAAATCACACTGGAGATTGATGAAGACCTTGTATATGAATCCATTAACTTGGGCTCCAATGAAACATCCTAGATTATCAAAATATACATTGGTATTACACGTATACAACTGAGAAATTGGAAAGAATTCTTTCTCCATCATAAATCTGCTTTTGCTTGGTCGTATGCAGATTTAAAAAGTATTTTTGCCAAAATTTGTGAGTATTGAATTACCTTAGAGGAGGATGCTATACCAATTCGTTAAAGAAAACACTACCTTAATCCAAAATATTCTCTCATGCTCAAGGAGGAAGTAGATATACTTTTAGATGTGGGTTTCATATATCCAATTCTGTATAGTGAATGGATTTCCCTGATTGTAATAGTATCAAAGAAGAAGAAAAAAATCCGAACCTATCAAGATTTTTATAAATTAAACACTATTGGATAGAAAGAATTTGCCTTAGGAAAACATCGGGTTCCTAGCTGCTACTAGAATTAGCAAGGAAAATGAGAGGAAGTCGTGCAAGTATCTTCTATACTTGTACAATATTAGAATATAATCCTTATATAAAAATAGAATATAATCCTTACATTAAAATAGAATATAATCTTTGGTATAGTATTTGTATAAAATAGAATATAATCCTTGATATAATACTTATATAAAAATAGAATATAAACTTTGATATAATATTTGTATAAATACTTATATAAATATTATGTATAATACTTATAAAATACTTATACTTGATATAAATACAAGTATATATACTTATATATTAAGTATAAACAAAGTATATATATACTCAAGTATATCTAAAAATATGACCGCATATGAGGAATACAAGTTATACAACAAGTTGAAATTAAATAAATCACTAAATATTCATCCAAAGGTCAAATCAAGCGTACTTATAGCCTATAGAAAACTAATAATTAATTATAAAACATATCAAAATTTCACAAATAGATGTCTTACCGTTTAAAAGTTATGGCTAAATGAAATAAGCACTAAAAATTCCCAGTAAATACAAAGGCAGCAAAGCTCTTCTTCACTTCAGCCTTTGTTGTGGTTGCTTTACTTCTCTAAATTAGACATGCAATAGCTTTTTAGAAATTTCACTCTATCATTTGACTTGTCTTAAAATTTCACATGTATACCTTTCAAACTTCAGATTTTATAGCTAGTCGAATCTACTCCTCAAACTCTAATGATAATTTGTCCTCTTGATACTTCAAGGCTCATAAATCTTTCATAAAAGCTCCAAATACACTGATTTTTGTTTTTATAGAAAGCTTACACAAGCTTTTATAAGAACCTAAAATACCAAAAAGAATAAAGAGATTGTCTGACTTGGGTGGTTGAACAAAATCTCTGCCCCTCTTTGTCGGGTGGCAGTAGACCCTTTTCCACTTTCAAGCTCACAACTTTCTTTCTCCAACTCCAAATGCTACAAGAGATAGCTTGATAGAAAGTTAGCACAATTTTCCACACTCTCTACAAATTTTACTAAGAAAGAGTTGAAATCCAACTTGTAGTGGCAGCTCCAAGTTTTCACCATCACTTTCCAATGGCAGCAGATCTCATTCTACTAAAACAAGCATAACTTTTTGCCTAACGACTCCAATACAAGCAAATAGTAGGTTGTAAAATCTTCTCAATTCAACAAACACACACCTCAATTTTCATTACAAACGCTTCTATATCCTTGGAGCTTTCTCTTTCCAAAGTTCACTGCTCAAAAACTACGAAACCCTAGGTCCAGCAAGAGGAGTACTCTCCCCTTTTCTTCCACATCAGCCCATGCCACGAGCACATGGGCAGCCAAAATCCTATTAAATAGGCCCTATTCACCCCATATTCTTATTTCTTATTCCTCACAAGGTCCATGCTATCTCAAAGTCAACAAGAAAGATAAAACAACCTTTATCTTTCTTCTAATTATAAAAGAATCTTTTCTAGGATATAAATAAGGTAGGAACAACAACAAATAGCCATCCTAATTCACTAATTAAGTGGCTAAAATAAATCCTGTCCTTATAATATCTTCTAAAATAATCTCTAGCACTTACACATATAATAACAACATACAAGATATATAATATTTTTAAAGACTACACGTAAATGTAGTATGACAATGCTTCTATTACTTCATCCACAATTGGTTCTGATCCTTTGTTCCTAGTGGTAACCTGGTTAGCTAGTTGCATACCTTGGATGAATTGTAATACTCCAGACTTCTTAGGAGCAGTAAACCAACAATTAGAATATGGAGCCATACAAGGCTCGAGTATTCCTATGTGCATTTTTTCCTTCAATAAATCAACCAACTTGGGAAGTAATGCTCTTAGAACTGGTATTGGCTTCAAATTCCATGGCACATGTGGTATTGTAAAAATAACCATGGCTGTTACTAAACTTGGTCGCATACATCCAATCTCATCTAGTGAAGAGGCAAACGCCTTTCCATATTTTGAGAGCATCTCTCAAAACATCTTCTCTTAATCTAACAAAAATTCATTCCTTTCAATCTTCAAGTTTGTTAACATTTCTTTAGTAAATTTGTGTCCAATCTTCGAAGCTTCTCCCAAACTTGGCTCCTTCTTTGCTAGTCTAATATACTCATCAATATCTAATGGAAGTTGAGTTGCTATAGGCTTAACCTTTTTGGCCACTGTTTTATACTTTGTATTTACTATAGCCTCAAGACTCAACTTATAGCTTTGGCACAAATCCTTACTCTCCATTGCGTTGTCGTATTATGTATTGTCTTGTTCAAGAATGCACCGGGCACTTGACTGTAGAAGGTAAAGTAATGTTTGCAAATACTCAAGAAATCCTAATAGATTTCATCCATGTATAAGAAATATAATTCAAACTTCAATTCAAAAGTGTTTAAAAACACTCCTCTTAATAAAATCAACCATACATATATCCCAATTACCTCCTTTCCTTTATAATTACATAATTTTAATTTTTGTTTATAAGCCCTAATGCTAATCAATGAGCTTTGACAAGCTATAATTTTTAATCAAACCATCCACTTAGTGTGAAATTGTGCACACAAATGTTGGTATAAGCATTTTACATGCTTAGAAAAATTTAGCTGAACTCAACTTACAAATTGCAAGAAAACGCCTAAAAAGCGCACTAATGACACTCGGCCGCCAGCTTGAAGATTGATGCAGAAACTCTAGTGGTGATTTCTCCTTCTTTCATTGTTAACTTTAGCTCAAACTTAATATGTAGCTCAACCTACAAGTCTTCTATCAGTATTATATTGATCAAAAATTATATTGATCCAATTGGTGGATCTTTAGTTATCACAAAAACCCTATCCAACCCTAAATTGCCAACTTCCGACAACCCTTTGTATCAAAACTCAAATATCTCTTGATTACATTGCTAGATTAATACAAATTTTTGTATACATTTAGCTCATCTAACAATCCAAACAATACCAAATTTTTAATTGTAGATGCTTCACAGATTTTAGGAATCACTCAACAATGCAAGCCATCATTGTCTTATATAAAACCCAAATCACCAATACAAACCTTGATTTTGAATAGCAATTGCTAAGTCCTCTAAAATCCTATGGTCACAAGCTAAATGTCCTTGGAACCCTTTTCAAGCTAGCTATCTAATCCTAATTGCCGATCTTCAAATGTCCCCCCTCCTTGCCTTCGGCGGTTGTTTTTATCCCTAGAGGTCTGATTTCGACCTTGTCTCATACCCGGTCTTTCCTTGGGTATCAATTCAACTAATTCTAAGGATTTTAAAGTTAAATCCTATCCTCAACTTAATCATAGTATCAACCATAATAACTATTTTTCTTTTCTATTCTATTTTAATTAACTTATGGCTTTTCAAAATCAGTAATAGAGTTTGTATAGCCTAGAAGAAAACTTTAACAACTAACTTTTATCTGTTAGCTATTAAAACAAGAAAATAATCTAAGAGGCTTCTATAATCCTTTTCTTAAGTATCTTGAGTTCCTATTGAACTAAGATAATCAAGTATTAAATATAAATTATTCTTATCTATACCTTTCACTCTATAAACGTGCTACAACACGACATCCACCCCCTCTGAATCTGTACATCCTCTGGTTTGCGCCAAATAAAGCATATGTCATAGTTGGCGTCATACCATTTCTTCATTTTTTGCACCAAGTTCTTCTTCACCATCTATTTCAATATAATTGTCTTCTTCAAAGTCATTGATATCTTCAATATGATCTTCCACGTTTATTTCTCCATCTCGTCTTTTGAAAACCTTTACTCGCTTCCCAGCAATAGGTATCTTCAACCTTGTACCATCCAATTCCTTCAATAAATATGTGGCATTGTCTTAAACTGTTACCACTATATAGGATCTAAACCAACATTTTGAAAATTTCCGTAAGGTACTATGCTAATTATCCAAACTGTTGTCATAAATAAGTATCCAATCACCTTCTTCAATTGCTTTAGGCTTCAATCGATGTCGTTTATCAAATCAAGCCTTGTTCTTTAGCCTTGCCTTTTGTAACCGTTTTAATGTTAGTTCCACATCTTCTGATCTTTGTTCAAGCTGTCGAATTCTAATAGCCAGTAATTCTTTTCTTGTTAATCCATCTTTCCAAGGTAGTATATTCCAAGTTGGCACTTGTTCTTCAATTGGCATAATAGGTTTTTGACCTGTCATGAGTTCCACTGGTATATATCCTATCACCGAACTATGTGTTGTTCGATCAGCTCATAATGTATAAGGTAGAAGTCGAGGCCATTCTCTCACTCTTCCATTGCAAGCTTTAACCAAGGCTTTTACAATTGGTGGATATCCACGTTCACTCTTTACATTCCCTTCTAGATTATAAGCCGTAGTCAATGATAATTTAACTCCACATCTCTTGAAGAATTCACGAGCTTCATGCGTATTTAATTCTCCACGATCTACAGTGATCTTTCCCATACATCCATAGCGGCAAATAATATCCTCAAGTAAAAACGTGCAAATTCCTTCTGTAGACTTTGTCCTTAAAGCCCTGCCTTCTACTTGATTTGATAAGTTCTCATGAGCCAAAATTAAATACCTCATTTGCTATAGTCCCATTGGCATAATAACCAAATCCACAACCCATTTAAAATGAATGGCCAAAGGATATGTTGGATGCAAACCATCTCGATGTCGTATATTTGAATACATTTGACAAGCCTTACAAGATTCTACAAATGAAGTTACATCTCGATACATATTCTTCTACCAATATTGTTCTTTCAACTTAGCAAAAGTAGCCCAAATTCCTCTATGCCCTATCCATAAACTATCATGAAATTCCTTGAGTAATTCTCGTTGATCTTCTTTGGTACCTACTACTCGTTGTGGCATATCAATGTTTGATTTTGGTCTCTTCTATACAAATCCCCCTTGTAATATGAACTTGTATGCTTTTCTCCTGATCTATTTAAATTTTTCAACTGACGAATTAGCATGCTTGGTTAACGTATTCAAATAATATCCAATATCCAATAAATCTCCTTCATAATTTTCTTCATGAAATGGCTTATTTTCCTTGTTCAATTGTGAAGCTGAATAAAATTTAGTACCCACATCATCAATATCTTCTATCATTTCATCTTCTCCATTATATCTTGCTTGAGATAACATATCTGCTATGGAATTGTCCTTTCCCGCAACATGCTTAAATTTCGGATTTAATGACTTGATATAAATAATCCATCTTAACATTGCAATGTCTAGAGTTGTGCAATTAGTAATTATTCCAAGCAAAGGCAAACAATCTGTTTCTACCACTATTGTTGTCCCAATTAAATAATCCCTTTCAGCTTTCATAGCTGAAACAACTCCCCATAATTTCCTTTTCACTTGAGAATATGCATGTTGGTGTGTACTTAAAACCTTAGCTCCAAATCAAACTGCAAATCTATGTCCATTTGAATCATCTTGATCCACTGCCCATCCAATGGCAATTGGACTAGTATCCACTATAAGAATCACAAGTCTATTGCACTTATAATCAATTTTTCTTAATACTGGAGGTGATATTAATAATTTCTTCAATATCTGTATTGCTTTGATATGCTTTTCTTCCCATTTAAAATGATAACCTTTATGTAATAATTCATACAATGGATCCGTTGTATGAGTATAGTAAGGAATCCAAATACAATAAAATACACATGCATCCAAAAACCTATGTACCTCTGTTAAAGAACTGCAATCTTTTTTTATTCTTCTAATTGCATCAACCTTGGTTGGATCTCGTTTTCTTCTATAAAATCCACATAAATATCCAACAATTATAACTTTTTTGTATTCCAAATATAGATTTTATACCTGATAATATAAGATGAACTTCTTTAAGCCGAGTCAATATCTTTTCACAATCTTGTATATGATTGACAACATACTTGCGACACCCTCTTTTATCTAAAGTTTCATCCTTGTCTTCTTCTTTGCACCCTTTAATAGGAACATCATCTAGAAAAGGCATAGTCTTCTCAGGAATAAAATCCCTCAATACCTTATTTATCCCGCTCATCATATGTGCAACTAAATTAGTAGCACCTTGTGGAAGAGTACACATTTTAACCAATCCAAGTGGAGTTCTCATTGTTGTCATGGCTCTACTTTCTTTTGCTAGTTGAAATTAGTCATAGCTTGAATATAGGTCATCCATTGAATAAATTGCCCTTCTTGCAAATGCTTCAGCAAATTCATGTACTATTGGTCCAATTCCTGCATTTTTGATAGTCACTGCATTTAGTGGCTGCATATCTTGAATAAATCATAATGATCCATTTTTCTTAGGTACTATAAACCATCGGCTAAAATGTGGTGCAAAAAAAGGCTCCAAAATCTTCATCTTCATCTTCATCTTTTCTTTTAATAATTCTATCAAACTCGGTAAATGAGCCCTTGGCATTGGAATTGGCCTCAAATTCCAAAGTACATGTGGTATAGTGAAAATAATCATAGGAGTTATAATATTTGGATCCACACACCCAATTTCATGAAATTCAAAGGCAAATGATTTACCTCATTTTGCTAGCATTTCTTTGAAGAATACAATTTTCTCTGGCAACAAGGAACCATCAGAACCAATCTTTAATTCTTCAAAAGTTTCTTTAATAAACTTATGCCCAATATTTCTTAGATCCCTCAAGCTCTTTTCTCTTGATGCTCCTTCTACCTATTCTTTGCAATGATTTGGAAGAACAGTCAAAAATTATACTGCCTTTTTTCCATCTTCACTACGAATCCGTGCATAAGTTGATCCATCATCAAGGACTTTTGTTTCCATTCGAGTTGCAATAATATACGAATGTCCCAATATAAGAGGATAAGTTGTTGCATCTTGAACAAAGAAATTTTGTTCCATTGCAACGTCACCAATCCGAACCTTCACATCTGGGCAAGCACCATACAACTCACCTCATGTATTATTAGCCGCCCGTTGTCATAATACATGCAATTTTGCTCGAAAATGCTCCGAGCACCTGGCTGTGGAAGACAAAAAGGAAATACACAACAACAAGATCCTAACAATTCTAATAGAATCTTAAACAACTTCTATCAAATCTTAACAATAGTAATCAAACTTTGATCCAATCTCTAAGCAATTACAAGTAAAGAAGAGTAAACGTATCATACATTAATCATAATAGAAAATAACATATAAAATAATAAATTTAAAAAATACTAAAAATAGAATATTAAAACCCTAAGTCATATCTTATTCAAACCCTGGTCAAATTCTAAATCAAACCCTAAGTCAAACCCTAGCAAAATCCTAGTCAAACCCTAGTCAAAACCTAAGTCAAATCCTAAGTCAAACCATGTTCAAACCTTGAGTCAAACCGTGGTCAAATCCTAAGTCAAATCCTAAGTCAAACCCTAAGTCAAATCCTAAACCCTAAATTCTAAACCAAATCCTAAATCCTAAATCATAAATCCTAAATCAAACCCTAAATCCTAAACCAAACCCTAATCAAATCTTAAACCAAATTCTAACCAATTCAAATCAACCCTAGGGAAAAATTAGAACCTCAATATCTGTTGATTAGACCATTGATCTTACTTAAAACTTTACATACTTTTCAACCTCTTAGTCAACAACAAGCACAACAAATTTGAAGGAAATCGAACTTACCAAATGAAAGAAAAATCCCAAAAACTTCTCAAGTGTTGGTCGGCCTCCTTCTCCAACCTTGATGCTGATCTTCCAGTGCTAATTTCTCTCTTTTTTACCATTCAATCAGTTTCAAATCACTCATGTGTATAGGAAAACAAGTCTTTTATCTACATAAATAAAAATTACTCCAATCTAACTAGCAGATTGCTCAAGATCTCAAAAATCCTAACTAACCCTTAAAACTTAATTTCTGAGACCTTGACCCACTTAAATCTCAATTATGTACAACTAAACTGTTAGATTCAGCTCAAATTCACAACATACATTAAAAAAAACAATACCCAAAAATGCACAAATTTCCAGCTATAGATCTGCTACAAAACTTCTGAAATTGCCTAAAACATCAACCCTATTTTATTTTACAAAATCCCAAGTTGCCAAAAACAACCTTGACTTTGCAAAGCTATTACAAAGTCATTTTTGATCCAAATCACTCAAAACCAACTTCTATACAAAATCCTTCAAGTCCAGCCCCTAATCTCAATTTGTGATTTGCAAAAGCCCCTCAGATCCACCGTAGGCACGCAGTTTTGTGCCTCAAGGTCTGATTTCGACCCCAGCTCATAACCGGTCCTTTTCGGGTATCTATTTCAAGATTTTTGTAGTAAGTTTTTCTGAAACCTCTTCTTAATTCTCTCTTATATATGCCTATATCATTTTATTTCCCAATCTACTTTGTTTTGCCTTACTTATGGCCCTACAAAGTAAATAGAAGCTTATTTATAAAAAAGGCAACATTAAAATCCATTAGTTTTACTCCCTTTTTATTATTATCTATTTTTTCTAAGATAATTTGCTACAATATTTTGAACTAAGATCTTCTATAATATACTATTTCCACACTCTTTCACCTAGTGGTCATGTTACATCACGACACCGTATTATCCATCCGTGCTCTATATCAATTGGCCACTTTTGTTTCATGTAAAGATCCTTAGACATAAGGTTTATTTCTGAACCATGGTCAATCAAGGCAACAACTGGCTCATCCATATCTCCAATCTTTACTAATGCCTCTGTAGTTGCTCTAGCCCAATGCTTTTGAGTATAATGACTCAAAATTTCTTTCTCTTTATCACTTGGATCATCAAAACGTGCTTTGTGATTATAATTCCTTCTTCCATTTGTTAATTGTTTGTAACAGTTGTCAATTTCATCTTCTTCATCCTCACATATATGTGCATCAATAGCATGATTTGATCCAGATTCACCCATTAATTTCCTCTTTTGCTTAATATTGTCAATAATGACATCATGGAATTCTTTCTTTGCAATATCCAATATTTTCTTCAATGTGAATTCAACTTTAGTATTGAGAACATGTTCTTCAAGCACTCCCTTTAAATCTGTTGCTGCTTCAATATCAGAGAGAAGTTTGTAAGCCGTTGACTTATCTTTTTCTCCTAAGTCCTTTGATTTTTCTTTTTAAGATATTGAAGTATCCTTTGTTGGTAATTCTTGTGATGCCATCCCACGAGCCTTATTTCTTCAAGTCTTTTTTTTTGAAGAATTCCCTTCTCTTGTATTCTTAGAATCTTGTCTTTTCTTTTCTTCTATCAAAGCTTCATATTGATTTTTAGCAATATAGGCATGTATTGATAAAGCTTCTACAAGATCCTCCCAACCCATAGTTCCACGAATTATTGCAGCAGTCCTTAATAAAGCTTTTCGTGGCATCTTCTTCTTATGCATTGTAGAAATAGCAGAAGATCAAACCCCACTTGGTTCAATATTTCCAAAAAATTCTAGCTTAGCATTATCATCCATTCTAGTACCATAACTTGGAATTTCCATTACTACAATCCCATTTGCTGCCAAATAATCCTTAACCAATGCTTTCATACCTCTCTTACCAAGGTTGGTTTGAAGAATATCACCAGTATCCTTTAACGCCACCTTTCCATCTTTCCAAAAAATAATGCCTTGTTGGACTATTTCATTAAACTCACCATAATCCTTTCGAGAATGGGAATCATCATTACACTAGATGCATATTTGCACATATCCTTTTTTAAAAGTAGATTTTGAATTCATTACAGAAGTCTTCTCGTCAAGCCTTGTAAATGGAATTAAATCAAGTCTCTAAAAGAGATATTCAATTTCTTGCAAGGGCACTTGGCTGTAGAAGGTAAAGTATTGTTAGCAAATATTCAAGAAATCCTAATAAGTTTCATCCATGTATAAGAAATATAATTCGAGCTTCAATTCAAAAGTGTTTAAAAACACTCCTCTTAGTAAAATCAATCATACATATATCCCAATTATCTCATTTTCTTTATAATTACATAATTTTTATTTTTATTTATAAGCCCTAATGCTAATCAATGAGCTTTGACAAGCTATAATTTTTAATCAAACCATCCACTTAGTGTGAAATTGTGCACACAAATGTTGGTATAAGCATTTTACATGCTTAGAAAAATTTAGCTGAACCTAACTTACAAATTGCAAGAAAACGCCTAAAAAGCGCACTAATGACACTTGGCCGCCAGCTTGAAGATTGATATAGAAACTCTAGTGGTGATTTCTCCTTCTTTCATTGTTAACTTTAGCTCAAACTTAATATGTAGCTCAACCTACAAGTCTTCTATCAGTATTATATTGATCAAAAATTATATTGATCCAATTGGTGGATCTTTAGTTATCACAAAAACCCTATCCAACCCTAAATTGCCAACTTCCGACAACCCTTTGTATCAAAACTCAAATATCTCTTGATTACATTGCTAGATTAATACAAATTTTTGTATACATTTAGCTCATCTAACAATCCAAACAATACCAAATTTTTAATTGTAGATGCTTCACAGATTTTAGGAATCACTCAACAATGCAAGCCATCATTGTCTTATATAAAACCCAAATCACCAATACAAACCTTGATTTTGAATAGCAATTGCTAAGTCCTCTAAAATCCTATGGTCACAAGCTAAATGTCCTTGGAACCCTTTTCAAGCTAGCTATCTAATCCTAATTGCCGATCTTCAAATGTCCCCCCTCCTTGCCTTCGGCGGTTGTTTTTATCCCTAGAGGTCTGATTTCGACCTTGTCTCATACCCGGTCTTTCCTTGGGTATCAATTCAACTAATTCTAAGGATTTTAAAGTTAAATCCTATCCTCAACTTAATCATAGTATCAACCATAATAACTATTTTTCTTTTCTATCCTATTTTAATTAACTTATGGCTTTTCAAAATCAGTAATAGAGTTTGTATAGCCTAGAAGAAAACTTTAACAACTAACTTTTATCTGTTAGCTATTAAAACAAGAAAATAATCTAAGAGGCTTCTATAATCCTTTTCTTAAGTATCTTGAGTTCCTATTGAATTAAAATAATCAAGTATTAAATATAAATTATTCTTATCTATATCTTTCACTATATAAATGTGCTGCAACACTACAGCGTCTATTATCACTTGATATAATGCTCTTGAGTGAATTTCAACCATAATATCTGTACCATCATTTTTTTTTTCTTTAATTTGTAAATTAAGTAAAACTTATAATATATCATCTCCAATGCCTTTCTCCTCATATATTCTAGAAATATATTCACCATTCAAAAGAGCTTTTATTTTTTTTAGATTTTTCTCTATTTTTTAATATCCTTCTTATTTACAGAGTCCAAATCTTTTACATCTGTGTAACTCACAAATCCATACTTGGTTCTTCCAATAAATCTACTTTTAATATTATGTACATATTATGTAAAATTATTTGATACTTCTATATCCGTGGATCTCCATTTTTCACGATGTCGGGTAGAGAGAATTCGCCTTGAGAAAACGCCGGGTTCCTAGCTGCTACTAGAACTAGCAGGGAACATGAGAGGAAGCCGTGCAAGTATGTTCTATACTTGCACAATATTTCTTCAAGCTTTCAAGTTATACTTGTATTATACTTGTACAAGTCTTGTACAAATATAAAGTATAAATACTTGAATAATACTTATACAAATACTTGTATAAATACTTGTATAAATCCTTGATATAACATTTGTACAAATACTTGTATAAATCCTTGGTATAATACTTGTACAAATACTTGTACAAATATTATGTATAATACTTGTAGAATACTTATAGAATACTTGTATAAATACAAGTATATATACTTGTATAAAAAGTATAAGCAAAGTATGTATGTATTCAAGTATACCTCAAAATACAACCGCATATGAGGAATACAAGTTATACAACAAACTGAAACTAAATAAATCACGAAAAATTCATCCAAAGGTCGAATCAAGCGTGCTTATATCCTATGGAAAGCCAGTAATCCATTGTAAAACATATCAAAATTTCACAAATAGATGACTTACCATTTAAAAGTTATGGCTAAAAGAAGTAGGCGCTAAAATTTCCAAGCAAATGCAAAGGCAGCAAAGCTCCTCTTCACTTCAGCCTTTGTTGTGATCACTTCCCTTCTCCAAATTGGACATGCAATAGCTTTTTAGAAAGCTCACTCCATCATCTAACTTGTTCTAAAATTTCGCATGCATGCCTCTCAAACTCCAGATTTTGTAGCTAGTCGATTCTACTCTTCAAACCCTAGCAACAATTTTTCCTCTTTGACACTTCACGGCTCATAAAACTTTCATCAAAGCTCCAAATGTATTGATTTTTGTTTTTGTAGAAAGCTTACATAAGCTACTATAAGCACCTAAAATATCAAAAGGATTAAAGAGATTGTCCGACTTGGGTGGTTGAACAAAGTCTCTGCCCCTCTTCGTCGGGTGGCAGCAAACCCTTTCCCACTCTCAAGCTTACAACTTTTGCTCTCCAACTCCAAATGCTACAAGAGATGTCTTGATAGATAGCTAACACAATCTTCCACACTCTCTATAAATTTCACTAAGAAAGAGTTGAAATCAAACTTGCAGTGGCAGCTCGAAGTTTCTGCCCCTCTTCGTCGGGTGGCAGCAAACCTCACTCTACTAAAACAAGCATAACTTTTTGTTCACAACTCCAATACAAGCAAGTGAGTAGGTTCTAAAATCCTCACAACTTGAAGAACACACCTACCAATTTTCACTACAAACACTTTTATCTCCTCGGAGCTATCTCTCTCCAAAGTTCACTATTCAAAAACTTCCTCTCTCTCTTGGTCTAACAAGAGGAGTATATCTCCCTTTCTTTCTATATTAGACTATGAGACGCCCACATGGGAAGCCAAATCCTATTGGATGGGCCTTATTCACCCCATGCTCTCCTTTCTTATCCTTCATAAGGTCCATTCTACCTCAAAAGTCAACAAGAAAGGTAAACAACCTTTACCTTTCTTCTAATTACAAAAGAGTCTATTCTAGGATATAAATAAGGTAGGAACAAAACAAATAGCCATCTTAATTCACTAACTAAGTGGCTATAATAAATCCTCTCCTTATAATATCTTCTAAAATAACTTCTAGCACTCACACATATATTAACAATAGATACAAGATTTTTAATATTTTTATACACTGCACGTAAATGCAGTACGACAACGAGTACAATTTAGAAATCTGAAAAGTATACAGAATTAGGCAAAGGCCCATTCCTAAGATAAACTCGATGCCTCTCATGCTCAGACTTCACTGTCAAGAATTGCACAGATTTTTTGCCATCACAACTCTAAATTTGTGCATAATGAGATCCATCATCCAACACCTTGGTTTTCATTCTTGATGCAATGATGTAAGGCTATCCTAATATCATAGGATAAGCACCATCATTTTAAACAAAAAAGTTTTGTTCTACTTCTACATCTCCAATCTTTGTTGTAATTTCCAGACAAGCTTGAAATAATTGTGTTTGCCTACAATTTAAAGCCCTCATAACCCATCCATGATTAGTATCAATTGGCTATTTACCTTTCTCATAAATATTTTGAGACATAATATTTATCTTTGAGCCATGGTTCAAAACTGATTCATCTAATCTTCCAAGTTTGACCCTTGTCTTTGTGGTAGGTCTAACTTAAAATGGTTGAATATAATCCATTCCTTCCTTGTCTCCTCTATCAATCCCATGCACAATTGCATAATCAAAGGTCCTCACTTCCACGTCAATATTTCTTTTATATGCTACCATAGATACCATTCCATCTACCATTCTTTCTATCTCTTCTTGAGTTTATAAAGCTTGGATCTTTATGTCATAGCCTCTCACCCTCTCTTCATTATTTTCCACCATCTTCTCACATTCCACAAAACTTTTATCTTAGATTACATCACTCTTGTTGTTAACCACATAGATTTGTGCAAACATTTGTAAGATCTTATCTTCCTCCTCATTAGTCAAATAGTCATTTTTTTCTTTAACTATTTCACCATCACTAGCTTTTTCTTCTATAACTATTGAATCATACGTCAAAGCAAATACTTGTCCAATTTCAAACTCCTCATCTTTAATCATATGTGTGTTCAAAGCCTTCATCATAATTGTTTCAGCTGTCATCTGTCTCTTTTTCTAAATGACATCAATGATCAATTCATGAAAATCTTTTTTAGCAATGCTAAGAGCCTCTCTTAATATAAATTCAATTTTGGCATAGAAGATTCTTTCTTCCAATACCCCCTTTGTGTCAATGGAAGATTCAATGTCAGATTGAAGCTTATAGGCAGGTCCCTTATCTTTTCCTTTAGAGTCAATTTTTTTTCTCTTTTCTTTGGCATTGTTTGTCCTACCCTTCCATTTTTCTTTTGGAAGTGGCCCTTCTCTTGGATGAACAAAGTCAGAGGACTTTCTAGGTCTTTGCCGTAAATGAATCGCATGACCTTCTATCTTTTCACCTTTTTTAAATTCCTCAGTTTTTCTCTTGGATATTGGCTCCTTTGCACTATTGATTTCAAAGGTTTGTCCCCTCTTCTCTTCAACAAAGACATCATAATCTTTATTATTGTCTTGAATTTGACCTAAAAAAACTTTGATGCTAGCTGTTTCAATAGGGTCATTCCAACCAATGATATTTCGAATGGCTTGAGCCCCTCTGCATAAAGTTTTAATAGATGGAGCTTCTAAAGCCTTAATTGTATGTTGCTCCACTCCTATATGGAATGTCTTAGCACCTTGTCCATGCAAACAATTGGACCTTCCCATCTTCTCTTCCATAAGCTTCTTCATCCCTCCCTTGCTAAAATTGGTGCTTAAAGGCAACTTAGTAGATGCATCATAAATCTTACCATCTTTGAAGACAATAATGCATACTTTAATAGCTTCATCATATGGTTTACAACTTTGAAGATTGTGACTATCCTCTCCATCACAATAAATGCATCTCCTCACAAATGATCTTACACCTTCAGATGATTGAGAGCCTCGGATTTTTTTTAACTCACTCATTTCTACCTTCAAATCTCTAATATCCTTTATAAGCTCATTCAAATTTTTTTTATCAACTATCTTAACCATCTTAGGAGATGTTGTTGAAGAGGTTGGAAGAAATGATAACTTGGAAGTTTTTGTAGCAGGCTTTGTTACTACATCCATCTGAATTGTCACACTTCTGGATTTCATACTCTATTACTTTGCCACAAGAGTGATTGCCTCCTCCACTCTCCTCCAATCATTGATAAAACCTCCTTCGGTGGCTCGGTCACCTAAAAGCAAAAAGTGTCTATCTTCTAAAGCATCATCTGCTCCTTGTAAGAACAACTCAACCTTCCTAGTATCAAAAAGATGCCTTTCTGTTAAAAGAAATTGATTGTATTTCTTCTCAAAATCTCGCAGCAATTCATTTGGACCAATAGTATTTCCAAGTTGTTGTTCAATCCAATTAATAAAAGACCTCTTGGTTATCTTCTCTGACTCTTCTTCAAAGTACTCATTATGCAATTTCTCTTCAAATGTTGTCCAAGTAGTTACATTTGCATCCCTTCAAATTTCTTCTACTCTTTCACGATGTCGTAATATGTGCAATTTTGCTCGAGAATGCTCCGGGCACCTAGCTATGGAAGATAGAAAGGAAATACACAACAACAAGATCCTAACAATTCTAATAGAATCCTAAACAACTTCAATCAAATCTTAACAATAGTAATCAAACTTTGATCAAATCTTTAAGCAATTACAAAAGAAGAATAAATGAATCATACATTAATCATATTAGAAAATAATATATAAAATACTAAATTTAGAAAATACTAAAAATAGAATCTTAAAATCCTAAGTCATATCTTATTCTAATCCTAGGTCAAATCCTAGTCAAAACCTAAATCAAACCTTCAGTCAAACCTTGGTCAAAATCTAAGTCAAATCCTAAGTCAAACCCTGGCCAAATCTTAGTCAAATCCTAATAAAAACCTAAGTCAAACCCTAAGTCAAACCTTGTTCAAACCTTGAGTTAAAACCTAAATCAAACCCTAAATCAAATCCTAAGTCAAACCTTGGTCAAACCTTGATCAAATCCTAGTCAAACCCTAAGTCAAATCCTAAGTCAATCCCTAGTCAAAACCTAAATCAAACTCTAAGTCAAATCCTAAGTCAAACCATGGCCAAATCCTAGTCAAATCCTAAGTCAAATCCTAAATCCTAAATCCTAAATCAAATCCTAAGCAAATCCTAAATCCTAAACCAAACCCTAATCAAATCTTAAACCAAATTCTAACCAATTCAAATCAATCCTAGGAAAAATTAGAACCTCAATATCTGTTGATTAGACCATTGATCTTACTTAAAACTTTACATACTTTTCAACCTCTTAGTCAACAACAAGCACAACAAATTTGAAGGAAATCGAACTTACCAAATGAAAGAAAAATCCCAAAAACTTCTCAAGTGTTGGTCGGCCTCCTTCTCCAACCTTGATGCTGATCTTCCAGTGCTGATTTCTCTCTTTTTTACCATTCAATCAGTTTCAAATCACTCATGTGTATAGGAAAACAAGTCTTTTATCTACATAAATAAAAATTACTCCAATCTAACTAGCAGATTGCTCAAGATCTCAAAAATCCTAACTAACCCTTAAAACTTAATTTCTGAGACCTTGACCCACTTAAATCTCAATTATGTACAACTAAACTGTTAGATTCAGCTCAAATTCACAACATACATTAAAAAAAACAATACCCAAAAATGCACAAATTTCCAGCTATAGATCTGCTACAAAACTTCTGAAATTGCCTAAAACATCAACCCTATTTTATTTTACAAAATCCCAAGTTGCCAAAAACAACCTTGACTTTGCAAAGCTATTACAAAGTCATTTTTGATCCAAATCACTCAAAACCAACTTCTATACAAAATCCTTCAAGTCCAGCCCCTAATCTCAATTTGTGATTTGCAAAAGCCCCTCAGATCCACCGTAGGCACGCAGTTTTGTGCCTCAAGGTCTGATTTCGACCCCAGCTCATAACCGGTCCTTTTCGGGTATCTATTTCAAGATTTTTGTAGTAAGTTTTTCTGAAACCTCTTCTTAATTCTCTCTTATATATGCCTATATCATTTTATTTCCCAATCTACTTTGTTTTGCCTTACTTATGGCCCTACAAAGTAAATAGAAGCTTATTTATAAAAAAGGCAACATTAAAATCCATTAGTTTTACTCCCTTTTTATTATTATCTATTTTTTCTAAGATAATTTGCTACAATATTTTGAACTAAGATCTTCTATAATATACTATTTCCACACTCTTTCACCTAGTGGTCATGTTACATCACGACAACGAACCTCAAGCACAATAGCTAGTGTGAAAGTTCTTATCATTTGAGTCTCAGGTGTCTGTTGCACCTCCATCTCACAAACATAAACCTTCAAAAACTTGGTGATGTCCTTCCCATCAAATCTCTCAATCTTGTCAACAACACCTTTCAAAGCCTTGGTAGCTCCATTGCCTCTAATTTGAGCTGTATATTGTTCTATAAACATTGCCAAAGCTCCAAGAATAGTGTCCATCTTTGCTTGGGCTCTAAAGGAAGCCCTTCTAGTATCCTCCATATTACCTTAGCCAAAACTAGTAGCCTCCAAGCATCTCTCAATGGAAGCACCAAATATGTCGGGTAGAAAGAATTTGCCTTAGGAAAACATCAGGTTCCTAGCTGCTACTAGAATTAGCAGGGAAAATGAGAGGAAGTCGTGTAAGTATCTTCTATACTTGTACAATATTAGAATATAATCCTTATATAAAAATAGAATATAATCCTTATATTAAAATAGAATATAATTTTTGATATAGTATTTGTACAAAATAGAATATAATCCTTGATATAATACTTATATAAAAATAGAATATAATCTTTGATATAATATTTGTATAAATACTTATATAAATATTATATATAATACTTATAAAATACTTATACTTGATATAAATACAAGTATATATACTTATATATTAAGTATAAAAAAAGTATATATATACTCAAGTATACCTAAAAATATGACCGCATATGAAGAATACAAGTTATACAACAAGTTGAAATTAAATAAATCACTAAATATTCATCCAAAGGTCAAATCAAGCGTACTTATAGCCTATAGAAAACTAATAATTAATTATAAAACATATCAAAATTTCACAAATAGATGTCTTACCGTTTAAAAGTTATGGCTAAATGAAATAAGCACTAAAAATTCCCAGTAAATACAAAGGCAGCAAAGCTCTTCTTCACTTCAGCCTTTGTTGTGGTTGCTTTCCTTCTCTAAATTAGACATGCAATAGCTTTTTAGAAATTTCACTCTATCATTTGACTTGTCTTAAAATTTCACATGTATACCTTTCAAACTTCAGATTTTATAGCTAGTCGAATCTACTCCTCAAACTCTAATGATAATTTGTCTTCTTGATACTTCAAGGCTCATAAATCTTTCATAAAAGCTCCAAATACACTGATTTTTATTTTTATAGAAAGCTTACACAAGCTTTTATAAGAACCTAAAATACCAAAAAGAATAAAGAGATTGTCTGACTTGGGTGGTTGAACAAAATCTCTGCCCCTCTTTGTCGGGTGGCAGTAGACCCTTTTCCACTTTCAAGCTCACAACTTTCTTTCTCCAACTCCAAATGCTACAAGAGATAGCTTGATAGAAAGCTAGCACAATTTTCCACACTCTCTACAGATTTTACTAAGAAAGAGGTGAAATCCAACTTGTAGTGGCAGCTCCAAGTTTTTGCCATCACTTTCCAATGGCAGCAGATCTCATTCTACTAAAACAAGCATAACTTTTTGCCTAACAACTCCAATACAAGCAAGTAAGTAGGTTGTAGAATCCTCATAACTCAAAGAATACACCTTCTAATTTTTATTATAATACTTTTATACCCTCTAAGCTATGTCTTTCCAAAGTTCACTGTTCAAAAATTGAAATCTTTCTTCCCAATAAGAGGAGTCCTCTCCCCTTTTCTTCTACATCAGCCTATGATACACCCACATGGACAGCCAAATCCTATTGGTCAAGCCCTATTTACCCATATTCTTATTTCTTATCCCTCACAAGGTCCATGCTATCTCAAAGTCAACAAGCAAATGGTAGGTTATAAAATCTTCTCAATTCAACAAACACACACCTCAATTTTCATTACAAACGCTTCTATACCCTTGAAGCTTTCTCTTTCCAAAGTTCACTGCTCAAAAACTACAAAACCCTAGGTCCAGTAAGAAGAGTACTCTCCCCTTTTCTTCTACATCAGCCCATGCCACGAGCACATGGGCAGCCAAAATCCTATTAAATAGGCCCTATTCACCCCATATTCTTATTTCTTATCCCTCACAAGGTCCATGCTATCTCAAAGTCAACAAGAAAGATAAAACAACCTTTATCTTTCTTCTAATTACAAAAGAATCTATTCTAGGATATAAATAAGATAAGAACCAAAACAAATAGCCATCTTAATTTATTAATTAAGTAACTAAAATAAATCCTCTCCTTATAATATCTTCTAAAATAATCTCTAGCACTCACACATGTAATAATAATAATAAATACAAAATATATAATATTTTTATACAGTACACGTAAATGCAATATAACAACGCAGCTATCAAAAAGGATTATTTTCCTTTACCTTTTATGAATAGTATATTGGACGTAATAGCTGGGCATGAATGTTATTTTATTTTGGACGGATTTTCAGGTTATAATCAAATAAAAATTATAGAAGAGGACTAATTGAAGATCACTTTTAGTACAAATTGGAGCACATTTGCTTATAATGTGATGCTATTTGGGTTATATAATGCCCCGGCTACATTTCAAAGGATAAAGATGTAAGCATTTCAAGATTATTCATGATTGTTGATGGAGATATTTTTAGATGATTTTTGTACATTTAATACGACAACAAACCATTTGGAATGTCTTGATAAATATTTGGACTAATGTGATAAATATGAGATATCTTTGAATTTTGAGAAGTGTTAATTTGGCATACCATCAAAAAAGCTTTTGGGACACATTATTTTCATGGCTAGTATCACTACTAATTCAGATAAAATTACTTATATATTGGCATTACTAAAGTCAAAAATAATATCGGGTGTTCATGGTTTCGTAGGCCATGTCAGCTATTATCAACGATTCATTCATTTATTTACAATAATATTATCAGAGATTCATTCATTTAGTAACGAATCTCTTAAAGAAACCACCATTGGATGGATCTTGTCCAATTTGAACTGAAGAATATACAGTTGTGTTTGAGGAATTAAAACAAAAATTGGTGTCAGTACCAATATTTGTTGCACCTTGTTGGACAAAACCATTTCATATTTATAGTGATGCCTCAAATGTTGTTATTAGATCCGTGTTAAGCCAGAAAGATGAAAAGGATTTGGATCATCCCATCTATTATGCTAGTTGATAATTTCTTATTGCAGAACGAAATTATACTACGACTGAATGAGAAGCCTTGGACATGATCTATTTCGTCCAAAAATTTTGGCATTATTTGCTTGGTTATCCATTTGTGTTTCATGTCAATTATGATGCTCTTAAGTATATAATTAATAAACTTCAATTGAGTGGACGCATTGCTCGATGGATGTTATTCCTTTAAGAATTTAATTTTACTATTAATATTTGATTATGAAAGAAACATGTCAATGCAGATCATTTATCCCGCTTGTCTAATTTTTTAAGAAATGAACCTATCAATGATACATTTCCTGATGCAAAATTATTTGTCGTCAATGTGATCATCCCAGAATATAGTAAATTGATCCAGTATCTGACATTTCAGACATTTCTACCTACATATAGTGAGAAACTTAAAAAATGCCTAATTTTGAAAAGTGCACCATATACGATGATTGGAGATGCCTTATATAAGTAAAGATGAGATGGAATTTTACACCGTTGTATTTTTCAAAGTGAAGTATATACTATATTAGAAGGATGCCATTTAGATAGTTGTAGAGGACATTTTGCCGGTGACAGCACTGCTCACAAAGCTTTAATGGCTGGATATTGATGGCCAACAATGTTCTCAGATGCACACTAATATATCCGATATTGTGATCCTTGTCAGCATATTGGTAGACCTACGGGAACTTCTGCCATACCGTTGATACCAATTTTGACTCAAGCTCCATTTGAGAAATGGAATATTGATTTTGTAGGACCAATTGCACTAGGATTACAAAATGGCCATAAAAGATATATTTTGGTAGCGACAAATTATGTAACAAAATAAACTAAAGTGATGACAACAAAAAATAATAATGCTAATACACTAGCCATATTTTTATATGAGAACATTATTACTTGATTTGGATGTTCCAAAGAATTGGTTAGTGATTATAGAATCCATTTTATTAATTCTACAATTGTGGCTTTGATAGCTTAAAATGAGATCAATTATCAAAAGACAATTCCATATTATCCTTGGGCCAATGGACAGACTGAAAAGACCAATAGTATTTTGTGCAAAATTTTAATTAAGATAGTATCTAGTATGGGAACGAATTGAAATACAAAATTGTTTGCAGCTTTATAGGCGTATCGTACTACATATAAAATGACTACCAGTTCTACATCATTCTAATTGGTATACATGCAAGAGGCAATATTATCAATTGAATTGGAAGTTTCGAGTTTATGAATTGCATTAGACGAAGAATTCTATTTGTAAAGAAAAAAAATGGATCATTACAAATGTATGTTGACTATCAAGGACTCAATAAGATCACAATTAAGAATAGATATCCATTACCTTTAATTTTAGGACTACTTGACCAATTAAATCAAGCTAAGATCTACACAAAAATAGATCTAAGAAGAGCATATAATCTAATACGCATCAAAGAAGGAGATGAATGGAAAACTGTGTTTCAAATCAAGTACAGACATTTTGAATATAATGTCATGTCTTTTGGACTTACAAATGCACCAACCGCTTTTCAACATCTCATGAATGATGTTTTTCGTGAGTTCTTAGACAATTTTGTTGTCTGCTACCTAGACAATATTTTGATCTATTCTAAGAATATAAAAAAACACGAAGTACATGTTCATCAAGTACTATAAAAACTTAGAGATGCGAGATTGTATGCCAAGATGGAAAAGTGTGTATTTCATACTACTCAAGTTGATTTCTTAGGATACATCATTTCAAATGATAGTCTCATAATAGACCCTAAGAAAGTCCAGACAATCATAAATTGAAAGATTCCAAAGACGGTAAGAGATGTCCAATGCTTTCTAAGAATTTGCCAATTATTATTGGATCTTCATCAAAGACTTCTCTCAAGTTGCAGCTCCACTTACATATTTGACTTGTAAAGACAAACTCCAATAGAATCAAGAAGCGGAAGCAGCATTTGAAGCTCTGAAGACATCGTTTGTTTCTGCACCAATCTTGTATCGTGTTGACTTTTCTAAGGCATTTTTTATGGAAACAGATGCATTAGACTTTGCCTTAGATGTGGTTTTGTCACAAATAGGAATAGATGACAAACTTCATTTAATAGCTTTTTATTCAAAAAAATTCTCAATAGCCAAGATCAATTATAAGATCCACAATAAAGAACTTCTTACAATCGTGGATTCCTTTCAAGAATGGTGTCATTATCTAGAAGGCACTTTCAGTCAAATCATCGTATATACGGATCACAAGAACCTCGAATATTTCATATCGACATGCGTGTTGAATCGTCGTCAAGCTCGTTGGAGTATGTCTTTGTCAAGATTTGAATTCATTATCACTTATCGACCAAGAAAACAACAAGGTTTAACTGATGCCCTTTCTAGACGTTGTCGTATGTCGTGAAGTCTTGCTTGAGAATGCTCCGAGCACCTGGCTGTGGAAGATAAAAAGGAAATATGCAACAAAATTAGTCCTAACTTCTCTAATCAATTTTTAAATAATTCTTAATCAAACCTTAATTAAACCCTAAAATAAACCCTAACTAAATCCTAATCAACCCTGGTCAAATCCTAAAACAAACCCTAATTAAACCCTAGTTGAATCCTAACCAAACCCTAAGAAAATCCTAAGGTAGTTTTAGAATCTCAATAACTATCAAATAAAACATTGATCTTGATTGAAATTTTGCACACACCTTATTAATTAAGGTAAAAATAAGCAAATTAAGTTTGAAGAAGATCTAACTTCACAAAAAGAAGCAAAATCCATAAATTTACATGGGTAATGGCCGGCTGTCACGGACATATACATAGTTACCTATATGATCAGATAGAATTAGATAAAAGAAGGTAAAAGCAGGTTAATTCCATAATATCTTTAGAAAAACTTCCTAGAAACTTCATAGACGCTGCTTTGACTTTATAAGTGTCCATAGTAGACTTTTGGATTAGAAACTTGGTCAATAAGTTAGCCACATGTCGTACATGTAGGTAGCTTGAAGATCAAGCTAAATACGTGGCGAACATATAAGAAACTTGTCCTACAAGTTCGACATGTGTCTTGTAAATTGGATACATGTTGGAGGTCCTATAGAACGTCGCCACTTAGCTCTTAGGTAGATAGTATAAATAGAGACAAGAGTGAAGCCTTCTTCACTCTTGTCAACTCCTTTCTTGTTTCTAGTTTGATTTCAAGAGTCTCTAGTGTCTTGTCTTTTGGCAATAGCCATTCCAATTTCTTTTAATATATACACTACCTTGTTTCTATTTTGTTATATTTCTTTGAGAGTGTTTTTCACTTACTTATTTGCTTCCGTTGAGTTCTTGTCCTTGACAGATTGACAAGAGTACACTTACAATATCAGAGCTTTGTCTTTTCTTGAGTAAGAGTGGATTACCCCTTTCTCTTGACAAGACATAAGCGTGTTAGAAGTTGCGGATTATCCACTTCTAAACTGATATTGTTCTTAGCATTTTCTTTGTTATCAAGTCTTTCTTTTTCTTTTGCCTTGAGCAATATCACATAGTTCTTTTCTTCTTAGTGTTATTATGGCAGAGCTTATCGAAATGAAGACTGCAATGGCACAAATGCAAGAACAATTAAGGGAGTTAATGCTTGCAATGCATCAACTCAATCTACCACCACAAGGAAGAACAAGAATAGCAGAAAGTGGAGATGTAGAGATGATTGGAGCTGCTTCAACACCTGCATCAAATCACATTCCTTCTCCAATTGTAGAACACCCTGTAAGCGCCAGAGAACCAAGAATTGCCTTACCCGAGAAATTTGATGGTACGAGATCAAAGTTTCGAGGGTTCATCAATCAAGTACAATTGGCAATCAAACTTCAACCGCAAAGCTATTCAACTCCAAGATCACAAGTCAGGTTTATTGGAATTCTACTTTCTGGTTCTGCATTATCATGGTTTTCGTCCTTTCTTGAACAACGAAATCCCATACTGGACAATTTAGAAGCTTTTTTGGTAGAGTTTCGATCTATGTATGGTGAACACGATGCAGCTCGTATTGCAACAAACAAGATCCAAATTTTACGACAAGGAAACCGCTCTGTAACAGTGTATGCTTCACAATTTTGACAACTTGCAATCGATATCAAGTGGGATGATACTGCACTCATCAGTCAATTTCTTTATGGATTGCAATATGAAGTAAAAAAATTGATGCTCAATTTACCTAATCCTCAAACATTGAGTCAAGCAATCGATTTTGCTATAAAGTGTGACAATCGACTTTTTGAGTTTCAATCCAAGAATCGTACAAGGGAAATTCAACGTTATTACTGAATGGCAACATCTTCACCAAATATACATTCGGAAGTAGAAGACATGTAAATTGACGCAGTACATTTCAAACTTCTTACTGAGCAAGAAAAGATTCATCGTCGCCAGGGAGGATTATGCTTATATTGTGGAGAACCTAAGCACACTGCTCAAACATGCCCAAAGAAACGACGCAACTATATAAATGAGGGGTACGGCGAAAAAAGACAACAACATGAAAACGAATTTGTCCAGCTACAATAGGGACCATGCAGCTGGAATCTTGTACAATTCCTAAAGAAGGTCCTATCCTCTCTTTGGAACCCTCTCCTTGTTTTATAATAGAACTATATTTAGGACCTAAAAACCACAAAGCCTTTGCTTTATTAGATTCAGGAGCCTCAGCATGTTTTTTAGATGAACAATTTGTTAGAAGTCGTAAAATACCTCTAGTACAAAAAACTAAACCTGTACATGTAGAAGTCATAGATGGTCGTCCATTGTCTTCTGGAGATGTCACTCATGAGACCCACCCTATAAAAGTAACAATAGACGGTCATAATAGTTACGTAACCTTTAACATAATTAAATCTCCATCTAATCCAGTTATTTTAGGTCTATCATGGTTAGAAAAATATAATCCTAAGATAGATTGAAATTCTCGTAGACTTCATTTTTCTCAAAATGTTATTAACACTTCCATCGACCAAGTAAAAAGCTATAAGTCTAGTATAGTAAAACCCGTACTTATAGGTGCAAAAGCTTTTATGCATGAAGCAAAAGGAAGATCAACTTTTGCTATTTATGCCACACCCGTCTCTGATAGTAAAAGCACTTCAAGTGGCTTTCCAAGCCAATGCCAAGATTATCAAGATGTTTTTGAGAAGAAAAATGCCGATATCCTTCCGGAGCATCGTTCATATGATTGTTCAATTGATCTCAAAGGAGGGATCTCAACCTCCATTTGGACAAATCTACAGTCTATCACAAAATGAGTTGGCAGAACTCAAAGAGTATATTGAAGAAAATCTGGCCAAGAACTTCATACGCCATTCCAAATCCCCAGCAGGAGCTCCAATTCTATTTGTGAAGAAAAAAGATGGATGGTTACGAATGTGTGTGGATTATCGAGGGCTTAACAAGATCACTATCAAGAACAAGTATCCACTATCTTTAATCTCCGGACTTCTTGATCAACTGAATCAAGCTAAGATCTATACAAAAATAGATCTACGAGGAGCATACAACTTGGTTTGCATTAAAGAAGGAGATGAATGGAAAATTGCATTTCGAACAAGGTATGGACATTTCGAATATAATGTTATGCCTTTTGGACTCACAAATACACCAACTATTTTCCAACATCTCATGAACGATGTTTTTCATGAATTCTTAGATGATTTTGTTGTCTGCTATCTAGACGACATTTTAATCTACTCTAAGAATGTAGAAGAGCACAAAACACATGTTCGTCATGTCTTACAAAAACTCAAAGAAACAGGATTGTATGCCAAGATGGAAAGTGTGTATTTCACACTACTCAAGTTGACTTCTTAGGATATATCATCTCGAATAATGGCCTCATGATGGATCCTAAGAAAGTCCAAACAATCAT